>OY728140.1:788213045-788838045 GCA_963277665.1 Viscum album
TCGTTACACAACCATACATTTTCTTAAATGATTTAATAATATTCATAACCGTAAATTTTAATGCAATTTTTTTCTTATTAAATTAAATAATAATATATTATTGTACAATAAAACTCGGTCTCACATTTTACGCAAGCCATCGTGGTAAGCCAATATTGCATGTAATGCAAGATAACCTCAGTGTTCAATGTAGAGAAATATAAACATTATATTTAATGTAACACACAATTTACATGGTGTTGAAAATAAGTAAATCTATGAATAAAAATTAAATTTATGCTAAAAGTTAAATATTATAATGTCATGGGGTGGTACATTATATAATTCCATTTCATGATTCTACTTTCATTTTAATTTGATGCATGATTTAAACAAGTCAATGTTTTATTATTAATTTAATTTATTTAATATAATCACACTATTTATTATTTTAATATATTCAAATGATTTTCATGTATTTGACTCATTGACAATCAGTTATTTTCTTTTTATCATTTATTCTTAGTAGATTAACTTTTTTATCCAAATATTATTTTTAATTGATTGTAATTTAAGAAATAAATCATTTTAACGTGAAAATTATGTCCATAATTTTAGTTAATAATATTATATATTCATTTACATTGTTACCACATATATATATTTTCTTTATTTAATTTTATTGTTTTTATCATTTTTATCATTAAGTGTATTAGAATTTTATATTTATATTTTCTCATCAATTTGGGAAACATTAAACTTTTAAAAATCAAACAATATAACTAATTTATCTTCCAAAATAAATTTATCATTCAAAATAATTTTACTCTACATTAAAATTATTTTTAATCTATGATGATTTATTAGGATGAATATAATTAAAATTATTTTTTAAAAATAACTTTTGAAAAATTATTCTGAATGAAACATATCACTTTTATTTTACAAAAAACATCAAAAAATGTAAAAAATTATATTTTCATGTATTATCTTATATATAAGTTTACTTACTAGAATTTATATAATGTATCATTATTTTATATCATCCATGTATCAGACAATAAATCTAATTTTTATATGTTTCTATTAAATTAGTTTATTTTAATTGTCATCTGATAAAATTCTTGAATAGTTCTTATGTGATACCTAATATATATTTACTATAGTGCATATTATTTTCTTAGGGTATTCATATTAAAATTTAAAATGGATATATTGGGGTGAAAATATGTATAGTTGTATCAAAATCAGATAGGTAAGACCAAAATTATATATTCATCGTATAAATTAGGTACAAATATATATCTTTTGTGGTTACTATGTAATGGGGAAAGCATTTTTTTTCAAGTCTGCTTTTTTATGAGATATTGTTGGTTAGATTATTTAATCATATAATGAATCATAGGTTGGTGGACTACACCAATATTATATAAATTTATTGAGGAAAAAATCGATTATGCATATAACATTCCACGTTTAGATGGGAAAAATTCTTTTGTAATTCAATATTTTTATATTATGTCACCATGGTTCAAGAAATATGATTATATTTTCTTATTTAATGGTGTATGTTATAATTTATTTGTTATCCTTTTACCATTATATGTTGATATTCCATGATCTATTATTAAGCTATATTCCAATATGGTCAATTTTTATGTTGTCTAAATAATATTACATTAAGGATGCATTTTGTATCATCATCTTGTATCTCACTTAAAAATAATAAATTGTTAAATATTACATGACTAATTGATGATGTTTTACCAATTTATATTCTTTTAATCTCATAGTTTCCCATATATTTATCTATTTTCCAAGAATTTTCTTTTAGGTGATATGACTATAAAGAAACATGGTTAGAATATTTAATATAATAAATTGACATTGTGTTGTAAATTTAGATGAATATTATAAAATATCCAAATAAACAAAACATTTAGGTTATTGAAGTGCCTTATAAAAGTTATATTATGAGTATAATAATTTCAAATGTTGTATTTGATTTGTGGTAATAACCACTAGTATCATTGTCTATATAAAATGTATATATGATTTTGTGGTAGATCTAGAAAAAATGTTCTTGTGATGATTTTGTTTATATCATATCCGGGTTCAGTTATATTTTTTGATTAGATTTTTGGGAATAAGGGACTAAAATTTATGATATATTAGTTATAGTAAGATTTACATTGGTCAAAATGAAGGTTTCATTTTGATAATAAATCATAAGATTAATTTACAAATTTAGTTTCATGTCTTAATATGATCTAATTAGTTAATATAATTACTCATAGTAACCAATTAAAATTTATTAAATATATGGAATCATGATCAGGAAATGTATGAATGAAAAGTTACACATTTTGAATTTCACTCACATGTGAAATTCTTATGTCCCACTAAAGAATAATATATTGAATAAATAGCTACGACTATTGAAAAAAAAACATATGAAAATCTAAAGTTTGATTTTAATAGATAGAAAAATTTTATAAGGTTATTTTATCAACAAAACCTATATATGAACTCATTTTGATTAAACCTAAACTTCTACCTATATTTAATGTAAGAGATTTTGTAATTATAAGGATGAAAATTTTCAGGGGTGAATATAAAATCAAAGAGATTAGTATGAATTTTCTATATAAAAAATGAAAATTATTTCAATTTCTCTAAATACAATCATACTCACATATAAAAAACAAAATAAAAACAAAATAAAATGATCATTAATTTATTTTCACAAAATACAACATTTCTTATTAATGATTGATACATTAAATGAAATTAATTATAATAAAATGCGATAATATATATTTATAAAAAAAATACTTCAATGTACATAAGACCATATATTATAATTATTTAAATAACAAAAAATATTATTAATTTAGTTGGAATGTTTAATAAGTATATAGTGTGAACGAATTTAGATTGTATTTATGATTATATATATGAATGGAAAAAGAAATATGACTATTATATGGCCATTTAATATATATTGTTTAGAAATGTGGTCATCGGGTGTACATGCATACAATATCTATATTTAAATACGAACATTATAAATAATATTTAAATGTATTACAAATTATATATTTCACATGAAATTAACTTATAAAAATAATTAATCTAAAAAATGAATTTCCAATAATTCATTGGAAATGTATAATGTGTTTCATAATGTGTATTTTTATACATTAATTTTTATTAAAAAAACTTACATTCAATTTATTGTTTTAATTAAATTTATCGTTTTAATTAAATGTATTGTTTTATATGTAAAATTAAATTTAAATTATGGTAAATATTTGTACAATGTCAAAAATAAGAAAACAATCATTACATATTTTGAAAGATGATGTTCTAAAAAAATTATTTAGTATTTCAATTTTTATTTTAAAATAAATTTTGACCATTTTCGTAAATTTAATTTAATAAAATGAATTTCATTTTTTTAGCATTATTAAAAAATTAGATACTATTGAAAAATTACATTTTTTGTAAATACAAGTATGGTTTATAAATAAATATTTATTGATGCTGATAAATTTTAAAATGAGGTAAAAGGATAAACTAATGTTTAATGAATAATATCTATATCTAAACATAGGAAAAACATTAGGGCTTATCCACTTCCGTTGTCTATTTTTTAATGTAGTACTTGTAAAATTTTATTCCCAAAAAATTAAGCAATATGTATTTTAAATTATTCCACTCATTATAACTTATAAAAGAATGTCTCATCTATCCATTCAAAACAATTCATATAAATTCATTTTCATGACTTAATCCTAAAAAATTCCTTCACATAGAATCCTCTCATGTATATTTTTATTATCTATCCAAATATATGTTATATGGAGTTCAAAAATAAAAGAAGGTTCTAATTGGAACATTCAACTATTTAAGGTAAGAATAATCATCATTATAATATATTTCTATTATCTTCAACTATAATTATTACTAATCATGACTAATCCCCTTATTAATCTCAAAATAATATCAGTATACATTATTTAAAATGATATTTAAAAATGATCACACTTTATTCTTCCTTATACGTTAATTTTATCACGTTTATGTTTTATTTGGATTAACCACCGACATAAACATTACAATAAAATTTTATTCATGGATGACTGAAAAAAATTAAATACATATAACATATCTTATCATTAATAAATTTCAATTATATATAAATTTAATGAATATTAATATTAAATAACTAATTGTTATTATTATAACACCTCATATTTGCTAACATTATCGAAACAAGGATGTTATATATTTCATCATTATAAAACCTGCACTAATGATTAATGGAATGAAAATAGAATATAAAAACCCATTGTGGAATTATTATTCTTATATGTTGAATACTCTAGAGATTCAGAACTCATGAAAAAACCAATGATGATCGAGAAAACCATGCCGAAATTGTCATGTAATAGTTGAAACTACTGACATCTGATGATCAATATAAACTAATAATATGAAATAAAATTTTAATATATGCGTTAATTATATTAATATAAAAGATCAATAATATGAAATGGTTTCCAAAAAGGAATATTATTTTTTATAATATTTTATAGTGGGGGTTAGTGAAAAACTAAGGTTGTAACAATAAAAGGTAATTGTTTTTTACACATTTTCAAATCATCGAGGGATGTTTCATATTATCCACCCTTTTTATTTCATATTATGTATATATTAACAAAACATAAAAATTGAACATAATTAAATTTTAATTAATGGTTTTTTAATATAATTTCGTGTTCTATCATTCGTTAGAATCTGATTTATTTGTTATAAATGTCATAAGTGTTTTTTTTGACATAACCACTTCTCATTTAGTAATAATATTTATTTGTAGTCTATGAATATATAAATTTCATTTATTCGACCTATTTTCTATGTCATGTATTATTTTTTTTATTCATATGGAAATAATATATTCATAATAAAATACACTTTTTAATAAGTTTTTACTTCATAAAATACATTGTTGTAATGAATGTTGTTTACCCCTTATTTTTCATATTTCTCTTCCATATTTGTTTTTTTATAGAAGAATATTTTTCCATATTTTACAATTTTAAATATAAAAACCATTACATACTAAATATTACTATTTATTTCTATTTTAAAGCTAATTATATATCATTTTCATCAATCTATGACACATTATTTTATTAAAAATACAATTAATTATTTTGATTATGTCTATACCATATTATATGCTTTTTAATAGCACACTCTTACTATGAATTTACATTAGATGATAATTAGTTATATTATTACCCCCGAGGTTTGTCTTCAATATGAAATGGCTATATGACTATCACATAAGGTATAATATTACACATTTATTGCATGAAATTTACATTATACCAAAATTATCAATGAAACCATGATCCATATAATTTATTATCCTTTAATGATACATGAAAATGTATTTAAATTCAAATAATATAACATAATACCAAGACCTAAATCCATTATAAACCATATGACTATAATCTATTACATACCTCTATAATATTTTTTTCTAACAATGTCCACTAATTAACTTACTGTGTAAAGAGATATGTTCTCCACACACAAACTACTGTTAATCTATTCATATAATTTGAAAAATAAACTACATAAATAATTCAATATCATTTAAAAATACTAAATAGGTTCCTCCTATAAAAATCATGTATACTAGTGAAAAAACCATAGAAATTAATTAATTTATGGAATAAATAAAAAAAATAAAATAAATCAAAAAAATCTTCCATAAAATAACCTTCCCATAACATTTAATCAATAAAATTATTATAAAAATGCATCCATGACTACCACCATCCCTATTCCATATCCAATTATATTTCCTCATATAGGGACTGAATTATTGTTTCCCTCCATCCATGTAGCTATCCACCCCCAAGGAAGTCTATAAGTTATTATGCATCACAAATAAGTCTATATAAACCCACTAGGAAATCACCAACCATCATCACTGGAACTAAGGAGCAATAATTCCATATATCACCCTAAAAAATTTAAATATTCTTTTGTTAGAAGTTTTTCATCCAATTCGGTCATAATTGGTTTGAATGTTTTCTGGATTTAGGGAATATCACTCATCATATAGGTGACCATCCTAATGGAATCTCACTACCACTTCCGCTATCTTTTAGGAATATTTCTACATTCAGTTTATATCATTGTATTACTTTGTCCCCAAACTTTAGGACTCTACCCACCTCAACATGTATTCAGATCACAACACAACACATATCCATAGTGGCTTGTAATATAATCTTCATCATCCTCACATAATCATCATCATTATTATATAGTGACACAACCACTAACACAACACAATTTTTAATATCAACATCACTACCAAAAATTGAATATGAATTCATATCACCACAATAACATTATCACTCACATAGTCTATCACAAATTAAAATTTACAATTCATTATAATCATCCAACAGAGATATACCATACCCCAACAGAGGTCATACATAATAAGATGCAAGGTAGTGGAACCACATATCATAATTAACATTCATCATATAATGGGACTAATCAAGCTCTACAATTGAATCATATATCCAAATTCTAGAAAATACCTATTTTAACCATATTGTGTTATTATATGAACTTATCCCATCAACACCTCTATCTCTTCATTAATGATGTTATCTATGGAACCATACTAGATATCAGTTCCTCCGTCCCTCTAATCTCATATTATAATTATTTAATATACGATACACTAAGAAACACAACCCCAACTAGAAATATCATTTCCCCATTCTATTATGTCTTCACACTACATAAATCACATAGACCCATGTATCTTATTTCCTATAAATCATCTAACTATAAAATGTGTCATGTTGTTATTCATAAATAAAACAACCTAATATAATTGGGGACCACTTTATTCCCTAATATCAGCATACACTTCTACCCAATTACCCTTAAAATGGATTCCCTCTATGAAATATTGGCATTGTCTATGCCAATGGGTGTATTATAATATGTCTCAACTCATAAAATATTATCAATAGTATTCCACCATTTCATACATTATAATAAACACAAGGACTCAAAAATCATCATAAAAGACCCTAAATATTTACCATAAATGTTATTTAATTTAAAAAATATTCAAAATGAATCTCATATGAAATATAATTATTATTTAATAATAATTTTATAATTTCATAAATTCCTTTTCATATCAATTATTAATTTTATTTATTTATTAATTCATATTCAACAATCATAGAAATATATTTCAAATCATTTTCAAAAATCCATTTCCACCAATTCCAAATTTTAATAAACATCAATCAATTTTATAATATTTTTCTATTAAATTATTTAATAATAATATTTACTTCACCCAATATATATTCATAAAAACAACTCATATTTCCATTTTAGCATAAAATAATTCATTTTGATTATTACGAATCATCTAAATAATATATAAATTTGTAAATATGTTAGATTTAATTTTATTTTTTAGATAATAATTTTATTTTCACAAAAATCAATTTCATTAAAAAAACTATCATTCAATTATCTAATGACCAAAATAGACCATTTATCCAATCTAATTCTATATTATCACATAAAAATTTCTCCACTACACTAGTTTCTCACAATAAATTTACACTTGCAACAAAAGATATTAGATAGTGTTTCAAGGGAATTATTATTATAAGAAAATAAATTTCAACCTTAAAATCACTTTACACAGTAATTAATTTCACTTTTTAGTCCCCAATCTCTATATCCATTTTGATATCTTATTCATTTTTTATAATACAATTTATTAATCTAACAGGGTTTTCCATCACATTGAATAATATATCACCAATTTTTTACCTAAATCTCCTCCATTATCACTGAAAAAAAAATTATCCTATAAGAGAAAATATTTATATCATAAAAATATTCATAAAAATATAAATTATATAAATAAATTTATTAATTAAACAATTCCATTTTAACTAGAAATTATTGAGTAAGTCTCATCACAAAAAAAACACCGAAACAAAACCTAATGGAAAACATTACACCCCAAATCCAAAAATATAATAATAATTACCTTCCATGAACTTAAAATTACCATTTTATCCTTATTAACAAAAAAACCAAATCCTCAAAAGATAAAAATTAATGAATCTAAATTACAAACTCCATTAATACATAACGTCATTTAACATCATGAACCATAATCATAAAATGGGAAACAATAAAAGAAACATTTAATTTGACTTTTATTAGTTAATAAAAACACATATAACATAATTAGAAAAACTCATAATAGTTTTGAATAAAAAAATGTTATAAAAATTACTCTTTAGGAGATCTCCAGTCAATTTTACCATTCTTCCAAATGAATACCACATATGGTATAACTCATACTTATTGAACATTATCTCTATGATCATTAATTTATATTGGATACTTCATAAATTTTATATAAACCATTATATAAACTTCTCTCAAATCAATAAAATATGATGGATTACAATAATTCATTCAAAGAAATAAAATCCAAACAATTTATAAACTTTTTACAATTATTAAAGTTGATCCATCATATATTCTTCTTTTATAACACATTCATTTACTTCAAATAGATGAATAAATCTTAATGGATATTATATATTCCCATGTTTTCACACGTATATACTTAAATCTATGGTTTTTTGGAGTAATGAACCTTATATATGAAAAATAGTAAATTCACCTTGGAAAATGATTTTAGAAATTTTTTAATAATTTTTTTAGACTTGGTACATGGTTTTTTCCACATGCATTAATTTTGGTGAATTATAATGATTGATATGTTTTATGGTATATTTAAATTTTATCTGATAAATAACCATTCAACACATGTATATTAATATATATATCAAAAAGGATACCTGGATAGAATATCTCACATTAAGGTTATGTGTAGAATATGTGTTATACCTCTGAGATGTGTAATATATGTAACTAGGTTCGAAGTCTCAATCTTTAAAATTTCACATCATTAAAGAATATAATTTTTGAAGCACAATTTGATGATTTAAAATTCATCCCTTATTATATATTTATATATGTCCATCATCCTTTACATAACCCTTTAAAGGATGGAAAAGTGAATCTTGGGAGATCATTCTATGAGGTGGATCTAAAATTGAATTATAGAGAGATGGTAAATTCATGGGAAAACTATGAGTAGATTACTATTGATTCATAAAACACATCTGTTGAGTTGTTATTTAATTCTAATTATTCTCACCAATTTTCACCATTTGGATAATTGATAAACTATTATTATAACGACCCATACTTTACATACATTGTTAATACTTCAAAATTTAAGCATACTTATTACAACATATAACAAAACCACAAAAGGGCCCTATAGGTATAGTGTCTTTAGAAACTAGGAAACATAAACAACTCGTTCATAAAGCGTCTACACTATCTTTCATTTATTTTATCATATATATAGTCCCTTTTGGCATATATTACATAATAACTTTCTTCCTGGCCTGGGGAAAGAAAACATACAAAAGGGTGAGCTCAAATGCTCAGTAAGGGTAAACAAAAGAAATATCAATCACATCATATTCATAAGAACATAACTTTTGGAAATCTTAACATGCAAAACAGAGCATAATTTCATAACATGGGATAAATCATAGTAGTGAAATGGAATACCAATAATCATAACTTAAAACATGAAACTTTGTGTCATACACACATAATCATAGAGAATCATTTCTTATTAGTCAAGATTCATTTCCAAGACTATCTTAGTGGACAAAGTCCCTTTCTGAACCGAGTTTATTCCTCGTTTCAGTCCTATTTCACTGAACCGGTATAACCTACCATTCCAGCCATGTCTATATCATGAGATATAAAATCTTTACCCAATGAATTGGAGGGATATATAGGTCCCACCCATCTCATAATGATACCATTCTTATGTGTGCCACAAAATCATAAATCATACATCATTGCATAACCCATATAATAAAAATGGGAATCTTAAACATCGTGACATCATCAAACAATTCATATAAGATAAAGGAATTAATAAAAATAATTCCATCACAAAATAATAAAATCAATGTAATAATAGGGATATAAATATAACCATATATTATCTTATATGGAAACTAATTTTGATAAAACACTTGAACTCCATTCTTGAGGAAAATATCCTTTCTACTTCAAAAACATTTTCCTTTATTTACATGTCATACAATTAAAAACTAAAAGAAGTTGATTAAAAATAAACTTGAAAACTTTTAAAGGAATCTTCTTGGTAATAATGTTTTAAAAATCCATTCATGCCGTATAAGTTAAAAAAAATTCTTCGTACTTTTGTCGGAAAAGTCAAAAAGTACCTCATACGAAAAACGACAAAAGATTCCTTTCATATCCTTTACTAAAAACTCACTGAAGGGTAACATTGGATTTAAAAAATTTTAGGTGGACAGAAATAATATTACATATTGAGGAAACATGGATGTGGATGATAAAATACACCCCAGTAAATACCAAAGTATAAACAATCTCAGATAAAAATGAGATTGTGATATTTCCCTTACCTTAGGTCCGATTTGCTTCGAAAGTGTCCGAACCTCCTGTATAATGATTTAAATAATGTTATTGACTTATTATAGAATCATAATTATTGTTATGATATCATATATGGTCATATTCTTAGCTTCTTAGTAGTAATATTTCATTGCCACTTGTTATTCAGGTGTTTATAACTTTTTGTTCTTATGCGTGTTTTGTCGAATAAATTCTTATTCTTCTCTTTAGGATATAGATAGATCATTTACAGAATGGTATTAATGTACTATATATCATATTTATTCATTCAATTCATTTATATAATCATTATGCAATGAAGATCATGTAGAACGAATCACATCACATACGTACGCACGAGCGATAATATCGTTCCCATGATCGTGGAATTGTATTGGAGTGTATGTATACTATTTCAGAATCAATATCACTTTATAATAATAATATATAGTAATTATTTACACCATTATACCCATCCAAGTAAGGTGGTGGTGGAAAATAGATTACACCACGGCGTGGAGACAGTATTCTGTACGTACGCACGCGCGGTGATTTCTTTTTCCGTAGGATGGATAGATAGTGAAATAGGGTTGTTTCATACTTATAATAACATATCAGTATGTGAGTGATACTGATGTTATTACTTCATAAAGAAACAACTAAAGAAGAAGAAGTGGAAGAAGAAATAAAGATGAAAGAATCGGTAACAGACATTACCTCTTCTTTGAAGCGCTTCTTTGAGACCTCCTTTTAGGGAACTAAAATAGGTCATTTAAGAAGACTAGAACCTCTAGAATGTTTCTAGGGAAGTGGAGAGAAGAAATAGGCAGGGGTTTGCCGATCTTGAAGGATCAAAGTGGTGTGAGGAAGAGGGAGAGGAGGTGGCCTTTTATAAGGGAGGAGAGGGGCACCTTTGGAATAACTAAGAATATTATTTTATTATAAAGTCAAATTCGGTTTTTAATAGCTCCAAATTGATATATTTAGAATATAAGGTGGGTAGGGGTCAAAATCCCCTCATCCCATAGAATTTAGACAAGTTTAGGTATCAATTTTAACCTTATCATTTAGATTTAACTTTAAGTTAGATAATTTAACTTTTACCGTGTCTTCTTGTTTTCTTATACTATAATGTTAATAAAAATAATATATCAAGCCAACGAACCCCAAGTTGTTTATTATTAATATATATAATCTTATCTAAGTCATTTGGCCGAACCTTAGATTTTTAGGAATAAAATAACAATTAATAATATAATATTTCTTTTAAAAACTATTTTATGTCAATTTTGAAACTATTTAGTAATTTATTTTTGTGAGAATCATAACAGAATGATTAGTTCGAACCAAGTTACGTAAATCAATACTAACATGTCATATTAACCTAGAAAATTAGTGTAATTAATAAAAAGTCTCTAATTACATTTATTTGGGTATTTATAACATCAATTATGTCTATATTTCATTAATAAGATAATTACTGCATCATCATTGTGTCATAAATAAATTAAATTATATAATGTATAAAAATTATAAATAAAATACCATTCTGTTGGAAATATTTTTATCTTTCTAATGAATATTTATAGTCGAATTTATCTTATGTATATCCCCATATTAGAAATGATTTACTTATTAGACTTTGATTTTAACTATTTTAACCCTTCTTTAAATAAATTAATAATAAATGTCCTAATCTAATCCAATTGGGCTTAAATGGTCATATTTTATTACTAAGGTTGTTTTTGGTCGAATTACACTTATCCAATAGAATTAGGACATGTGTTAGGGTAACAATAATATCATTTTTACCGTTAATTACCCAAATTACTTTTAACCGTGGTAAATAAAAGTAAAAAGTTACTATTCACCAAAAAATTATTTTCATCTCATTGAATCACATTTTAGTCCTTGATATTAACCGTGTCTCTCGGATTTTCGAAATTCCACTCACAGAAGCGGTAAAATTAAGTTTTATGAAAAATTCAGTTTTTTTTAACTACCACTTAGTGGTTTCACTATTCATCAAAAATTGAAAGTTTTCAGAAAAATACAAAAATTTCACCCTAGGTTAATTTCGATATTTTGAATTCTAAAATGATGTCCATTTTGAAAAATAAAAATCATAAAATTTCAAAAAGTGGTTATTACTATTCATAACGGCTTGGTTTAATAATATTTTAAAAGCATATCATTGTTTAGTGAAACTCGGTATTGCGTACGACGCAAGCTATCAGGGAAGGCCGTGGTTGCGTGTAAAGAAAGCCAAGCTAGTGTTGTGTGTAGTAAAAGATTACTTTTATGATTTATATAACATAAAAACAAAATAATTCTCATAAAAGTCTCGGGCGTTACATTCTACCCCCCTTAAAATGAATTTCGCCCTCGAAATTCATCACTTTGTCACAAACAGATGAGGATACCTCTCCCTCATTATATCCTCAAGATCCCATGTATCTTCTTCTAATTTGTGGTTCCTCATTAAAACTTTCACCAATCGAGTGGTCTTGCTTTGTAGGACTTTTTTTCTACGATCCAGAATCTCTATCGGCTGTTCTTTATAAGAAAGATCTTGCTCTAGCGGTACAACTTCTGAGCTAAGTACATGTGAAGGATCCGGTATGTACTTTATCAGGAGAGATACATGGAACACATCGTGAACTTGAGAGAGATTCGGTGGAAGCTCCAATCAGTAAGCTACCTTCCCAACACGATCCAGTATTTCGAAAGGACCGATATATCTAGGGCTCAACTTCCCCTTCATTCCAAATCTCATAACTCTCTTCCCGGGAGATATTCGTAAGAACACTTTATCACCCACATCAAACTATAGGTCTTTTAATCGGTTGTCGGCATAACTTTTTTGTCGACTCTGAGCTGCTCTTATGTGTTGTTGAATAGATCTGACCTTTTTTCCATTTCATCATCAATATCAGGTCCTAATAGATTTCTTTCCCCAACTACATCCCAGCAAGTTGGAGTCCTGCATTTCTTTCCATAGATAGCTTCATAAGGAGCCATCTGAATACTAGAGTGAAATCTATTATTATAAGAAAATTCCACCAAAGGCAGGTGTTGATCCCAACCACCTTTGAAATCCATAGAGCATGATCTCAACATATCTTCTAGGGTTTGAATTGTTCTCTCAGACTGACCGTCTGTCTGAGGATGATAAGCAGTGCTGAAACTCAACTCTGTATCGAGAGTATACTGAAGACTTATCCAGAACATCGAGGTAAATCTCGGATCCCGATCAGATATAATAGAAAGTATTACTCCATGCAATCTTACCACTTCTTTTACATATATCCTGACAAGATGATCCAGAGAGAAATCCTCTCTAATAGCAATGAAGTGTGCAGACTTGGTAAGACGATCAACTATGACCCAGATAGAATTATTGCCTTTGGATGTTTTAGGAAGTCCTGTGACAAAGTCTATAGTGATGTTTTCCCATTTCCATTCGGGTATGGTTAATGGTTGTAACATCCCCTTAGACTTCTGTCTCTCAGCTTTATCTTGCTGTCAAACCAAGAATCGAGAGACATATTCAGCAACATCTCTTTTCATGCCATCCCACCAGAAGTACTCTTTCAGGTCCCTATACATCTTCGTGGTTCCAGGATGATTAGAGAATGAAGAAATATGAGCCTCATCCAGCATCTCCTTCTTTAATTCCGGGATGGGAGGAACACAAACCCGATTCCTGAACTTTATTATCCCATCACAATCAAGGTTGAATTCAGGAACATTTCTCACCTTCTTTTGTAACTCGACATCTTCTTTCTGTGCCTCTTTAATCTTCACATGTATAGATGGTTGAACATTCATTTGAGAAAGATATGATTTTCCCCCTTCCATTATAATTCCAAGATCTATACTTTGTAAATCCATAAAGACTGGATCTTTTGTGATCCTCATCATGGATAAACTGGCATGGTCATGTCGACTTAATGCATCTGCCACCTTGTTTTCTTTCCCAGGGTGGTAATGAATTGAGCAGTCGTAATCCTTAATCAGCTCCAACAATCTTCTTTGGGGCATATTCAGCTCCTTTTGTGTGAAAATATACTTCAAAGTTTTATGATCAGTATAAATATCACACCTTTCACCATAAAGATAATGCCTCCAAATCATTAATGCAAAGATTACCGCAGCTAACTCCAAATCATGAGTTGGGTAATTTTGCTCATGGATTTTCAACTGTCATGAGGCATAAGCTATCACCATATCATTTTGCATAAGAACACACCCAAATACCTTCTTGGATGAATCATTATATACCACAAACCTTTCTCCACTACAAGGCAGTGTGATCACAAGTGCACTGGATAACCTTATTTTCAACTCTTTGAAATTCTCTTCACATTCCTTCGTCCAAACAAACTTAACTCCTTTCCGAGTCAACCTGGTGAGTGGAATAGATAATCATGAATAAATTTTCACAAAACTTCGATAATATCCAGCCAAACCAGTAAAAATTCGGATCTCAGTTACTGTTGTTGGTCTCGACCATCTTTCGATAACCTCTATTTTTGCTAGATCCACAGATATCCCCTCTTTTGAGATTATGTGACCCAAAAATGAAACCTTTTGAAGCCAAAATTCAGACTTGGTAAATTTGGCATAATGCTTCTCCTTTATCAGGGTCTTCAATATAATTCTCAAGTGATCTTCATGTTCTTCCTTGCTCTTTGAATAGATAAAAATATCATCTATAAAGACTACCACAAATTGATCAAGATAGTCTCTAAAGACTCTATTCATCAGATCCATGAAGATAGCAGGGGCATTAGTATGACCAAATGGCATCACTATAAATTCATAGTGTCCATACCTTGTACGGAAAGCCGTCTTTGGTATATCCTCCCTTTTGACCCTTAATTGATGATACCCTGAACACAGATCAATCTTGGAAAAGTATTGAGCTCCGCGTAGTTGGTCAAATAAGTCATCAATGCATGGGAGATGATATTTGTTCTTGATAGTGATCTTGTTAAGTTCTCGATAATCAATGCAGAGTCTCATTGATCCATCTTTCTTCTTAACAAATAGAATAGGTGCTCCCCAAGGTGACGCACTAGGGTGTATGAATCCCTTATCAAGGTTCTCTTGGAGTTGCTTCTTCAATTCCTACAACTCAATTGGGGCCATTCTATAAGGTGTCATTGAAATAGGCAAAGCACCCGGTACGAGTTCTATTGAAAACTCAACTTCACGATTTGGTGGAAGACCCGGTAATTCCTCCGGAAAGACATCATCAAACTCCCGTACAATGGGCATATTCTTAATCGTGAGTTTCTCACCAACCATTTGAGATAAATAACCTTCATTTAGTGGAATCAAGACCCATAAGGTAGAGGGAATTTCCACTGGAAGGTTATGTTCATCCTTGCATTGATATACGATCATAGATTGATCGGGAATATGAATTGTGACTTCCCTTATTTGGCAATTGATATGAGCTCCATATAAAGAAAGACATCCCATGACAAGAATCACATTAAATTCCACTATTGGAAGGATCACAAGATTTGCAGGAAGCACTTTCCCACAAACTTTGATCGGAGAAGAATTCTAAACTTTTGATGTGACTGTTGTGCCATTAGGTGTTGTCATAGCTAACTCAACATCTAATTTTTGAGGTAATACGGTGATACCCATAGAAAATTCTTCAGAAATAAAATAGTGGGTGGATCCAGAATCAAATAAAACATTTGATACTTTAGAGTGGATGGTAAGTGTACCTTTCACCACATCGTTATCGTACTCCACATCGCTGATAGAAATTTCTTGTGACTTTCCTTTGTCTTTAGCCTTAAGAGTTTGTTGACGTCGACCATCATCACCAACCCTTGGATTAGGGCATTTATTGGCATAATTCCCCATCTCCTTGCACTTGAAACATTGAAGTGTAGTAGGTTCATTCTATGTATCCCTTCCTTTGTTTGCATCATTAGACATCTTCTTCCCATCATCGCGGCATTCATATGCCCGATGACCTTCCTTTCCACATTTGAAACATTTACTTGTCCCTTTAAGACAACTCCCTTCATGTTTCTTTCCACACATTGAGCATAAGGAAAAGCTCATCTTCTTTTCAGTGTTCTCTTTAGATTTTCCTTTGAATTCCATTTTCCTCTTCTTATCAAACCCATATGACTGATGGGTTACTCCAATCTCCATCTCGACTTTGAGATCACATCGAACGATTTCCTCATAGCTATTGAAGTCCCTTAGGGATAACGCCCTTCGAAGACTTGGATTTATGCCACTAAAGAATCGATTGATCTTACTCTCAGGTTGGATAATAATACCAGAAGCGTACCTTCCAAGTCTTTTAAAATTTGATTCATAGGTACCAACAGATTCATGATCCTTTTGCATCACTTCAAGAAACTATTTCTCCATCTTTGTTTGGAGAATACGAGGGAATTACTTATTGAAAAATAAGTTGTTGAACACATCCCATTCCATGGACTCAATTTCATCCCTTTGCCTCGTATTCTTAATAAGATTCCACCATTGATCAGCATCACCTTCCAAACAATACACTACTAATATGACTTTCTCATGCTCAGAACATTGAAGAACTGAAAATATCTTTTCAGTTGTACTAATCCATTGTTCAGCAACTAATGGATCAGTAGACCCGCTGAATAAGGAGGACGCTGTCTCATGAAGGATTCAACAGAATGTTGCTCCTTCCTTTGCTCGTTTGGAAGTCCTGTATTATTCATAGCTTGAGAAATTTGTGTGAGCATGGCTACAAGATTTTTCATTCCAGCTCCCATAATGTTTGGTTGCTCAGGGGTACAATCATTGCATTGCCTATCGCATTCCGCATTAACACAGTTCCTTCGGGTTCCAGCCATTGACTGAAACCAAGAAGAATAGTGTGAGAAAAACTAATTATAATAAGAAAACGACATAATGAAGAATAAAATTTCACACTTAAGGTCTTATCCTAGGTTATTCATGGCCATTTCTAAGACACTAAGATTGTGTTCTATGCTTATAATTATCCTTAGGGTTCTTACTAAGTCTTTCACATCCTAGTTTCCAAAGGTTGACTATACCTTTCCTCTGATACCAACTATAACGACCCATACTTTACATACATTTTTAATAATTAAAAATTGAAGCATACTTATAACAACATATAACAAAACCATGAAAGGACCGTATAGGTATAGTGTCTTTAGAAACTGGGAAACATAAACAACTGGTTCATAAAGCATCTACACTGTCTACCATTTATTTCATCATATCTATAGTCCCTTTTGGAAGATCTTACTTAATAACCTTCTTCGTGACCTGAGGAAATAAAACATAAAAAAGGGTGAGCTCAAATGCTCAGTAAGGGTAAAAAAAAGAAATATCAATCACATCATATTCATAAGAACATAACTTTTGGAAATCTTAACCTGCAAAAGAGAGCATAATTTCATAATATGGGATAAATCATAGTAGTGAAATGGAATCCCAATAATCATAACTTAAAACATGAAACTTTGTGGAATACACACATAATCATAGAGAATCATTTCTTATTAGTCAAGACTCATTTCCAAGACTATCTTAGTGGACAAAGTCCCTTTCTGAACCGAGTTCATTCCTCGTTTCAGTCCTGTTTCACTGAACCAGTATAACCTACCGTTCCAGCCATGTCTATATCCTGAGATATAAGATATTTACCCAATGCATTGGAGGGAGATATAGGTCCCACCCATCTCATAATGATTCCATTCTTATGTGTTCCAAAAAATCATAAATCATACATCATTGCATAACCCATGTTATAAAAATGGGAATCTTAAACATCGTGACATAATCAAACAATTCATATAAGATAAAGTAATTAATAAAAATATTTCCATCACAACATAATCAAATCAATGTAATAATAGGGATATAAATAGAACCCTATATTATCTTAGATAGAAAATAATTTTGATAAAACACTTGAACTCCATTCTTGAGGAAAATCTTCTTTCTACTTCAAAAACATTTTCCTTTCTTTACATGTCATACAATTATAAACTAAAAGAAGTTGATTAAAAATAAACTTTAAAACTTTTAAATGAAGCTTCTTGGGAATAATGTTTTAAAAATTCATTCATGTCGTATATGTTAAAAAAAACATTCTTCGTACTTTTGTCGGAAAATTGAAAAAGTACCTCGTACAAAAAACGACAAAAGATTCCTTTCATATCCTTTACTAAAAACTCAATGAAGGGTAAAATTGGATTTAAAAAATTGTAGGTGGATGGAAGTAATATTACATAGTGATTAAACATGGATTTGGATGATAAAATACACCCTAATAAATACCAAATTATAAGCAATCTCGGATAAAAATGAGATTGTGATATTTCCCTTCCCTTAGGTCAGATTTGCTTTGAAAGTGTCCAAACCTCCTTTATAATGATTTAAATAATGTTATTGACTTATTTCAGAATCATAATTATTGTTATGATATCATATATGGTCAAATTCGTAGCTTCTTAGTAGTAATATTTCATTTCCACTTGTTATTCGGGTGTTTATAACTTTTTGTTCTTATGCGTGTTTTGTCGAATAAATTCTTATTCTTCTCTTTAGGTTATAGATACATCATTTCCAAAATGGTATTAATGTACTATATATCATATTTATTCATTCAATTCATTTATATAATCATTATGCAATGAAGATTATGTAGAATGAATCACATCACATCGTGGAGACGGTATTCCGTACGTACGCACGAGCAATGATATCGTTCCCATTATCGTGGAATTGTATTAGAGTGTATGAATACTATTTCAGAATCAATATAACTTTATAATAATAATATATAGTAATTATTTACACCATTATTCTCATCCAAGTAAGGTGGTGGTGGAAAATAGATTACACCACGACGTGGAGACGGTATTCCGTACGTACGCACGCACGGTGATTTCTTTTTCCGTAGGATGGATAGATGGTGAAATAGGGTTGTTTCATACTTATAATAATATATCAGTATGTGAGTGATACTGATGTTATTACTTCATAATGAAACAACTAAAGAAGAATAAGTGGAAGAAGAAATAATGATGAAAGAATCGGTAACAGACATTACCTCTTCTTTGAAGCGCTTCTTTGAGACCTCCTTTTAAGGCACTAAAATAGGTCTTTGAAGAAGACAAGAACCTCTAAGATGTTCATAGGGAGGTGGAGAGAAGAAATTGGCAGGGGTTTTCTGAGCTTGAAGTCTCAATGTGCTGTGAGGAAGAGGGGGAGGAGGTTCCCTTTTATAAGGGAGGAGAGGGGTACTTTTGGAATAACTATGAATATTATTTTATTATAAAGTCAAATTCGGTTTTTAATAGCTCAAAATTGATATATTTCGAAGCTAAGGTGGGTAGGGGTCTAAATCCTCTCATCCAATATAATTTAGACATGTTTAGGTATAAATTGTAACCTTATCATTTAGATTTAACTTTAAGTTAGATAATTTAACTTTTACCGTGTCTTCTTGTTTTCTTATACTATAAGGTTAATAAACTTACTATATCAAGACAAACTAACCCTAATTTGTTTATTATTAATATATATAACCTTATCTAAGTCATTTGGCCGAGACCTAGATTTTTAGGAATAAAATAACAATTAATAATATAATATTTATTTTAAAAACTATTTTATGTCAATTTTGACACTATTCAGTAATTGATTTTTGTGAGAATCATAAAAGAATTATTAGTTCGAAACAAGTTAATTAAATCAATAATAACATGTCATATTAACCTAGAAAATTCGTTTAATTCATAAAAAGTCTCTAATTACATTTATTTGGATATTTATAACATCAATTATGTCAATATTTCATTAATAAGATAATTACTGCATCATCGTTGTGTCATTAATAAATTAAATTATTTAATGTCTAAAAATTATAAATAAACTACCATTATGTTGGAAATTTTTTTATAATTATAATGAATATTTATAGTCGAATTTATCTTATGTATAACCCCATATTAGAAATGATTTACTTATTAGACTTTGATTTTAACTATTTTAACCCTTCTTTAAATAAATTAATAATAAATGTCCTAATCTAATCCAAGTGGGCCTAAATGGTCATATTTTATTCCTAAGGTTGTTTTTGGTCGAATTACACTTATCCAATAGAATTAGGACATGTGTTAGGGTAATAATAATATCATTTTTACCCTAAATTACCCTATTTACTTTTAACCGTGGTAATAAAAGTAAAAAGTTACTATTCACCAAAAATTATTTTCATCTCATTGAAACAAATTTTAGTCCTTTATATTAATTGTGTCTCTTGGATTTTCGAAATTCCACTCACAGAAGTGGTAAAATTATGTTTTATGAAAAATTCAGTTTTTTTAACTACCACTTAGTGGTTTCACTATTCATCAAAAATTCAAAGTTTTCAGAAAAATACCAAAATTTCACCCTAGGTTAATTTCGATATTCCGAATCCAAAAATGAAGTCCATTTTGAAAAATAAAATTTATAAAATTTCAAAAAGTGGTTATTACTATTCATAACGGCTAGTTTTAATAATATTTTAGTAGCATATTGTTGTTTAGTGAAACTCGGTATTGCGTACGACACAAGCTATCGAGGAAGGCCGCGGTTGCGTGTAAAGCAAGCAAAGCTAGTTTTGTGTGTAGTAAAAGATTCCTTGGATGATTTATATAACATAATAACAAAATAATTCTCATAAAACTCTCGGGCGTTACAATTATTGTATATTTTTTACTGTATAAATCCTACAAATTATGACCATCCAGCACTTAATGGATTACAAAGTATGATATTGGAATTTAGGGATATGGAAAAAATCCAAAGAGGTTGTACATTTATAATTACCCTCTAACAATTTCTCTATAAGATTCACATGGTATTTTTGTTATAAACATTACTTCAATCTCCACTGATTATTAGATCCTTATTATAGAAAATTTATAGTGAATTTTATTATATATTAATGACATTAAATTTTAAGGTTGAATTTATATACTTTCTTATTTTTGATGGTGTTATTAAAATCATTATATTCCTAAAATAAATTACTTTTTGAAAAAAAAAATGTTTTAAGGTTTTCAATTCACATTTACAACAAATTATTCAGTTCCATTATCAACCCCAATTTTCTCCCCATGGGATTTAATCTACTTTCTCCTTTGCAATTAATGGTGGTGGTATGATATATGTGTAATAAAATGAGAATAATTATGATGTTTATTATTTTTTCAGATCAAAAAAATAAAATATAACAAAGAATAATTTAATAAAAATAATATAGAAAAATGTGTGTTAGTGGTTCCTCAGTAAATGCTATGGGGCTTGTTCAATAGGGAAATGTTAGCTCCAGCATGGTGGTTCGACCCAAATGAGTTGGAGGAAATGAATGTGCAGTGGCCACCCACAAGGGTTTAAGTGGAATTGTTAGGGAATGTTGTAAAATGTCTCACAGATGATTGGTGGTGAAAATGGTTGTGATGGAAAAGGGATTGATGAGTAAATTGGATAATTTTTAAAAACTTATTGTATGGTATATAGTCAATAAAAACCAAGATAAACATAATATGTTTTATATTGCATGTATTATTATTATTATCATGTTTATTTCAATATCACATGATGTATACATAGAAAAAACACACCATATATTATTATAATACATAAAAAAGTGGTGTAGTGGTTCACACAATCGTCTCTCTACCAAGCCTTGCATGACTTGAGAGACATGGGACTTGTCTTGTATGACCTTAAGAATATGAATTGAATTTTACTATTAATGGATTCTAGGATTGTCCCTTGAGACTTGTATTTCATAATGGTTAATAATAAAATTATATTCAATGTTTGGATGGAATCTAGGGGTCAGACATTATGTCCCTTAGATGTATACATTTTATATATTTTTCAATCCATATTTCCCCATTAGATTATCACTCATGTGTAAACAAATTTAAATAGTGCAGTCTATTATATGCATTTTTATTAATAGAACAACATGGTTCACATTTTCTCACAATTATATTGAATTTATAATGCATTTATGTAGTTCATGATCATTAGATATTCAATGGTGGTAGCGAGCTTTGGGTTATAATTTTTAGTAATCATGGGATCAATAACATGCATATAGACATATACACATGACATTATGGATCTTCATTAAACATAATAGATTATAAATCTATGTTCCTTATATGGGTTTTTACTACAATTTAAGATTTTGTTATAATATATGTCAATGGACTTTCCATGTTATGATGTGTGCAACTTCAATACAATTTGTTACCCTCTTAGATGATATAAAGATTTATGTGAGGTGTAGTTCCCCAAAAATAATTAGATGGATATGGAATGGAAGGATGAAATCTAAGTAAATGTATTTTATATAGTACCATGTATATTACAGTATCGTCCTTCATCAATAGAGTTATCAATACCTAGTGTGTAGGGGAATAATACACTATAGGGTATAATATCCACTCAATTGATCTATTATTCCTCAACAATTACAATTACATGCTACAGTTTTGGGTGGGATAGTGTGATAGTTTAAGGGTTTTTTGTTTTTTAGTTAATGTGGGTTTTATAATACTTTTTTATTCACATAAAAATGAAAATATAGTTTAGATAGGTCATGGTGATCATGGAACCCCAATACTCCTATTAATTTTATAATTTTTTATCCTACAACTGAGTTTTCTATAATTCTCTATGGTTTTTATGTTATTTTTAACATTTAACGTGTCGTACAATGAGCGATATTTTGTAACGATGAGTTTTAAATTTATATCCTATCTTCAATAATATATTATTTGTTATCTATTTTTTATTTCTACTTGTTTTTAATTGATATAGACCATTAGGTTTCTCACATATACTTGAGATTTGAGTTGAAATTTTAATTTTTATTTCCACTATGTGTTTGTAGAATCAAACATGGTATATTTACATTAACCACTGCATGAGTTTACATCATATATAATTTTTATGTTTGATTATTTCTGATGTTTTGTTGATGATCAATATGTATTTGGAGCTATTGGAACTTGTTTGGCTATTATTCATAATAGATATTTGTGGTACTAGATAGTGAAGACTTTTATTTTCGATATGATATTATAATGAATCCTTATAGTGAAGAGATATTTCCAATATTGTTAATCTAAAATTCCTTGTGGAATCTCCTTTTCTATATAGTTTCGTTTAAGTTATCACATATTTCCATTATACTTATAATTTATTATCTCATCCATGGATTTAATGTATAAATTATTATTATTTATAAATATTTTATTGTCGATGTTTTTATCTTTTATTGGATTTTTCTATATTTATCAGGGAATTGTAGGATAAAACATCTTGTGTATGTTAGAACTATTTATGTTAGTTTTCTAGAAAAATTGAAGTTGGATTTGCATGGAGAAAATTACTTATAACCAACAAGGAAGTGGTTTTAGTGGGTTATTTCATGATAGAAGAGTGTCAGAGCTATCGAGTCCAAGGGATTAAATTTGGATTTTATAGTACTTTTTAGTTCACTTAGGAGAATTTAGTGAAGTGATTTAAATAGGGTATTATGATTGGTTATCAAAGTAGGCAACCCATTTTAAGTGAAATGGATTATATAGTTGTAATGTCCTTGAACTGGTTAACCCTTGACATGGATAACTAGATATATTTAACCGTATTGTATGAATCACTATATTCTAAAAAATTACCATCAATAATGAGTTTAAATATAAAGAGGTGTGGAGACTATATATTTAGGTATAGATATCCACAACAACATTGATCAGGATAAATCAACAAAATTTTCAACACAATATATAAAAGTATAAAAATTGTCAACATAGCTAATCACTAACCAATTATAAATAAAAAACAATATATTAAATGATCTAATTCAAAATTCATATGTTTTTTGTAATATATTTAGTTCTCATGTGGTTTGAACATATATAAATCCATTCCCAAAAAATGATAATGGTACATGTATTAACTATTCATAGTTTCTAGATCGGACCTATAAAAAATTCTATCCATGAACCAAAATCTCATTAGTTAGATATAACAGGGCCCTCTCATTTACCAAGGTTATAAAACATACATCTTAAACAGGTTCCAATTTACTAAACCATGGTGAATGTACAACTCATCAGTACAACAAAAATATTTTCCATGACAAATATATTAAATATTTGTTCATTTTCAATATTGAAAAAATATTAATAAATAGATAACATTTCAAAATATGGAGTGATTTAGTTAAACCATGTGTGCCCATATAGACATCACCCCGTTATAAAAAGGGATGCTATACCCATTTTTCATATAAAACATAATGATGGATGATATATGAATCATTGAATTATAATCACTGTAATTGATACATCAATATTAGTCATCACCTGGTGAATGATTCATCATAATCGAAAACACATTAGTTGAATTTGCGGTCACTATTTCAACGAAAACTGATAACGTGACAACACCTAGTGAACAATAATATTTTAAAAACATGTGGAGAATATTCAACTATATTCCCTAACCATGTGGATGATATAAAATTTTTCAAAACGTCATTTGATAAAGAACCACCAAATTATATAATTAGGTTGTATGATATATCACTGATATCACTCTTGATCTGGATTAATTAAAACTAGTTCATGTCCTACAGTGGATGATTCACCACAAAGAAAGACCCCATATATTGATAAAGATGTATCATATAATTCCTTTAAATGGGTTGTATGCCAATGTTACCACTTCAATGTTGGTTAATACACTATCATCATTGTATAACATATGAATGTGATACAATAATAACAGGTCCCCATGTGAGCGACGTTCCACCATGATAACTCACATTAGTGGAGGATGATATAAAAATATACAAAGTTAGGTGATTTTTTTAAAATAAATTGACATTAGAATGTGAACAAGGTTTGACTATCTCAATGTTATAAGTTGAATGATGGATAAGTGGCATAGTTTGGGTGGACATGATGACACCAATATTACAAGGGTGGATGATGCACCACCACTTACAATTTTTGGTGGATGTGGTACCAATGTCAATTAAGAAACCATTAATATGGATTAGAAAGTATTAAAGATCTATTTCAAACATTCAATATTAATTAAAACATCAATGTATACTATCTAGACCATTAATCTATTATAGATTGACATTCCTAGTCTTTATCACTAGTTTCCTAAAATGTAATCATGAAAAGTATAACTAAAGAGATACACTAGAGCACTGTACTAGGTTATAAGGGTTGTTTCTCAATAATAAGAACACATCCTAAGTTAATAGACATAGTTTTACATTTCCATACTCATGACAATTGTTATTTAATAACCAAATATATCAATGCACACCTCACACATACTTCTCTTGACCAATTCAGTTATTCTCAGACAATAAGGAATAAATGAAGCTATTTTATTTTAATTTCAAGGAGTTCATAAAAAATTTATAATACTAAAATTTCATATGATGAATGGATAATGAAAACATACCATCAAGAAATATTGAGAAAACCTACATTATAAAAGAGGATCCCCTCTCATAGAAACACACAAGATGATTGGGGCTCAAATATATGGAATCAAGAAACCATGTAAACACCCTTAATTTATTCATTACCATCAATAAATGGTGTATCATTGTTGAAAAAAGGTATGTAGAGAAGTGGAGTTATATAATAACATGTAGGAACCCATTACATTGAATGAAAAACTGATTAAATCTCAGATTATAATGAATCCAACGCTGAGAAGGTTGATAAGGGAAGTCTGAGTGGTTCGATTGCAACTGTTGTTATGGGGATAAAAGGAAATAAAAATCATTTTAAAATTAATTAATAAATTCAAAATTTTTTATTTAAAAAAAATAAGAACCCATTGGGTACCCTTTTTCCAATCACTTTGTATCATGTGGGCATCGAGTACCCACATAGGGGTAACTAGTGACCTGGTGATCCCCCTCGATACACTACCACACAATCCAAGTATCTAGTGAAAATAAACCCTATCAATTATGGAATCTATTATAGGATAAATTACATACAACATGTCCATTTTTTGTAAAATGATAAATCATTCCAATTTTATCACTCTAAAACAAAATAATCCCAAATTAGATTATGGTTGGAGAAATTTAGATCGAAAGCATATAATTTATGGATGCGTAGTTTACATCATACCCAAAATATAATAATTCATCCCCCATTTACACAAATATGTATCATCGGGACTTATCAGTACAGATAACTGGCCACTAAATATATTTATCAGGCTCTTACTCTATCATTCAAACTATGATACATTAGTGTTTCTACTACACCAATAAATGAGGGAATATATTCCCCCAAAGAGTATTCACAGTTTTTTTAAATATAAGAACTAGTAGTATAAAACACAATGGTTAATTCTCTAGATCAGCCTTATAATTATTTATCATATGGGAAATAAAAGGAAAATATCTCTAAATCTAGGATACATATAATATATCTTGTATAACATTGTATCTATAATCGATTTATAACAAATACCCAACAACACCAATTGTCTTGACAACCTGAAATGACCCCATGAATGTTGGTGCAAACATTACATGTATTTTGATAAACTTTTTTCACTCCTGAACTATTACTCATAGAAATACCTGTTAAATTAAATCAAACTCTACCAGATGATGTTTTTGAATGACATGATTTTCTTCCACTTAGAGTGGTTTCTATAAACTGCCATGTTATATAGATATTCTCTAACGTTTTTGTTAGGAGGCTTATACTTTTAACCACTTATTCCATATTACCTACACAACATAATATACATTTTAATGTGATATCATATAAATCATTAAAATGATCAATTTTAATTAATGCTCGATAATAGTTATTGTTGGAAAATTAAATGAATGAAATAGGGTTCTCCCATGAACAAAAAAAATCTATGAAACATTCCTACAAAATTTTATATAAAATAAAGATGGTAAAATCCAACATCCCATTATTCGAAAGATAGTATGTTGTTCTTGAATGAATCATTGTCTCGTGGGTCTTATAAAAACATTGTTAATAGTGCGATATATTAATGGAATAACATATTATGCTCATATCAAACCTCATGTAATTGAATTATTTCCCTAATATATTACCATATCTACTAAGTCACTTAAATTAGAATGATATTGATGAAATTTGTTAGCGAATCCATGATAAAATATTTGACATCACTAGAAGACAGAAACCTCAAAATCCTCATAATAATGTCTATCAAAACACCATACAAATTCCACTTTAGAATGGTTAATGATTTATGAATGCTTGAAAATCGTATATTTTCATCCATTACATGGTCATAGGTAATGTATCATAAAATAATATTTTCAATGTTCTTCATTATATAAGGAGACATATACTATCTTTGAATGTAATAAAACATCATAGTAATCCTAGAGTGAAAACCATCTAAGTGATGTGACTATTGTATCATCTCATCACAGATTCTTGTAGGGACTAACACATGACCTTGATGTAAATAAACTTATTAGGATTATGAAAAAAAATGATAGTGAATCCCTAGAATATAAACCACCCCCTAACTTCATGAAATACAAAAAAGATAAATGAAACTTCTCTATCCTATAATGTAGTGAGGAATCAATAAATAAATCTGTCAGAGTCACCCTTCCCTGAAACTCTTCAATATAAAGTCCTATATTATTAAATATTATCATCATCTTCCACATGTTACATGAAACCTACAACACTAGTGAATGATTCATTGTTTAGATCAAATCAAAAACACTTTTCTATTTCTAAAGAGTATATTCCATCTGAAAATTAAATCATTAAAGTTATTTAATAAATATTATATTTCAAATATTGTGGTACCACTATAGAAATATATACTCAAGGATATAATCATTAAAATAAAACATTAACATATCTTAATGAAAGTAGTGATGTTAATATTTCATCGCATACAACACTATATGAAACTATAAATCATTCTTCAGGATGTTCTAATCATGTCGCAACTTCTTCTTGAAAACATAATTGAAAACGCACCTTCCATAGATTATAACTATATTATGAATGAGTTGTGAAACAATATAAAATAATATATACTAATTTAGTACATCATGAAAGGTTAATATTTTTTGTAGAAAAAACTCACATTCTCCTCCTAATGATTTTTTACATGAATAATACGATATGAACTTCACCTATTTCTTTTTCAGGTTCATTATCGGAACTAAAAATAAAAATAACATCAAAATAAATCTCTAAATGTAGCATACCAAGCCTAGAAAACAATGAATATTAAATATTTTCTTCTGTTACTCCTATGAAACCACATACTCTATGTTTACATGGTCCACTGAAATTTTAGCATCATATGTCTAATTTCTTATAATGTACACCTATCAGATTAAAAATTAACATATCATGGTCATTTTATGCATCGTAATCTCCCTTACTGTACTCATAATTATCTCTTAATGGAAAATATGCCCATGATCAGGTGTATAGAAGAAAATTATTAATATATATGACCATTAATAAGTCTGTATAAGGATGGAACACATTATTCATTAGGGGTATATAAATTATTAGTGTTTTTTTAAAACTGTGTGGAATAATTAGGCACTCATATAGTTAAATCAATTTCCTATAAGTATTAAGAAAAATATCATAGAGAATCATTCACGGATGGTCAAACCATAACCTCGAGTTTATCTTAGATAACCATTCAGATCTTTTTAGTTATTCGAATAGTTCATCAATATATGGAAGAATTATTTTGTTCTTAATTATCAGAAAGTATATACTCTTATATTATACACATAAATATATCTATATATATGCCTTTATATTGAAGAAAATAGGATCACCCCTAGGGGTTGTTATTGAGTTAATAGACCCTATCACCACATAATGCTTATGAAAAAAATTATCTCTTAATGATATTTTGTATCTATATTTTAATGAATAATGGATATGATATCCATACAATGAATAAGAAAAATAAAAAAATTAATCTAATTTTTGGATGAAAATATTAGGAAATTGTCATGAAACTCTTGATGATACAGATTGATGATAAGAGGAATGATTTCTTTGCAAGTTTCTTATTTTCATAATGAAACTCTACACAACTATTAAGTGATGACAACCAAATACTGATGGATATGACTCGAATGAAAAAACTAAAGATCCTAATCACTAACATAAGTATTATGATCATATTATATAAATTTCATGGATTATCATTATTGATTGTAGTTGACGGGTGATAGCTAACATGTCAACAACTCCATCATGAGGATTAAAAATGAAAAAATCATTTAATTAAGATGTTATAGAGGATATTATATATAATGGGAATCCAAATATACCTTAAAATCAGACCCCAACATGTGTTTTTATTCAAACCCCCAAAAATACTCTACTAAAAGTCCCAAATCAATGATAATGATTGCGATGCATCTATATTGAATTAATAAATAGATTATATTTATTCAACTAAATCATACATAATAATTTACATGGATCCATATATTATATTATAAAGGTTTAATTATTACAAATGAGTTGGATACCCTCTCAAAATCATTCCTAGAGAAAACTTTCACATATCTGTAGGGCATTCCAAATACCCATGGGCGAGCGACTAGCACTCGGGCATTAAAAACAACTAAATAAAACATTTTGACCCATCACGAAGAATAAACTTTTAATATGTAAATATATATTGAAAATAGGAATAGTGTAAGAGATAAACATATTCCAAAACCAATAGAATATATCATAAAAAATAGAACTCAAAAGTTAGATATTGAATCTATAAGAGATATGTCATGGAGATTAGGAAAAAAATAGAATAGCTACTCTGAAAATATACATGTGATAACAAAAAGAACTAATATAATCTCACCATCAGATATCTAAAACTATTGAATAAAAACATCACCAACTCACTTTTGTGAAATGCATATCCCTGCATCAAAAGACATACAAAGTTCTACACACTACTAAATGGGTGCACTAGGTGGGAGATAATAGGATATGTAAAATCCCATTATAGTGTTCCAAATCAACTATATATAAAACAATCTAAACAAATCCCAAAATTAATGAAAACTATTAATGATAAAATATTATTGGTGTTTATATCAAAATAATGGTAAAAAAATTTATTTCGCATTTTTGAACAATTCAAAATAATATTGGTTAAACAATTTCAATGATTTTTTCATATATCAAAAAAATATTGTATCTCATATCATATCAATCCATCTAAGTAAAAAATAAAACAATATAATCCAATGAATAAGTAAAATCACACCAATTATCACCCAAGGTGATGATATCTAGGATAAACATACCTAAAATCTAGAAAAATAATTGATAATGAAGCACACTAGAAAAATTCATTGAAAATATGAAGTAGAGGAACACCCTATAAAGTTAATATCTTAATAATTTTTTCTAGGTATCTAGTAAAAATGGACTTTAGAGAAGTGGAACACCCCATTAGAGAACCCCAGGAGAACATCAATGTTAATGGAATATTACTAAACCACCCACCAATATACCCATGTCTTCTCATGTGATGAAGTTTCCAAATAAAATCATCAAACAATTTCATCACCATCCATTGAAAATGGTTTCATTAATCGTTTCACATTGCTTTGGGAAACAATTTTCATTTACACAAACTATGGGAAAATAAAATTTTATTAAAAACCAATTCCACCCACACAAATTAATCATTCAATAATGAAAATTCATATTATAAAAACTATTTATAAAAAACCACAAAATATAGATAATCCAAAATTGGTTGGAGACTTAACCTCCTACATCGAACTCATGGTCACACAATCCCGGAATGGGATCCACTAATAAATATGGACATATCACCAATAATGGTGGCCTTGGAATCAATCAACACATATTATATTAGATTCTTTTTTTCTAAAGGATCAGTGAAGGGGAATAAAAGCCCACAAAAAAATCAATATGCAAGCCTCACAACAACAAAATCGAGGGATAAAATATAGATGTATATTTCATGATGTATCTGGAATGAATAAATATAAATTATTATAAAAAATCTGAATACAACAACATAATAAAAAGGATTATCTAAAATAGAAGGAAAATAATAAACAGAAAGGATTACTCAACCAAAGAGATTCAACCCAACTACAAGAGAGATCAAATATTGAATGAAGAAATATGGATGTAGAGATGGTCTCCAAAATCACCAGGGAGTTATCATAGGTTTACATAAAAATCACCTTCAAAATAATATATAAATCATCCCTCTCATGAAACCATAAAAGACCCATCTAGTGAAATTATGTGCTATGTAATCTCATTACATGTCTTGTAATCGACAAAACTCACATACTCTAAAAAATGTGTTTTATTTGATTAAAAATATAGATTTTAACATTTACATGATTTTTAAATTTTATACAGCACGTATTCCTTTTACGTATGGTATCATGTTCACGAAATCTTTCTAGAGACAAAAACATAGCATGTAATCCCATTACATGGAGTGGAAATTTCCACAAGACTATGAAAGGTCCCATTGTTCATAAAAACCCACCAAAATACATCATATGTTTCCAAAAATTGGAATAAATCTTAAATCCATTAACACATTAACAATCATTCTCTACTAATTGAAAAAAGAATAAATCTATGATAAATATACCATCTTCCCCGGTAAAATTTTTTCCTTCCTTGGGAATCCTATGAAACACAAAAATAAATACTAGAACTATTTAAATATATTTTAAATACCTAAGGAATGGTATCATGTCATTAAAAACTCCCCAACATTGGAATTTTAATCCCTGTGAATTCATGTTGATGAATGACATTTAGAAAAGAGGTGAGGATAACTCTCCCACATTAGTGATGTGTGCTCCAATGCCTCAAGAGAAATTAATCCAGGTCATTATCTCCCTCTGAATAATGGAATTTAATTCCTATGAAATAACTTCACATGAGTATTAACAGCCTCAACTGGATACACCACAATAAAAATTTCTTTCTCTAACTCAATCACTTCCGAACACAGAACATGGAAGGGATCATGATGGTATTTTATAAGATAAATCATATAGATCACATCATGAATTTATATAAATTAATTTTGAAATTATACTTAATAATTAACCTTCCCAAAAACATTTTTTATCAATAATGGTCAAACATATCATTGATCCAACATTCTGTAATGATGTCCCAATAGTGGAGAAAATTTCAAGAAAACGTACTCACATATAGAAAAATACAATGGAAAAATTCATATTTATGAACATTATCTTGTTCAAATATAATATATAAAAAAAAGGTTGATGAATATCATTAATCATCATTTAAATCTTTTGAGTGAGACTCAACCCCAAAAATTATTCTTCGCTCACCTCTTCCCAACAGAGAGGAAATCTTCATGAGAAACCATAAAAGGTCCTAAAAAGAGCCCTTCTGATTAAAAACTGATAAGTATTGTAAGAATAATAATCAAACATAACTAGACGGTTATCCAAATATCCACTAAAATCCAAGACATGGACATGCTGAATAAGCTCAAGAACATAAATAATATGCTCTGTCTGACGTTTGTCTATGGATAGTAAGATGTACTCATAGTGAAATGAGTCCCCATCAACTATTGGAGACTCCTCAAGAACCAATATGTAAACATAAGATACCTATATGAAACAATAGTAGATGTAACCCAATAAATAATGACCAATAGTTAAAAATCTTATCAGGATATTCAATTTTATTTCTGACCCTGATTGGAATGAAATGAGATGACTTTTTCAAAAAATAAATCTGCAGTTTTAATGAATTCTCCATCTTGGAGTCTTTGGTAATCCAAAAAAATTCCATAGATACATAAAACCACATTCAAACAGTTACCAGAAAAGGATAAATTAAACTAAATGGTTTTATATTCTCTTCCCTTATCTGTTGGAAGGTTTTACAATGGGAAATATAAAAAAATAATGTAATACTTCATAACCATCCACTGTAATTCCCATTTTATCTCATAATTAATCAATATAGTTCATTTAAGAATAGACAAAGAAATGAAAATAAAATAAAATGAGCTTCTCACAGAATCTAGGATGAATAATTGATCCCCAAAATATTTAATACCATATTAAGAGATATACCGACCAGAAACGGTCTCCCCATCATAATAGGTTTCTCAAATTCATTGAACTATTAATCCTATAGTTTACTCAATACAATTGACGCAAGGGGATATGATAATAATTTAACACTTATTATTACAATAACAGAAACATCATCATAAACACCTATGTAAAATTGAGTGAAGATCACCTTGATTTTCCTCTCCTCCTCTATTTTCTAGAACGAAATGTGGTGGTACTTTCTTACTAATAAAATCATCAATGATGTTCCCCAAGCTCAGGGTGTAAGCGATGTCAAAGTAAAATTTATGATGATATTATAACAACCACATATATATGATTTTTAATTCAATATATTAAAATACATATCTCATACACTTGTGGTTAGAAAATACAGTGAACCTCACCCTGTGAAGATAGTGATTCCAAAACACAATTACACACAAAACCATAGAAATCTCTAAATCATGAGTGGGGTAATTTTTATTATGAGTGGAATTATTTTGAGATTTTTAATACACAGAATTGTCATACATTATAAGCATGAAAACCAAATGAACATTAATTTCATCATAGAAAAATATATAACCCTTTACTGGGATTAGGTAAGATCAAAATAGAAGATAATGATTGAAGTCCTTCTAACATGTAAAAATAAGGCTAACACTTTTCATCCCATGTGAATTTCACTACATTAATCATAAGAGTAGTCAAATGTAATGATTTTTTTTGGAAATTGTTTAAGAACTATTGATAGCATCAATCGAGATCAAGGATTCTCTACATCTCAAATATGTCACATGGTGTTCACGATATTGGGATAACATTCACCTTATCATAGTAAACTCAAAAATTCATGATCTGAAACCATTTTCCCCATGAACATTATATATATGATCTATAAACAACATTTTGAATGATTTCCTCCCAATTAGGGACTTATCATGATTTCCATTAAATAAATCAAAAGGTTCTCATGCTCGCACTTGTATATCGAATAATGTAAAATATAATCAATAAAAAATAACTGAGAAGTGTCTAGATAATTATGTAATATATAATTCATAAAATAAATAAAAACTAATGGAAATTTAGTTAAAAAATGAAATCAATAGATGTTCATAATGGACCTACCTTCACCTGGAGGGTATCTTTTTTATACCAGACTCAATAAATCTGAACTGAAGATAACCCAATCAATGATGAATCTTCAAAAACCATTTTCCCACTTTACCCAATCAATCATATCAAACACATGAGTCAAATGATACATTATCTTAATTTTTACGTAGTTTATATTTTGATAATCAATACATAATCTATGCGGAGCATATATATTAATAGAATAGTGAATAGGGGCTTTCCTAGGTGGAGCCATATGGATAAAAAAATAATTATCCATATTTTCATCCTACTGATGCATGAGATTTTTCAATTCATATATTTCCATGTGATAATATGTCCTAAGATTTTTTTCTGTTCCTAGAACAAAGTCAATCAGAAACTATAACTCTCTATCTAGAGTAATGCTAAAGAAATTGATTAGGAGAATGTTAAAAAAATCATGAGAAACTATGAGGAGATAATAAATATGAGAAATTTCCTTTGTATTAAGTAATATAATAGGAAAAACTCTTAACCTGTAGGTTGGAATGTCCAATATAACCACATCCTAGATCCCAATCTCTAGGGAACTCATTTGTTCCCTCATTGACTGAAATAGATGAGTCATGCTGATGATAATAATAATCACGAATAAGATGAGAAACAATACAATCCAACCAAATGAAAGAATCAAATAGATCATTATCAAGAATGACAAAATCTAACCAAATCATCTATTGATTGTTCTCACAATGGACATAAAAACCCACATTATATTTTATTTTCCCAGAGGTGTCAAAAAATCCAAAACATAAGAATTGATTCCCATTGGATGTTTAAGAATATGAAAAAATGGATAGATATAAAGGAGCTAAATGCTCAATTATCAAATAAATTACTTTATACTTAATTAGAAATAAAGTTGGTACCTCTCATTATTTTGTGACCAAAAATTACCTCTAATGGAAACTCATATACTGTGTGAAGGTACATCATTCCAATGGAATATTGATAGATCCCTATATACTTTGAATAATGGCACTATAATAATGTATCCTTTGGATTCATCTATCCCTAACCATATCAAGTATTTTATATATATATCCAAAAATAAATTCCATATATGACCATAAGGTGGACAACTATTACATATCTTCATAGGTAAAATACACGAAAAATTGTTGCATCCTCCCTTTTAATAGTGATTACAATGTAGGGGAATAATAATTTCTATAACTAAGTATATAGAAGAGGTTTTTTTCTAATAACCAACCATACCAATCAAACAGTGATCCTTCCACTTTATATTTTCCAATTATACAGTAATGAAGATTATGCTATATTGATGGGATAGGGGAAAATAAAGAACCTTGACTTCCATATTCATCTATTTCCACATTATAATCTAAAACATATTAGTATAGTTTGAATAATTCAGAATATATTCATTTGGTATGATATCTTGTCACAAACCCCTCTTGTACTTCTGATCATTCAACTAAACATTCATTACTACATATATAGAAAAGCGAACAAGATCAACTGTTTAATTTGTGTACACTGACACAAAACGCTCAACCGATTGTAATTAGAGGAACACTGGAGACCTTAACATCATCAACTGATTTGGAAAAAACTAATGGAATAAAAGAGTCTTGAACCCCTTCTAGTACAAACCCATATTTCTATTACTTGTAACATATAATCTCACAATCACCTATATGTAACCTCAAATATAAACACTACAAATTTCTCCCTGATACTATGAGGTGTATCCCTGAAGAAAATGATCTGATTGGTTTTCCAGTAGACCACCCTTCATCTCTAGGATAATCCATACAAATAAAGGATAATGGATTATCAATCATGAACTATTGCGATTAATATATTTATCCAATTACTCTTAGTGGTATACATATAATTATGTTCAGTATTTTCAATATATTCTGGTTGATACCGTAAACTTTCTATATGATATCCTCGATAATTATTTGATCTATAAGAATATTCCTGAGAGGAGAATTTTCTGCTCCACCCTAGGTAACATGTGGAAGACGTCTCGGAGGAATAATGATTCACAACGAAACACAAGAATAAATTTCTGAAAAGTTATAATCTCGGTTCAATCCATAAAACCATAAGAATAAAATAAGATTAAAATCTATAATTAATAATAGGAAACAAACATCCCAACATCATAGGGTATTTGAGACTCCTTATGTAATGTGAAGGCCAAAGACTCGCCCCAACCAATATCTGATGTTATGAAAATCATATATATAGTCTACAAACATCCCAAGACAAATACACATGAGGTAAGACCTTTCTTTTGATACCATACTTTGATGAACCCATCCTGGATACCTTCTAAAGTATATAGCTATCCCAAATTACAACATACCCAAATTTTGTTCTTGATCCCCTTGGGATGATGATTATCACTCAGACATAGAACAACAACCAAATTGAATAATTACTCAAAACATGATGTAACAACATGGGATATATAAATATATAATAAATTGTAGATGATGTATAAATATTCTATAACTAAAACAATATAGTGTAAAAGATACAACTCATAAGGTATATAAAAAATCTCTAAGTGATAAGTCCAACAATTATTGATAACAAAAACAAAATTTAGACACCAATAATCTATATGTGAACGTGTGGGAAACACCCCCATCCCAGCACCAGCTACCTTGACTAAGATGAATTAATACCTCCCCACATCACTGGAGAATCCTTCATTTCCCATAATCAATATACATACAAAGGTCTACACACTACTGAATCAGTTCATTGGGTGTAAGCTAAAAGTATAAGTAGGATACCACCCAAGTATTCAATTTCATGCCATTGTATAGAAAATATGAAAAGTGATTAAAATTAATGAAAATAAGGAATGATAAAATGTTTAACAATTTTAATATCAATATCATGCTAAATAATTTCATTTTCAACTTTATCCACATATAAATATAATTAAAATATAATTATTTCAATAATATTTTGGACAAATAAGAAAATAAAATTTCACATATCATATCAATCTGTGGACTTAAAAAATAAAATATTTTTGTCCCAATAACATGTTCTACCACACAAAATATCACCCTAACTTAAGAAATCTCTTAAATTCTTGTTCCAAGCATAGTTAGTCACATGTGCAGTAATCACTTATACATATACATTGAATATAGGCAGTATAGGAAACTTCAGAAAGTGAAACTCCCAATAATGTCAAGAAAGCCTCTAGAACAATAGGCTTTGTGATAAAAGAAACACCCCAAGAGTGAATCCACGAGCAATATTAAGAGTATATTACTAATAATATACCTCCCATATAAGTACCCAAGGATACCCATGATCAATATTTTCCAAAAAAATTAATCAATCCAATGCATTACCATCATTTGAAAAAATTTAATAAATCCATTTCACAATTCATTGAAAAAAACTTTTCATTTACAAAAATAAGAGGAAAACTATCCTTTATCGAAAAACTATTCTACCCAAATAAATTAATCAATCATTAATAAATTTAATTTCATAAAAACAATTCATAAAAACAAGATTATTATATTTCATCCAACACAGGCTGGATATGGAATCATTGATCTCATTCTCAGGATCACACACACATGCAATGTGGTCCACCCATAAGGAAGTACACAATGACAACAAAATAATCCCTAAAATCAATCCACATATCTCCTAACCGATTGAAATTAGAAAGAAATATTTAATATGAACTAAACCCATACCCCAAGAAATTCACACACCACACCACAAAGAACATAAGGGTTTACCTTTGGTGGGAGATCACATGATGGATCTAAAAAAAATATAGTAGAATCATCATTACAGAATAAATGACCCAATAATGAAACCAAAATATGCTATTGTGATCAAAGGAAACAAAGAATAATAAATTATTACTCATTGGGAGAGATTCAACCCAACATTAATATATATGAAATGTCGAATGTTGTTATCCAAAAGGAGTAAAGGTCTCCAAAATCACATGGTAGAGCTCCTACATTGAGATAAAAAGATAATTCTTATGAATGAAAAAACAACATAAAAGGCAATCAGAAATCCTTTTCCATGAATATTGTATAAAATTTAATCATATTACATTCCATGTAATCCACATATAGTATATTTGATGAAAAAGGCATCACCTCAGATTAAAGTTTTTCACATTACCATTAAAAAATGTGGAAATTTTACACTACAGTAAATTATTTCACGTCTCATAAAATGTACACTACATATTCATGAAGGGAAATTCATAGTGTGTATTCCCATTACATGAAATGTAAATTTTTAGCAGACATTGAAATGTTTGGTTTTCATCATAAAAAATAAAAACCACCTCAATCGTTCTCCAATGATTAGAAAATCCAATAACATATTTATACCAAAACTCAATTAATTAAAAAAATATAAATCCAAAAAATGATATGTATTTTCCCTATAAAATTCCCTTCTTCCCTAGGTGTTAGATGATTTACCTAACCAATGAGGAAAATAAATTAATCATATGATAAATACTAGATGGACGTTAAAGAGATGAGACATTGGTTTATAGTGTAATGATAGACTAATCTGAGACATTGAGGTCTCATCACCTCCCCCACCTAGGGGAATTCCTTGCTCACACTGCTTCCCATTACTTATTGAATCACAACCTCTACTATGGACCAAATAGTTATAGTATACTTAACATTTTGACAGATAATATACTCCTGAACATTCCCCAACACTATGAGTTTTCCTAGAAACATGCCCACTAGAATTATATAGGCTGATACGAGAATACCTCAATAGATTCTCCAACCATCCATATGAGCAGCAACACCCAGAGATGTTGTTATATTTTTTTTTCCATGTACTTTTTTTACTTTGATAGGTTGTGATGCATGATACATAAAGTCTATAAGAATCATGAAATGCAATTAGAATTTAATTATTTTATGTTATCACATAGACATTGGATTAGATAGTCTGATTTGGAATAATTTTTTTTTTAAAATTTATGTGTAACACATAATTAAAATTAATCCACAAGTTACCAATTAGTTATAAATGAATATAAAAAAAATATTTATAAAATAAAGGAGATGATTTTTTTGAATACTACTTTCATTACCAAAATATATTCTTATACTAATAAATTAAATTTATTACTATAGGTGAATTATTTTTATGGAACTTATATATAATATATTCCAATAAATGTTCTAAGAATTCAATTTATAATTCTCTAGGAATGGGATAAAAATAAAATTTGTTTTATGTTTAAAAGTTTGTTTTTCAAAAAATGTGGGGTTTTTAACATTTTATTTACATTTAGTATTATTAATTTATTCTACATATATGTATTGAATTTGATAAAATGATGTCTATACATAGTATCTGGAAGTTCAATTTGGGTAAATATGTTACCTTTATATTTTTTCTATATAAATAGTAATCATGGTTAAATGTGTCACCTTCTAAAAATGGTAAATCTGGTTAATCTATATTAAAACTAAGTGAAAATGACAAATATTTTATTAATAATTCTTAATGGATTAATATAATTAAAACATCATCACATTAAAATCTGAATTGAAATCTTTAATGGAATAATTTCCATGGAAATTAAATTTATAATATTTAAAACACGGAAAATTACAATATGACAATCTATAAGTTTAAAATATTATTTTCATATTAACATAGGGGGAAAATAGTCAATAAGAAATAATGATAGTGGTTTTTTAGTAATAAAATTATTTTCATGATATAAATTATATATAATAATTTAATACTTATATAATTACAATATATTATTATGAAACAGTGATGCGTTATAACTCCAACTAATAAAAAATATAATAAGTGATTTTAAAAATATTAAATATATACAATTTGTCTGTTTAATGTGTTCATGGAAACTTTTAGATGAATGTGGAATATTATTATTTTGTTCGTTATTTAGATTTAAATTTAAACATCATGTTTATTTCTTGTATTTAAATTTAAATGAGATGTATTAAAATTGATAACAAAAATATTTAATCAAAATAATATTTTTAAAAATTACAGAAAAATAATAAAAATTTTAATGGTGGAAAAATAGGATAATATATGGTCTATTATTTCAATCATTGACAATTTATATTCCATTTGGAAACATTTTTACTAAGAAAGTATTTATTCAAGATTTATATTTTTAAAAATTACGAGTCTGTCCTCTCCATCCGATATAAAAGGATATCCATTATTTATATTCTTCAAACCTCATTGACAGATTTAGATAGACCACCCCTTCAATAATTGTATTGAAAGAACCATTCAAAATTCTTTTCTGGGTGTGATCTCCAAAAAATTCCATTCCAATTTTTGTTAAGAATGTATCTAATGGGGGTCCCTTGAAAGAGATGTTGTTTCATAACTAACCTATTTCTGTTTTTATCATCTTCTACTTCTTATAAATATGTGATTTTTACCCTAAAATAATAAATTTTGTATCATAAATAATCATAAATGTTTTTTAGTATGTATCAACAATATAGTGTATGTTTTCCTAAACAATCTATTAATCATATAATTTTACAACTATAAAATATATATATTTCATTAAATAATATCATATTCCAAATACTAATGATGTATACTAAATATATGACACCTAGATGTATGTGTGAAAACCCATCCACCCTTGTCATAATCACTAGAATCAAATATCCTCATAATGTCTCACTAATCTAGTACACGATCAACCTCCCCCAAAAGAAGAATCATAAATGTAATTTGGTCAATGTGGCTCACATTACTCATAAAATAAATCTACAAATTATTTAAACATAACATGCATATAAGGTGTATATATATAATATTATGGAAATGATATTTCATATATTAATCACATGCCTCACAAATAAAAGTTATCATACTCTCATTAATATGAGACCACAAACCTCTAAAATATATAATAATATTGAAAATTAAAATTATATAAATTTAATATAAAGTATATTGTTTATTTATACACAACATCTAGTTACCTAAATAATGATGTACATAACTCACTAAAAGGATCATAAAATGATGACAGTGGAGGAGAAAAATAAATCATCAAAATAACACTCACTTGCCTAATAGTTATTTTTGAAAAAAACTTTGAAAATAATAATAATAAGTAAGATAACTAATAAATAAAATAAATTTTAATGAAAAAATAATAAAATTATTATTTAAACATACTTTATATAATGAATATCATTGTATAGAGTTGGATGTAACTCTAAAATATTATTTGGATTCATTTCTTCATTAAGATCCAAAATACAAATAGTTTTTGGGTCATTTAAACAACCATAAATAACAAATAATGAGTCTTATCAACAATATAGGATCTAAATGTATATTTATATTTCTCAATTACAAGAGGTGGGGGGGAATTTTATGTCTAAAAACATTGTTTTACCCTTAAAAAAATATGTGTTTAAAAATTTAAACAAGAAAGATTCACAAACCCACATTAGATCTTAACTATGAAAATAAATAGATTAGGATCCCTAAATATGTATCTGATAAAGAAATATAAAACAACTTTAATAAGTGAATTATTTTACATTAAATCATACATAATTTTATTTATACCATAAATTACATGTATACTAAAGATACACATTCTATCTTCAACAAAATTTAGTAAAAATAAAACCCATTACAACAAGAAGTAATTAAGTATGAAAAATAGTCTATCATAAAGAGATGGGTATCAAACAACCATAGATAATGGACCCCTAATTTATACTTTCATGAAAGTCAATCTTACCCACACCAAGGTAATCCCTCGATATATAGATCGAAATATGTCTTGTTATCCCTGCATGACCTCATTGACTAAGGTGATCAGTACCTATGTCTTCCTATCCCCTAAATCCCTTGATTAATAATAGAAACAATTGGAATCATGCTAATAATGTTGCACAATATGTTCTAAATTTCAACAATCTATTCACAAAAATCATACACGGCATACTTGAGTAGAACTCTTAGATCCCAAATTCTCTCTCCATAATTTAGCTTCTAACTCATTCAAATGGATATGGATTTATAGGCATATATTCAATTGATCGACATCCTCCTCCAACTATCATTTTTAACTATAAATTTTGGAGGGAACTGTATACATGTCACTGAGCCAGTTGTTAGTTAGAAAAAGATTTTACGACATCATTTCATGAATGAAAACATGGGAATCATTATCATCATTATGAACAATTAACACAGTTAGGATCCAATAAAATGAAATTTAACATTAAATAAATTATTTAACTCTAAGAAAACCATTCAATTGGATTATTATGAAATTGAGAATCAGATTCTTTAAATATTGTCAATGAGATTATGAAATAATATAAAATCAGATTCTTATTTCTGATGAATTATGAGTTTGATTTCAAATGAAATCACAGTGAGATTTCAGATGAAATCACAGTGAGATTTCAAAAGAAATGGGAGGATGATTTCCAAAGAAACTGGGGTCTGATTTTAGATGAAATCATAACCTTAACTCTAGAGAAATCAGAGAAATATGTCAAATGAAATTGGTGTATGATTTCAGAATAAATCTATGTCTGATTTCAAAAGAAATAAGTGTATGATTTGAAAAGTAATAAGTATCTGATTTCAAAAGAAATCAGTGTCTGATTTCAAAAAAAATCTTAGTCTAATTTCAGAAGAAATCAGTGTTTTATTTTAGAATGAATCTGAGTGGGATTTCAAAATAAATTGGAACGTATTTCATATCGAATCGGAGTCAGATTTTAGATGAAATTGGAGTCTGATTTCAAAATAAACAATATTATAAATTTTGGGGATATCAGATTCAACGGAATTGTAAGGTTATTTTTAGATAATGATACACTATTTTTACTTAAGATAAAGTTGGTTAGTGTTAGATGGATAAAACATTATATGAAGTGTTTAAATTCATAGGTATGGTAAAAAAATTATAGAATGTAAATTTTCATTAAGCAAATATTTATTAGATAAATATAATTTTCCATAAGAAAATGTGTTTCTGATTTTTAGAACATGAAGGTATTGAAAATTCATAATGACATTTATTGACTCTATAATATTTTCATTTTTGTAAGGCAAAAATAACTTTTTATAAATGAATATAAAAATTATGGTTTTTATTTTTTACAAAAAAATAAAAACATGTATTTATTTACATATATAGGAATTATGGTGAATACAAATAAATCCCCCTTAGGTTATGAAATCCTTATGGATCATATTATTGAGTATCTTAAATAAATAAATCTTCCTTATATAAGAATTTATTATTTATAAAATATCCCTTATACATAGACATTTTATTTCATATTTTTTTTCATTATATTCTCCCCTTTGTGATTTTCATAATGGAATGGAGGGACATAAAAAAAATTGTACCTAAAAGATTTTGAATATACATGTCAAATCATTGTAAATATAATAAAATTTATTAAGATTAAAAACATTGTCACACAAATATAAAACAACAACAGATCTGAGTTTAAGAAAAAATAATGCATCCTTACTTTTCTCTGTTGGCATAATTTTTTTATGTAGCCTTCAAATTATTCAATTATATATGAAAATATTTAAACCTCTTGATGAAATATTCCTGATCCTATTTATTCTATTATATATCATTGATTCTTTCTTTCTAAGACTTAATAGTTTATCCTTGTTACATTATTAATTCTTCTTGATCATTGATTTTTTCTTCCATATCTTCCCAATGTTCACTTTACATTTTCAGATTTAAAGCCACAAAATTCACTTTCCCATTGAAATAAATTTATTTTTTAAGGTTGCAAGCTTGTTCACCATTTAACTATTCTGAGAAAATTGTTGATAGATTCTTTATTATGTCATCAGACTTTTTATATTCATCTTTAACTGAATCAGTGAAGTCATCCATAATTCTAAAACAATAAATCATTTACTGAGACCACTTGGTTACCTCATTACAGGATCTCTTATGGGCATAATTACTAATTTGAAGATACTTAAATTCATTTTCAGGTTTGATAATCTATTCCTATTGAATTATTGTTGAATTGGACTTCAAATTTATTGTTTGTTGATATAGATGGAATCTATAATCAATGATTGTAAATAAAGGAATGGTATTCAAGAGCTTCATCTAAGACAGAACCACAAAATCATGCCCTAATGGAGATGATGATTTTGATGTAGATTCTTTTGTTCATGAAAAAACATCATCTTGGTCAAAATCATCCCTCTTATATGTTAAAATTACATCATTCTATCTTATTCCAAGAACATATTTCATCAGTGTTTCGACAACAATTTCATTGGCTTTCACTTTCTTTGAAAATTTATTCTAAAAAAATTAATTTTCAGATGATACATCTAAAAAATGAATAATTCTATCATCATCTTTAACAACTTCTTTATCATCACCTTGATGGACAATTTCATTATTATCAAGGTCATCTTCAACTTATTGAATAATATAATCATTATTACTCTCACCATCTGATGGTTTATCAACCTCATCCTAAGAATTATCTTTTGAAGTAAGTGATTTTTCTTTTGAAATTATCAGGGTGGATTCATCTTGGTATGTTCTTATATATAGTTTTTTTAGAAGGTTTCTCATTCTCTTGATATTCTTAAACCATTCTTATCACATCAACTCTTTCCACCTCCTCTTCATCTTATTGTTCTTTTTCAACTAAGGGTTTTATAATTGAAATATCATTATTTCTCTTATCTGCACCCAATGTATCAATTGGAACTGGATATTCCAAGGAATATTATTATACTAGAAATTGTTCAAATTCCTTCAACACATCTCTAAAAAACCTTGAACAATATCGATTTTTTAAATATTATTCATTAAATTATTCTCATTGGACTACCTCTCAATATCTTTATCTCCTTCTATTTATAAGGCCTTAGACATAGTAGGGTCTAACCCAAATACTGTATCTCCTTCCTATTTTTTATTCTTCAATTCTCCCCATTTGGTGAAAAATTCAGAAAAATGTATTTTTCTACATCAACATGGGTGGAGAAAATACTAACTCATTTATTGGTGCTAGTTATTTGGGTTTTATCTCTTTTCATTTTATTTTCATAGGATATTTCATGGAACTTTATCATATTTCACATTTCTTTCTAATTGGTTGACCATCCTTATCAGTAAGATCAAAGACCACATCTATCTTAACACTAAATCCGATATTCATTCTTCTCAAAGGATCGTCACATAACAATATTATGTTGAAAACATTGGATTCTGAGATGCATGTAATTTTAAATGATTTTATGAACAAGACTACAATATTCAACAAGATCGCAACGAACAATATGATCTTAAACATTATGGTACCATTCTTAATGTTACTTATAGTCAAAATAATGTACATTGTATGGTTTATCTTTATTATATTCCCCATGAAAACCATCATGATGATGTCTCATATTCTAATGGAATCCTTGTCTCTCATTCTCAGAATAACAAATCTTTGCATCCAAAGAGCAGGAGAGTTGTGTCTTATAGAAAGATGAGTGATAGTTAGTATATTTAATCATTTAATGGCAATTAACTCAATAGCCTTTCCATTATGGAACAAACCATCCTCATCATCCAAGCTATGAGAGAAAAATATTTCTTTTCCAATATAAGGAATATCCAAGATACTATCATTCTAATTATAAGACAAGGAATATGTATTTCCATACCTCTTGAAGGAAAATATTTCCCTTCCACCATGCTCTTAAAACTAACTTGTATCATATAATTCCATAATTAGATTTTTATATTACATATACTGATTCTTCGGTTTGGCTACACATAAACTTTCCCATCCATTATTCATTAAGATTTTTGAAACCAAAGAATCATACTTGATAAAGATATTTGGGTCCCCAAACTTTTCTCTAAAAATTAGAAAATCCTTAAGTTCCATGTTTGAGACCATCAGAGTTTACAATGATACTAAAAAAGGCATTAAGATCTTAATGAAAAGAGAAAAATTAAATGACATACTTGAAGAGTGGTAGGTCTTCGACCCAGAATGACCAAGTTAACTGATGTGGGAAGCAAAAAGTGAGGTCCATTATATCGGCTTCATGGAGATGATTCATACTCCATAATAATCCAACGATTAAGAATTCCTTGAAATGATCTGATGGTTGATACCAATGTTAAATTAGGATTTTTATATTCAAATATTTTGTGGTTTTAATGAAAATTCTGATTTTAGGATTGTTAATTTGATAATGTTTTCTTAAAAAAAATTATACACCAATAAAAAAAGATTTAATTACAAAGAGTCATCCCATCTAGATTGCTCAGAAATCCTTTTTAGTATTAATATGTTTCATTATAAACATCATAGGTTATGAAGATTTTTATTAGGTAATGAAATATTCTAGTTATGGATTTTTTTGGAAAATTAAACATAAATGAATAAACATATGTACTCCCCCATTGAAAAAGACCAATTTAATGTAAGGATATACGATTTAGAAAATGTCAATATGGATGATTACCTAACAATTCTCATTACAAATGTTTTTTATGTTTTAAAATTAATACGAGGGAAAATATTTTGTAAATATGATTGAAAGTTGATCTTGAATTTTGGTAAATTGAATAATGATATCTCAATTAAATGTGTGATCTTTAAGAAAGTGATGCCTAATATCCATGTGCATTTCACAAGAGAGATGTGAATTATTTTTTCATAGGAAAATGGCACTAGTATTATCGCACATTATATTTTTTGTTATAACTTATTCCATAGTTTATGAGTGTGTGTTTCATCCACAATAGTTGATCACAATAACATCCACCTACTATATATTTATCTCTAGTAGTGGAAAGTCATTATGAGTGTAGTTCCATACAAAACCATGAAACATATGAAACTCATAAGAAAATAAATTATCCATATGTAGTCTTCTTATCCATTATAAAACAACCAAAATCAGTATCCAGAAAACTTTTTTAGACAAAATCTAGTCCAGAAGAATAGAAAAGTCCTAAATCCATGGTTCCCTTTAAATAACAGATTTTTTGCCCTGCTTTAAAATGAGATTATTTGTGATTTGATTTATTCCTTGCACATAATAATAATAAAAACATTAAAATATATGACAACATATAATGTATAATAAAAATCCTATCATAATACTAAAAGATGTTTTGTCTAATTGTTTCCTATGTTCATCAAGATCAAGAGTGTTTGAGGTGCTGATTATAGTACATATACATTTAATGTTTTCATATCCACACATATTATGTAGATATCTAATATATACTTTTTTTGAGATATAAAGGGTTCTTTTTGTTTTATTGAAATTTTAAAACTGCAGGAAAAGGTTAACATACCCACCATAGTCATTTCAAATACAGATTTAATGGGATTTGCAAAATAATACGTAATGGATTGTTCAGTTTATCAGCATATAATGTTATCAAAATAAATTTTAACAATCAAAATTTTATCCTCTTTCTTTATAAAAAGGGTGGGATCATTTATCCATTTTATATAATAGTTTTTAAAAAAAAATTCATGTTAGTCTATCATACCAGGCTCTAGGGGGTTTTTTAGGTCTATATAAAGCTTTAGTAAATTCAAAAACATGTATAGGATGGTATGTGTCTTCAAAACTAGGAGGTTGTTCAACATAAACTTCCTCTTGATCATATATATAATGGAAATTAAACTTAACATTAATTTGAAACTATTTTGAAATAAAAAAAGCATCAAAGGCTAGTGGAATATGAATAGATTATAGTCTAGATAATGTAGAGTCAGTTTCTTCATACTCTTTTCCATTTTTTCTTATATCAATTAGAAAGTAATGATTCTATATTTATTAAAATGATTTCATTTTCACCACGATTATTCCAGAAGAACCATTTTACACCAATTTCTGAAGTTTACTTAGGTCTTTCAACCAAGGTCAATACTTTATTCCTTTGGAATTCATTTAGTCCATCTTGTATATATTTAATCCCATAATCATCACCTAAACCATAATTAGGGATTTTAAGATCTAATTGTAAAACATTATAGATTCTCTACTTCATTTCCTAATGATCTTTTGGTCTTTACAGGTTGATTTAAATAACCAATGATTCTACCACTAGGATGATTATTATGAAATAATTGATTTGGGTTTTGTAAACCTATTCATCAACATAATGTAAAAAATCTTATAGGGTAAATATTTTATAAAACTTTTCATGACTAATTTCCTTATTATTGGAATCTTCCCTCATAGGTGGATAATTTTTTTTAAAACACATCTGATGAATTAGGATGGGGTTGTTTAAAATCTAAATGATCAGTTTCAACAAATTTAACATGTACTATATCTTCAACAGTACAACAACTATTGTTTAAAAAACTATAAGTCTTAGATGTAGTGGAATAGCCTGTGAAAATTTCTTTTTCAGATTCGGGTTTGAATTTATGTAAATTATCATTCGTATTAAAAGAGATTACATTTCATCCCAATAAATTGAAGTAAATAAAGTAGGTTTCTAATCAATCCATAACTCATAAGGTGTTTTATTATGAAAATGTTAGATTGAAAAACAATTTATAGTATAAAAAATAGTATTTACAACTTCCTCCAAGAAATGTTTTTAAATAGAACATTCAATCAACATGGTTCTAGTTAATTTTCAATGAATTATGCTTCTTCATTAAATAACACCATTTTTTAACGATTTCTTTGAGTTGATAAGTTATGACTAATTCCTTTCATACTATAAATTTTTTTAAAATATGAATTGTCAAATCCTCCCCTAAGATAACTATGAATAGTTATGAATGAAATATTTTACTAATTTTTTACTCTGGTTAAAAAATATTTAAAAAATGAAAAGTCGTCTTCTTTCTGTATTAGAAAATACATCCACGTAAATCTGGTGTAATCCTCAACTAAATAATATACATTGTATTTTCTTCTAATACATCCTGATTATGATGGACCAAAAATATCCATATTCACTAGCTATAATGCATCAGATATTGGGAGTCCACTAATTGATTTAATGCATTAGTTATGTCTCTTTAAATATTATCAAGGATGAAAAACATTTAATGAATCCCATCTAAGCACCGGTATATACATAACAAGTCTTTCCTTTGAGAGTTTTCAAAGGTTCTTAAGGTTACATTGTCCTAGTTTTCTGTTCCATAATCATGATTGATCATCCATTACAATAATGAAATGTAGGTCATGGCTCCGAAGGTCTTCTATTTTATGTTTATAAACATACTCATTCCTATGGGTATAGAGAATAAAATCTTCCTTGTAATTGTGTAATGGACATTATCTTTCCAAAAATTCACTAGGTAAACATCATCATATAATTGGATTATGATTATAAGGTTTTTTATAATACCATTAACAAAAAAAATATTTAAAATTAATACTTTTTCAATAATAACAATATTACTTATACAAACTGTCACACCCAAAACATTACGTGTTGTATATTTATATTATTTTATGGCATTTTTTTGGGATAATATTAATAATAATATTATTATCATTATTATGTTTTGTTTTTTATTTATTTAATATTATTTTTCACTCTTCTTTTTATTTCATATTTCTTCTTGATTCTTTTTCTTCTCCCATTTTCCCCCCTTCTACCCTCACATCGTTCCTCACCCCTCCCCCTATCCCCCTGCATCGCAGCGCCGCACCTCCCCTTTGGCCACCCTCCCTCCCCGGGCCTCCCACCAGTAGAGATACCATCTCTAAGGTGACCATACCTCCTAGAATCCCCTCAAAACCCCATTGCGAAACCCCACCTCCCCGGCTAACACCCTAGTTCGTGCAACCTGGCCCCCTCCTCCAAGATCCTACCACAATTTTCTAATCCCACCATGCTTCGACACTTTTCACCATCAAATCGACATTGTATGTCTCTCTAATCCCTCCTCTATTGATTTATAACCATGATTTGGTCTCCCCATTGGCTTATGAAATTTGGACAAACCTAGGGTTGGGTTTGAACCTGTATTTTTGGAGTTATTCATGTTCTAGGTTTGTGTGGGTGGCCTCTCGGTTCTTATTAGTACATGTTTTGGCAACCGCCGCCAAAGGCGATGTAGTTTGTTGTGTTTAAGTCCGTCGACATTATTCCGAGGTAATTGTATTTCATGTTATTTGGTTTTTCACCTTCTGAATTAGGGTATTTACATGTTTTAATGTTTTTAGTGATGATCATGAAGTGCGAAATCCATTTTTGATAATATTGATGAAGCATTCGATTTTTAAATTAGTGGTTTTACATGAAATTGAGTGTCTTTCTAGTGTAACTCCTATTGCATTATTTGAGGTCATTTTAAAAAACACAAAATTTGTTTATTAAATGATTCAAGGGCTACAATTCTTTGTTTGTATATTGTTTTGGTGATTGTAGATTTTCAAAAGTGGGTTTGAGTATGAAAATGGGGGTATTTGTTTGTGCGTGCCTTGTTGTGAAATTTTTTGTACATGTTCAATCAATTATTTAAGAAGTGCGCCATGTGTTTTTGAGGGAACATGAGGTGCGTATGTGTGGAAAAAGGATATTTGATTGGAAATGAACCACTTTGATCATGTTTTACTTATTGTGCCTTTGTCAATATGTTTTGTAAATTATTTCTAATGATGTAAAGTGTATTTTAATGTCACTTGGGAGTACTTTTAGTTTTAAAGTTGAATTTCCTAATTGATGGTGAGTGTGTTAATAGTGAAAACCCATGAAATGTTATTTTGAAATGTTTTGTGGATTTTTTAAGTGTTTAATTGTTTTATTAAATTATATGTGTAGTCTGTTCGACCTCGCTACGATGGTTTTGGGCCACCGGTGTCGAGGTATCCTACATGTTCATTCATTGGGTAAGCCATATATGTAAGCCCTCTTTGTACATATTCCCCCATGGCTTGGGGAATATGTGAAATATAGCTAGGTTTGTGTTTATGTATTTATATATATATATAAATGAATCTGTGTGTATGCTCCATATGTCGGTTGGAGTGGTCATCAAAAAATTGCGACATGTTTGAGGTAGGTTACCTATAACTAAGTATTTAAATTCAATGACTTCTTGGTTGTTTTTAAATGGTTTTTTCATGTTTTCATTCTTATATGAAAAGCATACATTCTATACTTATAGATAATTGGTCATGGTCTTTAAAAAAATGGCTTTGCACTCAGTTTTAAACATTTATAAGTGAATAGTTTAAATTATGCTTGGTATAACGATTTATTTCAAACCTGAGATTATATGGTTGATCATTTAAACCTTTAAAATGATTTTATATTTTCTTGTTTTTTCATCAGAAGGTCTCATGACATTTGTGTATGGTGAAAATGGTGTTTTTAATGTTTTTAAGATGCATACGGTTTGAAAGTGGATTTGGTGTGCGTGTAATTATAGAAAAGGGTTTTTGTATGTGAAAAAGTTGTTTTTAATTGTGCATTCACATTTCTAGTATGTTCATGTGAAAATTGATATATATATATGTGACGGGAGAAGTGGAAATAGAGAACATGAGACACCAAGTCTATCTTGTAGGGATGAATAATTATAGCATGCTTGTGATTCTGAGTGGGTTTCCACTACATCACATACAATTTCTGACTCTTTCAACAATAACTAAACATTTATGATGATGATTGGGGAAAACTAGGTTATGGGTGTGTTCCCTAATAGTGGATCATTCATGAGAGTAGATATTTGTTATAGTTACTCTTACATAGAGACTTGAGGATCTGGGGCCCATACCAGCTAGATGAACTTTATAGGATTTACAATGGTGCTCCCTTATGATTTAGTTCTTGTGGAGTGATCTATGTTACATTTATTTCATGAGTTCTCCCACATTTGTGAAAACTATACTTGAATTTAAATTTTCGTCCTTAATTTTTGAATGTTTTATGCAATCTTGGATTCAACATTTAAAATATAGGAAGTGTAATGTATTACATAAAACTGAAACATGTTATTTGAATTTTAATAGAATGGAAACCATTATTTTAATAGGTCTCATTTTCAAACTAGCATGATTGGGTATCTTTTTAATGATAAGGACTAGGTTGTTTTTTTGGATTTCCTACTAATCATCTCGATTTTCAATCCTACTTTTATTTTTAGTTTCAGGTTTGTCTAGTTTTGGATCTCTCTTGGAGTGAGGGTAATTTCTGTTCTATGGGGACCCATGAGGTCACTTGAGGTATATATCGCTGCTATTTCATTCCTTTCTCTGATGCAAGTTTGATTATTTTATTTTCATTTGTTTAATGTTTTTTTCAGTTTATGATTATTTTTTCCCCTTGTTATGGGACAAATCGTTCCCAACTGGTTATCTCGATGTTCGACACTAGTTGACCACCTGTGGGTATTTGGAACACCCTTTGGGACATGTCGCAGACCGAATCAGGTGACTGGTTCAGAGGTCGACCCAGACTGGTTCATGAAAAAATCGTATCAAAGGATGTTTATCCAATGTCCATTAGGGATGTTAGATACTTTTGAGTTACTATTTTTGGAATCCAAGTGATTAATAGCGGGTATGTGCCTGATCACCACCTATTCGGAATGACCCTTGAATTTCTAGGGTGGTCTTGTATATTCTTGCCTCAACTATTGTGTCAGGCTCTCGATTGTTTTCAAGGACCATTGTTTTATTTGCATGTTTCTGGTTAGTTTTGATATTTGGTGGGGATTTTGGATGGGTGCATGGATTGTGGGCATGGCCTGGAAAGCCAGGTGTAGACCATGAAATAACCTATAAAGACTTCCTATGTTCTCACCCTGTTAGGGCATGGTCAACCAAAAAATGTGACCAAAATGTGTGTAGCAATTGTTTATTTGAGAATTTGGAATCTTTATTCAATTAGTGAATTGGTTGTTCTATGATGTTCTTGGTGTGAGTTTTAGTTGGTCATAGGGTGTTTTTCTCGGGTTTCAAAATTGATGATTGGTCTTTTGAAATTTTATCTCCAAAATGAAAATCATGGATTGTTCTAAAATGTTATGATTAGTTTTGGGGTTGTATGGTGTTTTTAAAAATGAATTGAGATCATGAAATGTTTTGTGAAAAGTGAAATTGATATTGTTTTGGAAAGTGTATGGGTGTTTTTGGATGTCATTTTGGAATGTAGAATGATATTTTCTTGGAAACAGAAATTTGGAGATGCTTTATTTCATAATATTATAGGATTTCATTAAAATTGGATTAGAGTTTCAAATCTGGGTTATATTTTTTTAGAAATGGGAAGGTTTTTTTTTATTTAGAATTCCAATAGATGACAAAATTTATAAATGAATTCAACTGTATGTTTATGGTGCTGGTATGCATTGATTGGTGCCCAAGTTGGAATTAGAATGTACACACACGAGGATACATGGAATACTAATGGTGGGTGATCAGTTTTCAAGGATTATTTTGTTTTCCAAAGGCTTTTTTTGATTATTTATGTGCTGGGATAAATTTTGTTTAAGAAATTTTAAAAATGAATGTAGGTTTTAAAAAGGGGGTTTTAGCAGTTAGACGATTGGAAATAGGATGGGTTTGAAAATGGATTTTTTTGAATGACGCGTTTAGGCTTGGTTGGTGATGTTTTATAGTATTATTTTCATGGATATTTTATTTGTTTATGGTTTGGTTTTGTGATGTATTTTTTAGGGGCTTGATGCTTGTTTTCGAGCAGGTGTTCCAAGGTTGAAATGATGTTTTGAGTTTGAGATAATGATTTGTTGTTAAATATGGTGGCATGTTGTGTGATGTGCTTCGGGATGGTTTTGTGCTTCTTTTTTAAATTATTCTATCCAAAAGTGTCCAAAGGTCCCCAAGGGGTCATTTTCAGTTGTTATTTTTACCCATACCCCTAGTGGAGTGGTGGGATTATTTTCATTCCCCCTTTGGTTGTTTTCTCTGTGGTGGATGAGGTTTGATGGAGGTTGTAGTGTAACATGATGAAGTTGATTGTTTAATCTGGTCATTAGGAACTCCATATCTTGTGAAGGGAAAGTTGTCCTAGTATTGTTTAAAGGGTCATGTTCGGGCTAGATAAGGGAAATTTCTACCTTCTACATGCATGTTGGGGTCGCAGACTGGGACAAATGACAATCGCTTTTTTCAAGGTTCTCATGGATGATTCTCATCTGGTGTAGAGGGTGAACCATAGGGAAATATGTCCTAAGAATGAGTCTTTCATCAGTTCTAGTTTCCCATTCTTAAGACCACATATTCGTTTGTTTCCCATGTCATCGATTTGAGAACTAATAACCGTTTGATTCAATCTTTAGAAGGCTTTTCAATGGTGCTGTTAGGCGGTTTTTGGGTGCAAGGTATGCACGTCCAACATATCATTTATTTCCTAGGAAGATACCGATTCAGTTTTTTCTTCCTTTGGTTGCATTTTTGGTAGGGGGCCATGCATTGGGAGTTCTTGGTGGCCATTTATATAAGATTTAAAAGGTTGTGCCTTTTTTGTGAAAACATTAAATAGTTGGTAATTTTTTGGACCTATTCCATCTTCTTGGTGATGCTCGTTTGGAGATGAATATGGATTATAAATCTTATGAATCATGGTTTGGCATGGATTTTTTCCATTGTATCTTGTTTGGATTTCCACATGTATTGTGGGTTTTAGGCTGGTATGTATTGTTTTTCTCCCTATTCACGGGGTCACCCTCTTTTGGTGGTTTCATGAAAGGAAATTCCATCCACATTGTTGAAAATAAAATGATATATCCAATATGGGTCCCATTATACTTCTCAGTTTCTAATATTGTGGAGAGGCACACATTTTCTCACGCAAATGACTTCACCCAAGCTGGTCCAATGTAACAGCCCGAGATTTTATGAAAAATATTCTTTTTAATTTTATTAATGTCTTGTGTTTTACGCTACACCAAAAGGATCTTGCACAAAACACATCCTTGACCTGCCTTGCATTACACGCAATCGCGACCTTCCTCGATAGCGTGTGTAGTACGCAATACCGAATTTCACTAAACAACGATATGCTATTAAAATATTATTAAAACTAGCCGTTATGAATAGTAATAACCACTTTTTAAAATTCTGTAAATTCTATTTTTCAAAATGGACTTAATTTTTGGATTCGGAGTATCGAATTTAGCCTAAGGTGAAATTTTGGTGATTTTCGGATAACTTTCATATTTTGATGAATAGTGAAAATTACTAAATTATAATTAAAAACAACTTTTTTAATAAAAATATTTAATAGTGATAAATAATTAATATGAGTGGTTTTAAAGTATATTTAGAATATATTATTACAATTTAATACAATGTTGGTCATTGGATGTAATTTTACATTTAAACCAGACATAAACAAGTGTCAATCTTTTGATAGATATTGTTTCTTAAAAACACAGCTATTTGTTTTAACAGTGGGATTTAATTATATAATTAATTAATGAAACTTCTATGTTATGAATTTGGTAAAATAGACTTCATTTTTGAATTCGGAATATGAAATATAGCTTAGGATGAAATTTTGGCATTGTTCTGAAAAACATCAATTTTTGATGAATAGTGAAACTACTAAGTGGTAGTTAAAAAACTGAATTTTTCATAAAACTTAATTTTACTGCTTCTGTGAATGGAATTTCAAAAATCCAAGAGACACGGTTGATGTCAGTAAGTAAAATTTGGTTCAATGAGATGAAAATAATTTTTGGTGAATAGTAACTTTTTACTTTTATTTACCACGGTTAAAAGTAAATAGGGTAATTAAGGGTAAAAATGATATTAATATTACCCTAACACATGTCCTAATCCTATTGGTCAAGTGTATCTCGACCAAAAACAACCTTAAGTGTAATGTTTAATCATTTAGGCCCACTTGGATTAGATTAGGAAATTTATTATTATTTAATTCAAAGAAGAGTTAAAAGAGTTAAAATCAATGTTTATTTACTAAAACATTTGTAATATGTGTTTATACATAAGATAAATTCGATTGTAAATATTCATTAGAAAGCTAGAAATATTTCCTACATAATGGTATTTTATTTGTAATTTTTAGACATCAAATAAGTTAATGTATTTATGACACAATGATGATCCAGTAATTATCTTATTAATGAAATATTGACATAATTGATATTATAAATACCAAAATAAATGTAATTTAAGACTTTTTATGAATTCCACTAATTTTCTAGGTTACTATTATATATTAGTATTGATTTAATAAACTTGGTTCGAACATATAATTCTGTTATGACTTTCACAAAAATCATATATCAAATAGTGTAAAAATTGACACAAAATAGTTTTTAAATCAAATATTATATTATTAATTGTTATTTTATTCCTAAAAATCTAAGGTTTGGCCCAATGACTTAGATAAGGATATATATATTAATAATAAACAATTTGGTGTTCGTTTGGAAAGTTATAGTAAGTGTATTAACCATATAGTGTAAGAAAACAAAAAGACACGGTAAAAGTTAAATTATTTAACTTAGAGATAAATCTAATTGATAAGGTTAAAATAATAACCTAAACTTGTCTAAATCTTATTGGTTGATAGGATTTCGACCCATCCCCACTTTAGCTTCTAAATAAGACCCTTTGGAACCATTATAAACCGATTTTGACTTTAATATAAAATAATATTTTGAGATATTCCTAAGGTGCCCCTCTCCTCCCTTATAAAAGGGCACCTCCTCCCTCTCTTCCTCTCACAACTTTGAGCCTTCAAGCTCGGCCAACCCCTGCCAAAATCCCTTCTCCACTTCCCTAGTATCATCCTAGAGGTCCTGGTCTTCTTCAAAGACCATCCTTAGTTCTTTAAGTGGAGGCTATGAAAAGGCGCGTCAAAAAGAGGAGGTTCAAACACTTACAAAGCAAGTCGGACCTAAGGTAAGGGAAATATCACAATCTCATTTTTATCTGAGAGTGTTTACACTTTGGCATTTACTGGGGTATATTTTATCATCCACATCCATGTTCCCTCAATATGTAATATTGTTTCCATCCACTTACAATAGTTTAAATCCAATTTTACCCTTCGGTGAGTTTTTAGTAAAGAATATGAATGGAATCTTTTCTCGTTTTTTCGTACGAGGAACTTTTTGACTTTTCCGACAAAAGTACGAAGAATGTTTTTTTTAACTTATACGACATGAATGGATTTTTAAAACATTATTTCCAAGAACCATAATTTAAAAGTTTTCAAGTTTATTTTTAATCAACTTCTTTTAGTTTAAAGTTGTATGACATGTTAAGAAAGGAAAAATGTTTTTGTAGTAGAAAGGATATTTTCCTCAAGAATGAAGTTCAAGTGTTTTATCAAAATTATTTTCCATCTAAGATAATAAAGGGTTCTGTTTTTATCCCTATTATTACATTGATTTGATTATGTTGTGATGGAATTATTTTTATGAATTCCTTTATCGTATATGAATTGTTTTATGATGTCATGATGTTTAAGATTCCCATTTTTATTACATGGGTTATGAAATGATGTATGATTTATGATTTTGTGGCACACATAAGAATGGTATCATTATGAGATGGGTGGGACCTATATCTCCCTCCAATGCATTGGGTAAAGATTTCATATCTCATGAGATAGACATGGCTGGAATGGTAGGTTATACCGGTTCAGTGAAACAGGACTGAAATGAGGGTGACTCAATTTAGAAAGGGACTTTGTCCACTAAGATAGTCTTGGCAATGAGTATTGACTAAAAAGAAATGATTCTCTATGATTATGTGTGTATGCCAAAAAGTTTCATGTTTTAATTTATGATTATTGTGATTACATTTCACTACTATGATTTATCCCATGTTATGAAATTATGCTCTCTTTTGCAGGTTAAGATTTCCAAAATGTTATGTTCTTATGAATATGATGTGATTGATATTTCTTTTTTTTACCCTTACTGAGCATTTGAGATCACCCTTTTATGTTTACTTTTCCCTAGGATATAAAGAAAGGTTTTAGATATAAAAAAATGTAAGATCTTTATGGGAGAAGTTGAAGATCTTTCACCAGGATTAGAAGATTATACTCCGAGTTTCCAAAGACACTAAACTATTACGATCCTTGTGTGTGTGTTTTTGTTATGTACTAAGTATTCCGCAAATGTAATGTAATTTCAATGTACGTCATGCTTCGGGTCTCTACAGTTGGTATCAGAGGAAAGGTTTAGTCAACCTTTGGAAACTAGGACGCGAAAACTTTAGTGAGATCCCTAGAGATATTTCTAAGATATGTCTAGGGATGTCCCTAAGGATAACTATACATATAGGACATAGTCTTAGAACTATGGTAACGATCTTAGAATTTAACCTAAGATGTTAGATATTGAAGTTACTCCCCCTTTATTATGATTTTTGCATCTAACACTATTCTTTTTTGGTTTTAGATAATGGCTGGAAACAAGATGATTCACGATAATGGAAAATATGATGGACAATGGAATGATATTCTTCATAAGCAATCAAATGAAATGGGATTTGGAAGTCCAAACATCATTATTATTCCGAATCAGCAATCTCATAATATGATCAATAAAGTAAAATTTGTTAAGTTTCCTGACTCGACTAATAAGAGAAAGATGGAGTTTCATGATGATCATAGAGGAAAGAAAGTTCAATTTACCCTATGTAAATCATGTGGGAAGAGGCATCAAGGAGAATGTTTCAAAGGAATTGGAAGATGCTTTGGGTGTGGAAAAGAAGGACACAAAGCCAGTAAGTGCAATGGAAAAGTTTCAGTTAACACCATGGATGAGGTTAATGGTATTGCTACGACATCAACAATGGTTAAATGTTTTAAATGTGGAATGTACGAGCATTATGAAAACCAATTCCCTAAGGGAATGTCTCATGAATAGAATCAGTATGGTCGTATGGGTAGTATTTTTGTTGATGATGATGAAGAGACTACAAATGATATGTGAGATGAAAGAATTGTTGAAGCTTGGTCAATGGTTTAAGAAGGTAGTGGAATGCTTACATGTTTATCAAGTGTAATGTTGTACTATAGAATAAAAAGACATCTAAGTATTGTTACACTGTTGTATTTCCTTAAGTTTTGAAAGTTTATGATGAATGGTATGAGTAACAATGAAAGGTTATTCAGATATTTTTTTGGAAAGTGGATGATATGCGCATAATGAAGAGATAAAGATAAAATGAAATGCTTGACAGTATTCATGAGCTCATGATTGATATAAGGACTAAGTGATATCATGGTTTGATTATAAAGAATTTTGAGGATTTTGGTTTGAGGAAAATGTTAACTTTTAACTGCATTCATGTTTTCACTAAGGTTCAATGGAATACATGATTAAGGCCTTAAAATGATTGGAATGTGACCAACCAGATAGGAATGCAGTATTACGATATATGGGGATCAATGATGGTATTAAATCTCTGGTAATCGTTTTAACTATGTTATGAGAGTGGACTACAGTATTATGGATAAGCCTAAAGATTGGAATGGATTATGTTGGATATATATTATTATTGTTTAAGGATAGAAGTTTTTTTTGATATTATTGATGGGATGTTATAGTAATATAGTTTTAGAAAAAGGAAAAGCTGTAGAACGGGGGACATCCCATCGCGTCGGACAAGGCTGTGGGAATCGAACCCACAACCGAAGTGCGACTGGCCTTTATCACCTACCACTGGCCTACAGGAAGTCCCCGTTTAGTAGAAACTAGTTTTATTATATTAAGCAGTATGATATATGAAGTATAAGTCCATTTTAGGAACCATATATGATTAATCTCACTATAGATCGACTTATGTATATAATTTTTGCTAACCTTTTGTTTGAGACAGATGGAATGACCCATCATTCTATCACATGATCTGCTAACACTTCACGAATAACAAATTAAACTTCATTTATTTAAGAGATGAAGTGGAAATTGTTCAAGGCACGAACAACAGTGATATTGTAGCAAAATAAAGTAAGTATTTATTCTAATTCAAATTTTCAACTTTAGGGAAATGATCTTGAAAACCAAAAATGTTGTCCTAGTGATCTTATACCTGATGAATCAGATGGTACCTTATATCATCACAAATCTATGGATTTGTGATTACTGGCTTTTCCATAGCCATGTTCTCTACCACTCTCCATCAGAACATGATGGTTAGATTTCTCTTCCATATCCATATTTTCACCTATGTGGAAACCCAGTGATTAGTAATCGTTACATTTCATACATTAGTTTTTAAAGCCAAGTTTTGGTTTTTTTTACGATGTGGGTTTTTATTAAAGAAACATTCGAATAGTAAACCATTTATAACCCCGACGAATTTCGAGGGAGAAATTCATTTTAAGGGGGGTAGAATGTAACCGCCCGAGATTTTTTGAAAAATATTATTTTTAATTTTATTAATGTCTTGTGTTTTACGCTACACCAAAAGGAGCTTGCACAACACACATCCTTGACCTGCCTTGCATTACATGCAATCGCGACCTTCCTCGATAGCTTGTGTAGTACGCAATACCGAGTTTCACTAAACAACGATATGCTATTAAAATATTATTAAAACTAGCTGTTATGAATAGTAATAACCACTTTTTGAAATTTTGTAAATTCTGTTTTTCAAAATGGACTTCATTTTTGGATTCTGAGTATCGAATTTAGCCGAAGGTTAAATTTTGGTGATTTTCGGATAACTTTCATATTTTGATGAATAGTGAAATTACTAAATTATAATTAAAAACAACTTTTTTAATCATAATAATTAATAGTGATAAATTATTAATATGAGTGGTTTTAAAGTATATTTAGAATATATTTTTACAATTTAATACAATGTTGGTCATTGGATGTAATTTCACATTTAAACCAGACATAAACAAGTGTCAATCTTTTGATAGATATTGTTTCTTAAAAACACGCTATTTGTTTTAACAACGGTATTTAATGATAAAATTAATTAATGCAACTTATATGTTATGAATTTGGTAAAATAGACATCATTTTTAAATTCGGAATATGAAATATAGCTTAGCATGCAATTTTGGCATTGTTCTGAAAAACATCAATTTTTGATGAATAATGAAACTACTAAGTGGTAGTTAAAAAACTGAATTTTTCATAAAACTTAATTTTACCGCTTTTGTGAATGGAATTTCAAAAATCCGAGAGACACGGTTGATGTCAGTAAGTAAAATGTGGTTCAATGAGATGAAAATAATTTTTGGTGAATAGTAACTTTTTACTTTTATTTACCACGGTTAAAAGTAAATAGGGTAATTAAGGGTAAAAATTATATTAATATTACCCTAACACATGTCCTAATCCTATTGGACAAGTTTATCTCGACCAAAAACAACCTTAAGTGTAAAATTTTATCATTTAGGCCCACTTGGATTAGATTAGGACATTTATTATTATTTAATTCAAAGAAGAGTTAAAAGAGTTAAAATCAATGTTTATTTACTACAACATTTTTCATATAGGGTTATACATAAGATAAATTCGATTGTAAATATTCATTAGAAAGATAAAAATATTTCCTACAGAATGGTATTTTATTTGTAATTTTTAGACATCAAATAAGTTAATTTATTTATGACACAAAGATGATGCAGTAATTATCTTATTAATGAAATATTGACATAATTGATATTATAAATACCAAAATAAATGTAATATAAGACTTTTTATGAATTACACTAATTTTCTAGGTTACTATGACATATTAGTGTTGATTTAATCAACTTGGTTCGAACATATAATTCTGTTATGACTTTCACAAAAATCATATATAAAATAGTGTCAAAATTGACACAAAATAGTTTTTAAATCAAATATTATATTATTAATTGTTATTTTATTCCTAAAAATCTAAGGTTCGGCCAAATTACTTATATAAGGATATATATTTTAATAATAGACAATTTGGGGTTCGTTTGGCATGTTATAGTAAGTGTATTAACCATATAGTGTAAGAAAACAAAAAGACACGGTAAAAGTTAAATTATTTAACTTAGAGTTAAATCTAATTGATAAGGTTAAAATAATAACCTAAACTTGTCTAAATCTTATTGGTTGATAGGATTTCGACCCATCCCCACTTTAGCTTCGAAATAATACCCTTTGGAACCATTATAAACCTATTTTGACTTTAATATAAAATAATATTTTGAGATATTCCTAAGGTGACCCTCTCCTCCATTATAAAAGGGCACCTCCTCCCTCTCTTCCTCACACATCTTTGAGCCTTCAAGCTCGGCCAAACCCTGCCAAAATCCCATCTCCACTTCCCTAGTATCATCCTAGAGGTCCTGGTCTTCTTCAAAGACCATCCTTAGTTCTTTAAGTGGAGGCTAAGAAAAGGCGCGTCAAAAAGAGGAGGTTCAGACACTTACAAAGCAAGTCGGACCTAAGGTAAGGGAAATATCACAATCTCATTTTTATCCGAGAGTGTTTACACTTTGGCATTTACTGGGGTATATTTTATCATCCACATCCATGTTCCCTTAATATGTAATATTGTTTCCATCCACTTACAATAGTTTAAATCCAATTTTACCCTTCGGTGAGTTTTTAGTAAAGAATATGAAAGGAATCTTTTGTCGTTTTTTCGTACGAGGTACTTTTTGACTTTTCCAAAAAAAGTACGAAGAATGTTTTTTTAACTTATACGACATGAATGGATTTTTAAAACATTATTTCCAAGAAGCATAATTTAAAAGTTTTCATGTTTATTTTTAATCAACTTCTTTTAGTTTAAAGTTGTATGACATGTTAAGAAAGGAAAAATGTTTTTGAATTAGAAAGGATATTTTCCTCAAGAATTAAGTTCTAGTGTTTTATCCAAATTATTTTCCATCTAAGATAATAAAGGGTTCTGTTTTTATCCCTATTATTACATTGATTTGATTATATTGTGATGGAATTATTTTTATGAATTCCTTTATCGTATATGAATTTTTTTATGATGTCATGATGTTTAAGATTCCCATTTTTTTTACATGGGTTATGAAATGATGTATGATTTATGATTTTGTGGCACACATAATAATGGTATCATTATGAGATGGGTGGGACCTATATATCCCTCCAATGCATTGGGTAAAGATTTCATATCTCATGAGATAGAGATGGCTGGAATGGTAGGTTATACCGGTTCAGTGAAACAGGACTGAAACGAGGGTGACTCGATTCAGAAAGGGACTTTGTCCACTAAGATAGTCTTGGAAATGAGTCTTGACTAACAAGAAATGATTCTCTATGATTATGTGTGTATGACACAAAGTTTCATGTTTTATGTTATGATTATTGTGATTACATTTCACTACTAGGATTTATCCCATGTTATGAAATTATGCTCTCTTTTGTAGGTTAAGATTTCCAAAATGTTATGTTCTTATGAATATGATGTGATTGATATTTCTTTTGTTTACCCTTAATGAGAATTTGAGCTCACCCTTTTATGTTTACTTTTCCCCAGGATATAAAGAAAGGTTTTAGGTATAAAAAAAATGGAAGATCTTTATGGGAGAAGTTGAAGATCTTTCACCAGGATTAGAAGGTTATACTCTGAGTTTCCAAAGACACTAAACTATTACGATCCTTGTGTGTGTGTTTTTGTTATGTACTAAGTATTCCGTAAATGTAATGTAATGTCAATGTACGTCAAGCTTCGGGTCTCTACAGTTGGTATCAGAGGAAAGGTTTAGTCAACCGTTGGAAACTAGGACGCGAAAACGTTAGTGAGATCCCTAGAGATATTTCTAAGGTATGTCTAGGGATGTCCCTAAGGATAAGTATACGTATAGGATATAGTCTTAGCACTATGGCAACGATCTTAGAATTTAACCTATGATGTTAGATATTGAAGTTACTCCCCCGTTATTATGATTTCTGCATCTAACACTATTCTTTTTGGGTTTTAGAAAATGGCTGGAAACAAGATGATTCACGATAATGAAGGATATGATGGACAATGGAATGATATTCTTCATAAGCAATAAATTGAAATGGGATTTGGAAGTCCAAACATCATTATTATGCCGAATCAGCAATCTCATAATATGATCAATAAAGTAAAATTTGATAAGTTTCCTGACTCGGCTAATAAGAGAAAGATGGAGTTTCATGATGATCATAGAGGAAAGAAAGTTCAATTTCCCCTATGTAAATCATGTGGGAAGAGGCATCAAGGAGAATGTTTCAAAGGAACTGGAAGATTCTTTGGGTGTGGAAAAGAAGGACACAAAGCCAGTAAGTGTAATGGAAAAGTTTCAGTTAACACCATGGATGAGGTTAATGGTATTGCTACGACATAAACAATGGTTAAATGTTTTAAATGTGGAATGTACGGGCATTATGCAAACCAATGCCCTAAGGGAATGTCTCATGAAGAGAATCGGTATGGTCATATGGGTAGTATTTTTGTTGATGATGATGAAGAGACTACAAATGATATGTGAGATGAAAGAATTGTTGAAGCTCGGTCAATGGTTTAAGAATGTAGTGGAATGCTTACATGTTTATCAAGTGTAATGTTGTACTATAGAATAAAAAGACATCTAAGGATTGTTACACTGTTGTATTTCCTTAAGTTTTGAAAGTTTATGATGAATGGTATGAGAAACAATGAAAGGTTATTCATATATTTTTTTTGGAAAGTGGATGATATGCGCATAATGAATTGTTAAAGAGAAAATGAAATGCTTGAAAGTATTCAAGAGCTCATGATTGATATAAGGACTAAGTGATATCATGGTTTGATTATAAAGAATTTTGAGGATTTTGGTTTGAGGAAAATGTTAACTTTTAACTGCATTCATGTTTTCACTAAGGTTCAATGGAATACATGATTAAGGCCTTGGAATGATTGGAATGTGACTAACAAGTCAGGAATGCAGTATTACGATATATGGGGATCAACAATGGTATTAAATATCTGGTAATCGTTTTCACTATGTCATGAGAGTGGACTGTAGTATTATGGATAAGCCTAAAGATTGGAATGGATTATGTTGGACATAAATTAGTATTGTTTAAGGATAGAAGTTTTTTTTGATATTATTGACGGGATGTTATAGTAATATAGTTTTAGAAAAAGGACAACCTGTAGAACGGGGGACAACCCATCGCGTCGGACAAGGCTGTGGGAATCGAACCCACAACCGAAGTGTGACTGGCCTTTATCACCTACCACTGGCCTACAGGAAGTCCCTATTTAGTAGAAACTAGTTTTCTTATATTAAGCAGTATGATATATGAAGTATATGTCCATTTTAGGAACCATATATGATTAATCTCACTATAGATTGACTTATGTATATAATTTTTGCTAACCTTTTGTTTGAGACAGATGGAATGACCCGTCATTCTATCACATGATCTACTAACACTTCCCGAATAACAAATTCATCTTCATTTATTTAAGAGATGAAGTGGAAATTGTTCAAGGCACAAACAATAGTGAGATTGTAGCAAAATAAAGTAAGTATTTATTCTAATTCAAATTTTCAACTTTAGGGAAATGATCTTGAAAACCAAAAATGTTGTCCTAGTGATCTTATACCTGATGAATCAGATGGTACCTTATATCATCAAAAATCTATGGATTTGTGATTACTGGCTTTTCCATAGCCATGTTCTCTACCACTCTCCATCAGAACATGATGGTTAGATTTCTCTTCCATATCCATATTTTCACCTATGTGGAAACCCAGGGATTAGTAATCATTACATTTCATACTTTAGTTTTTAAAGCCAAGTTTTGGTTTTTTTTACGATGTGGGGTTCTATTAATGAAACTTTTGAATAGTAAACCATTTATAACCCCGACGAATTGCGAGGGCGAAATTCATTTTAAGGGGGGTAGAATGTAACAGCCCGAGATTTTATGAAAAATATTCTTTTTAATTTTATTAATGTCTTGTGTTTTACGCTACACCAAAAGGAGCTTTCACAACACACATCCTTGACCTGCCTTGCATTACACGCAATCGTGACCTTCCTCGATAGCGTGTGTAGTACGCAATACCGAGTTTCACTAAACAACGATATGCTATTCAAATATTATTAAAACTAACTGTTATGAATAGTAATAACCACTTTTTGAAATTTAGTAAATTCTATTTTTCAAAATGGACTTCATTTTTGGATTCGGAGTATCGAATTTAGCCTAAGGTGAAATTTTGGTGATTTTCGGATAACTTTCATATTTTGATGAATAGTGAAAATTACTAAATTATAATTAAAAACAACTTTTTTAATCAAAATAATTAATAGTGATAAATTATTAATATGAGTGGTTTTAAAGTATATTTAGAATATATTTTTACAATTTAATACAATGTTGGTCATTGGATGTAATTTCACATTTAAACCAGACATAAACAAGTGTCAATCTTTTGATAGATATTGTTTCTTAAAAACACGCTATTTGTTTTAACAGCGGGATTTAATTATAAAATTAATTAATGCAACTTCTATGTTATGAATTTGGTAAAATATACTTCATTTTTGAATTCGGAATATGAAATATAGCTTAGGATGAAATTTTGGCATTGTTATGAAAAACATAAATTTTTGATGAATAGTGAAACTACTAAGTGGTAGTTAAAAAATGGAATTTTTCATAAAACTTAATTTTACCGCTTCTGTGAATGGAATTTCAAAAATCCGAGAGACACGGTTGATGTCAGTAAGTAAAATGTGGTTCAATGAGATGAAAATAATTTTTGATGAATGGTAACTTTTTACTTTTATTTACCACGGTTAAAAGTAAATAGGGTAATTAAGGGTGAAAATGATATTAATATTACCCTAACACATGTTTTAATCCTATTGGAAAAGTGTATCTCGATCAAAAACAACCTTAAGTGTAAAATATTATCATTTAGGTCCACTTGGATTAGATTAGGACATTTATTATTATTTAATTCAAAGAAGAGATAAAAGAGTTAAAATCAATGTTTATTTACTAAAACATTTTTAATATAGGGTTATACATAAGATAAATTCGATTGTAAATATTCATTAGAAATATAAAATTATTTCCTACATAATGGTAGTTTATTTTTAATTTTTAGACATCAAATAAGTTAATATATTTATGACACAAAGAGGATGCAGTAATTATCTTATTAATGAAATATTGACATAATTGATATTATAAATACCAAAATAAATGTAATTTAAGACTTTTTATGAATTCCACTAATTTTCTAGGTTACTATGATATATTAGTGTTTATTAAATCAACTTTTTTAGAACATATAATTCTGTTATGACTTTCACAAAAATCATATATCATATAGTGTCAAAATTGACACAAAATAGTTTTTAAATCAAATATTATATTATTAATTGTTATTTTATTCCTAAAAATCTAAGGTTCGGCCAAATTACTTAGATAAGGATATTTATATTAATAATAAACAATTTGGGGTTTTTTTGGCATGTTATAGTAAGTTTATTAACCATATAGTGTAAGAAAACAAAAAGACACGGTAAAAGTTAAATTATTTAACTTAGAGTTAAATCTAATTGATAAGGTTAAAATAATAACCTAAACTTGTCTAAATCTTATTGGTTGATAGGATTTCGACCCATCCCCACTTTAGATTCGAAATAAGACCCTTTGGAACCATTATAAACCGATTTTGACTTTAATATAAAATAATATTTTGAGATATTCCTAAGGTGCCCCTCTCCTCCCTTATAAAAGGGCACCTCTTCCCCCTCTTCCTCACACAACTTTGAGCCTTCAAGCTCGGCCAAACCCTGCCAAAATCCCCTCTCCACTTCCCTAGTATCATCCTAGAGGTCCTGGTCTTCTTCAAAGACCATCCTTAGTTCTTTAAGTGGAGGCTAAGAAAAGGCGCGTCAAAAAGAGGAGGTTCGGACACTTACAAAGCAAGTCAGACCTAAGGTAAGGGAAATATCACAATCTCATTTTTATCCGAGATTGTTTATACTTTCGCATTTACTGGGGTATATTTTATCATCCACATCCATGTTCCCTCAATATGTAATATTGTTTCCATCCACTTACAATAGTTTAAATCCAATTTTACCCTTCGGTGAGTTTTTAGTAAAGAATATGAAAGGAATCTTTTGTCGTTTTTTCGTACGAGGTACTTTTTGACTTTTCCGAAAAAAAGTACGAAGAATGTTTTTTTTAACTTATACGACATGAATGGATTTTTAAAACATTATTTCCAATAAGAATAATTTAAAAGTTTTCAAGTTTATTTTTAATCAACTTCTTTTAGTTTAAAGTTGTATGACATGTTAAGAAAGGAAAAATGTTTTTGAAGTAGAAAGGATATTTTCCTCAAGAATGAAGGTCAAGTGTTTTATCAAAATTATTTTCCATCTAAGAAAATAAAGGGTTCTGTTTTTATCCCTATTATTACATTGATTTGATTATGTTGTGATGGAATTATTTTTATGAATTCCTTTATCATATATGAATTGTTTTATGATGTCATGATGTTTAAGATTCCCATTTTTATTACATGGGTTATGAAATGATGAATGATTTATGATTTTGTGGCACACATAAGAATGGTATCATTATGAGATGGGTGGGACCTATAACTCCCTCCAATGCATTGGGTAAAGATTTCATATCTCATGAGATAGACATGGCTGGAATGGTAGGTTATACCGGTTCAGTGAAACAGGACTGAAACGAGGGTGACTCGATTCAGAAAGGGACTTTGTCCACTAAGATAGTCTTGGCAATGAGTCTTGACTAACACGAAATGATTCTCTATGATTATGTGTGTATGCCACAAAGTTTCATGTTTTATGTTATGATTATTGTGATTACATTTCACTACTATGATTTATCCCATGTTATGAAATTATGCTCTCTTTTACAGGTTAAGATTTCCAAAATGTTATGTTCTTATGAATATGATGTGATTGATATTTCTTTTGTTTACCCTTACTGAGCATTTGAGCTCACCTTTTTATGTTTACTTTTCCCCAGGATATAAAGAAAGGTTTTAGGTATAAAAAAAGGGATGATCTTTATGGGAGATGTTGAAGATCTTTCACTAGGATTAGAAGCTTATACTCCGAGTTTCCAAAGACACTAAACTATTACGATCCTTGTGTGTGTGTTTTTGTTATATACTAAGTATTCCGCAAATGTAATGTAATGTCAATGTATGTCAAGATTCGGGTCTCTACATCCAGGGTGGCTTGGGATGTTAATGGGGGACACAAGTGTCTGGGGTCTTGTTTGGTTTTATAATTTGTTTCAAATTGAGAATATCATTATTTGGATAGAGTCCTAATATGGTGTGGCCACCAACATAAGAAAAATTCACTATGAACATAATCTTAAAGGTGTTCTTGTTAGGGAAACACTTTGAATCTTCTCCTCCCTACCCCGATCAATGTAGATGATGGGTCGTATAGAAAATTTTCTTTGGAGATCTCATGCATACTCTAGTGATCTCTATGTTTGGGTTCGGGGTGTTCCCGGTTGTGATTCTATTTTGGAATGTGTGTCCCGTGTCGATGGATATTTTTATTAGTAGTCCAAGTATTGTGGTATTAGGTCATTGGTGGAATGTGAGAGTTTGATCCTCAAGTGGTAAGGGTTTCATTTTGAAAATCGTTGTGTCATTGTTTCAATCTATGAATTGAATTTCACAGGGAAGAAAGTGTCATGGTGGGGAGAATTGACATGCACTTATATCACGTGTTCTATTTTTATTTTCTTTTATAGCATTTTTTGGGGGGAAAATTTAATAATAATGATATTATTAATATTAGGGTTTTATTATTTATTTATTTATAATTATTTTTTCTCTGTTTTTGTTTTCTTTCTTTTTATTCTATTTTTTTATTCACTCCTTTATTCTCCCCTTCTCCCCTCGCGTCATGACTCCCCCACCCCCTGTCCACCTGAATCACATCTCCACCTCTCCCCTTTGGCCGCTCTCCATCCCATGGTCTCCCTTCGGCCAATCTCCCCTCTCTATGGTGGCCTTCCCTCCTAGCTCCCCGTCAATCCTGTATGGAGAACTCCTCGGTCATGACCTAACATTGCAATTTCCACCCCCACCCCCTGATATCCAACCCAGATTTTCCAATCCCACCATGTTTCGTCACATATCTCCATCAAATAGACATAGTACATCTCTCCACTCCCTCCAATTTTAAATTTTTTACTATGATTTGGTCACCCCTACAGCTTACGAAATTCAGAAAAACATAGGGCTAGGTTTTAAATAGGGGTTTATGTGTTCTTCATGTTCTAGTTTGGTGTAGGAGGCAACTCAGGTATTATTGGCATGTGTTCTGGCAACATCCATTGAAGGCGAGACAATTCACTATTTTTTGATCCACTGGATTTGTTCCAAGGTAATTTTTTCTCATATTGATTGGTTTTCACCCACTTAATTGAGGAATTAATGAGTTTTAATGTTTGTAGTGATTTTATTGAAGTGTGAAATCCATTTTTGAAAGGGTTAATAAAGCTTTCTATTTTAAATATGTTTTTATCAGAAATTGAGTGTCTATCATTTGTATCTTCTATTGTGTATTTTGATGTTAATTCATAATACTTGAAATTGGTTTATTAAATGATTAAATGGATGCCTTGTTTGTTTGGATATTGTTTTGTTGTGCGTATATTGTCCAACGTGGATTTTATTATGCAAATGGTGGTATTTGTGTGTGTGTGTGACTTGTTGTGAAAAAAATGGACATGTTCAATCAATTTTTTTGTAGTTCGCTATGTGTTTTTGTGGGTACATGAGGTGAATATGTGTTGAAAAAGAATGGTGGATGGGAAATGTACCACTTTGAGCATGTTTTACTTTTTGTGCATTTTCAATATGTTTTGTAAATTCTTTCAAAAGATAGAAAGTAAGTTTAAATGTCACTTTGGTGTACTTTTGGTTTTAATGTTGATTTTCCTACTTAATGTTGAGTTTGTTATTAGTGAATACCCTTGATGAGTTATTTTGAAATGTTTTGTGGATTTTTTAAGATTTAATTGTTTTATTAAATTATAATTGTAGTGTGTTGGACATTTCTACGATGGTTTTGGGCTGCAGGTGTAGAGGTATCCTACATGTACATGCATAGGCTAAGTCATATATATATAGGCCCTCATTGTACATATTACCACATGGCATGGATAATATGTGTATTATATCTTGGGGTGTGTATATATATATATGTGTGTGTAAATTCATGTTCGTGTATGTGCTAAGTGTTAGTTCGAGTCGTCGTCGACAAATAGCAACATGTTTGAGGTAGGTTCCCTATGCCTAAGTCTTTACCTTTTATTGCATGATTTTATTAATGTTTTTAAAATGTGTTATTTTTTCCGTTCATATATGAAATGCATATGTTATCTACTTTTACATAATGGGTCATAGTATTTAAACAATGTCTTCTCATTCTGTTGTTAGATTTTTTTGAATCCATTGAAAGTGAATAGTTTGAATTATTCTTGGATTAAAGAATTATTTTAAACATGTGATTTGATTGTTGTTATTTTAATCATTTTAAAATGATTTTTAATATGCTTTTTCTCGCTTTTTAAGGTCTCATGACTTATGTTTATTGTGAAAAATGTGTTTTGAATGTTTTTAAGATGCATATGGTTTGAAAGTGGATTTGGTGTGCATGTAAATATGGAAAAGGACTTTTGTATGTGAAATGGTGGTTCTTAATTTTTTATTCACATTGAAAGTGTGTGCATGTGATGGTGGTGACACATTTGTGAAAGGATAAGTCTAAATAGAGCACATGACAAACCTAGGGTATCTAAGTGGGTGGAATAGTTATTGCATGGAAGTGATTTTGAGTGGTTCGTCGTTGCATCACATTGCAAGCCTGATTCTTACAACAATAACTTAAAATTTATGATGATGATTGGGGAAAACTAGGTTATGGTTATGTTCCCTACTAGAGGATCGTGCATGAGAACAAAAACTTGTTAGGTTTACTCATACATAGAGACGTGGGGTTCTTAGGGTGCACACGAACTAGAGGTACCATAAGGGATGGACCATGGTTCTCACTTAATAATTGGTTCCCGTGGAGTAATATTTGGAACAATTATTTCATGTGTTCTCCCTCTTTTTAAAAAACTATACTTGTATTTAAATTGACTTCTTTCAATTTTGAAATATTGATTCAAGGTGGAATTATTTTTTGAAAATAATGGAAATGAAATGTTTTCCCTAAATTTGGAACAAGTTACTTGAATTTTTATAGAATGGAAATCAATAATTTAATATGTCTTATTTTCAAACTATCTTGATTGGTTTTATTTTTAGAGACAATGGTATATGGTGTTTAGTTTTGGCAGTCCTACTGAGCATCTTGGTGATCACTCCTATGTTACTTCTTAGTTTTAGCTTTGTTTAGTTTTGTATTTCTCTTAGAATGAGTGTGAACTATGTTCTGTGGGGACCCACGAGGTCACTTGAGGTACATATCACTGCTAGTCCATTACTTTTTTGTTTTCTAGTTTGTAATGTTATTTCCATTTGATTATTTTTTTGTTTATTTTATGATTATTTGTCTATCTTTATTATGTACCAAATCATTCCATACTTGTTATCTCGATGCTCGTCACCTGTTTTCAGCCCATGGGGATCAGGAACGCCCTTTGAGCCATGTTGTGGACAGAAATGGGTGACCAGTTCATGGTCGTCCTGGGATGGTTAGTGACACCAACAATTTCTCCATGATCATTATTTTTGAATGTTGTTTTTCTCCTTTTATCTTGATAATATTTCAAATGAATTTTTTGTTACCTTTCAAGTTCTAGGAATATCCATTATCCATGTACTATATATTGTTGTTGGAAATTATAGTATTTCCCAGAAAATAAAATTTTATACTTTCATAATATAATCATGTTTGTATCCAAATATGATTTAATGTAAAATATTTGGTATCCACAATATCATTGAATAGTAATATTTGATAAAACCTATGGATTTTTATTTTGTTTAATGGACAAATTTTCTCCCAATGTCTAGTACATTGACACCTAGTGAAAAAATGATAACACTGGTGTACAATATATTTATGGCTATGAACAGGTTTTGACTAAGTATAACCAAATACATAACTATTATTTAGAAGATTAATTTGTGAATACATTTTTTAAAATCCTTTATTTCCATGAGTAGTGTTTGAAAAAAGTTTCATTAAGAAAAATATTTCAGATTTTATTATGATACCTAAATTCTTATCTATATAGTCATTAGTATAAGAATTAATGTTACTATCTGAATAAATTTTCATAGAAATAACATTTTCATGATACTTAGAGTGTTTATGTTTCTCAGAATTAAATTCGTTATGCGTTTTGGAAATAGTTTCAAAATCATGGGTTTTTATCAAGATATTTTGAATGATCTGATACTTCTTTTATTAAAATAAATATTTTAAAAGTTTCCATGAAAATATTCTTATTGATGTTACTATTTTAATTCTCATTGAACGTGGGAAACCAAGATACATATTCAAATTATGGTAATGTATTATCATATAATGTGGAAAATTATTCTTCTGAAAATTATAATATTCTTCATTAAGAAAATATGAATATAATGAAATATTTGATAAAGAATCAAAATTATTTCCCATATGCATGATTCATTTACCTTTAGTATGAATTCTTGATAATATAACTATATTCTTCTGTCCAAAAGATTCAATATCGAATGTTTCATTAGAAGAATCACCACCAATGACACTGTACATGTCATTTTATTTTAGCACTTTCATGGAAATATACATGAAGTTCTTCTACATGTTTCATTATAAATGCATATCTTTTCTTTCATTCCTTTTGAAAATAAGATAGTTTGGTCTGATATGACCCTCTATATTATATTTATAACATGTCACATATAAATCGTTCTTATACTTTATATCTTTATTCAAGTATCTATATTTATAATTTTTCATTCTGACAATCTTTTTCATTATTCTGAAAAGGTTGGAATGTTCATTCTAAGAATCATCACTATCACTTGACTCAGATATAATATTAGATTTCATAGCATTTGATCTAGAACCACTTTCAAAATTCTTGGATTTTGTTTGATTTGATGTCGTAGAGAAAGAAGCATTTCCCCAACCATTATTTTTCTTATTGATCTCTACATCCCTCTTCATTATAGTTTCATACTATAGTAGAGTCCCAACACATCAAGAGTAATGTTTGAAACATTCATATCCTCATCTATTTCTATAATTTTAGATTCCCACTCATTGGGCATAACATTTATTATCTAATCCCCAAGAATCACATCATAATGACATTTTTCACTCATATACTAACGGTTTTTAACAATATTCCTAAACCTTTTTTTGAAATTTACATACACATTCCCCATATGAAAACATAAAACCATGATTTTCATCTATAATCACAGATCTTCTTATTATAATAACCATTGATGTGATGAAATGTGAAACTTCTAGTATCATTTTGATGATATTAGAAGCTTCACAGGATGAAATATGGCTATATATATTCTTGGTCATTGAACATTACAAAGTATTTCATAACCGAAACTTAAGATGATACTTTTATTTGATTGGTGAATTGTATGATTTCCTTATTAGGAATATTGTAGTCTCTAGTAAACACAAAAAAGTTATCAACACAAGTATTGATAATAAATGTGTTCATCATATCTCTATAGTAATAATAATAATTTCTATCAATGATTACAAGTTTGGTAGGATTTAGATTATCTATATAACTACCATTCATTCTTTCGATTCTATTATGATAGAAAGAAAGATATTCTCCACAAAATTTTTTAGTAGAAAAATTTATGATCAAATAAAACATAAAAAAACACAAACATGTAATTTTAACCAAGGAATGTTGATAATGAAAACATATATATATATATGAAAATATTGACGAAAAACCTGAATAAGATAATTTGGGAAAGTATAATTGAGAAAGAAAACATATATGAAAGTATAAGTATTTTAGATACCTTCTTTGATGCCAATTATATGATCAAAATGTAGTTGTTGATTTCTTAATTACACGAGGGGGTGTATTTTGTGTTTAAAAACATTATTTTTTATCTTTAAGAAAATCTATGTTTAGTTAAGTTAATCATGTTGGATTCATAAACCTACTTTAGTTCTTAAATAGTATACTAAGTTTTTTGGATCCATTTATATGGATCCGATAAAGAAACATAAAACATGATTACAAAGGTAATTAATCTGCAATAAAATGTATGGAATATTATTTAAAACATAGTATACAACTGGATGAAAGTTTTAGAAAGCTACACCGTCTTTCTTTATCAAAACGAAGTAGGAATAAAACATGTAATAGTAAAAGTAAACTATATTAAGAAATATTTTAACAAAAAGAGAAGGGTATCCAACAACCTTTGAAAATGGTCCCTTAATTTATACTTTCATCATAGTCTATCATAACCACACCAATGTAAGCGCTTGATAAAATATCAGAATATCTCTTGCTATCCCTGCAAGACCTCAATCTCTAAGGTGATCAATACCTTTGTCTTCCATTCCATAGAATATTTTGATAGATAATAGAAACAATTTGAATATCACTATATAGGTTGAACATGATGTTCTCATCTTGAACTAGTTGTTCACAGTAATCACACAATGTAGATTTGAGCAGATCTCTCACATCACAAATTCACCATCAATAATTTAGCTTCAATCTCATTCAAATGGATGAGTATTTATAGAGATGGATTACAATGGTTGACATCCTCTTCTAATGGTCATATTTTTCCTTAATTTATGTAGGGACTTGTACACATGTCACTAATCTAGGTGTAAATTAGAAATAGTTTTTATGAAATCATTTTATGTAAGAAAACAAAGGAAAAATTATCATGCTTAATCAAAATTATCACATTTAGGTAGTCATAAAATGAAATTATACTTTATGGAAATTAGGTTTTTGTAAGAAAAGTATGATATAAGTTTCTTAAGAAAGTGATAATTGGAGTCTATAAATATGGATAATTAGATTCGAAAATAGTAATTTATCATATTTTGATTTCTAATGAAATCAATGTCAAATTTCTGATGAAATAAAGGTTTTATTTTAGAAGAAATCCGAGTCAGATTTCAGATGATATCATATTAAGGATTCTGGGGACATCATATTCAAATTAACTATAAGGTTTTGAGTTAGACAATGATTTGATTTTTTTTTGAGTTATGATAAATTTGATTAGTATTGTTTTGAGGAAAAATTAGATAATGAATTTGAAACCATAGTTATGGTCAAAATCCATTTTAGGGAAAGTAAATTTTCCTTTAGAAAATATTTTTTAGAGAAAGATAATTTTCTTTAAGAAAATATATATTTTGATTTTCAAAACACAAAGGATTAGAAAAGTCATGAAGAAATTTATTGACCCAAAAACCAAGTAGTGGATCATCAATTAAGATATTTATTAAGTTAACATAATTCTATTCATCCATTTAAAAAAAATTAATAGTAATAAATAAATACCTATTTTTTATACTTATTAATTATTAAATTTTATACACATTGATCAATTAACAAATGACTCATAATGAATATAATAAAAAATAAGGTCATTTGAACATCAGTTGATCTTCTGATAGCAATTACCCAAACAATGAAGACAATTTTTTCATTTATATAATTTTTCTAGAAATGTATTTCCATAAGTAAATAAAAATTTGATAAAATAAAATATATTATCAGAAAATTATTTTACATTCTAAAATAAGATTTCTTAGAATTTTTTTAAAAACAATTCACAAACAATTTTTCATACATTATGGTTAAAATGACTCCTCACATAATTTGAATAAACTCTAAAAGATAGATATTTCTAATTCAAGATTCAAATTTCCATTATGAATGAATGTTTCATTGAAAGATTGACCATAAACATCATGCACTATATTCTGAAATTATGATGGTTCTAGAACCAATGTATTTTATATTTTCATTTTAATTTCATTCACCTTACTAATACCAAAATAAATAATCACTCTGGAAACTAAAACTTAATAGATGAATAAAATCTTTATCAAATTATTCATATTTTTCCAGATCACACTTTTTCCTTTTTCAATTAGTTGTTTCTTATGAAATAAATATTGAATTTGATAATGAATGTTATGAAAACTCTTCCACACCCCTAATGTTGAGATTATTTACACCCGAACCATTGGGATTTATCCAATGACATGTCCAATAAATATCCTAAAATAAAAAAAATACTCATTATTTCCAAGTTCCATAATAGTTTTCTAATAATTAAAAGTATCTAACATATTATATAATTTATATAAAAATATACAAAAAATACTATTTAAAATATAAACTAATTTATATCATTTTATAATAATTCATATCAAATTATAATAATTAATATAAAATAATATCATTTTATATCAATTTATTGTAAATTATATCAATTAATTATAATTTATAAAAAATGTAATATTTTTTACATAGGATAAATTATAATAATTTATATTAGTTTCTACAAATTCATATCAATTTATTTATAATTATTTCAGTTTTTAGGTTTTATTTAATTTATAATAATTCATAATAATTAATAATAAAATAATAAGAATTCATAGAAATTCATATTAATGTATACTAATATATAAATCATTTATTGAAATTTAAAATAATTTTTAGTAATTTTTTATAAATTATTTTAATATATATTACTTGTAAAAAATTTCTAAAAAATATAGATTAATTTATTCTATTTTTTATTAACTTATAATATTTTATATCAGATTTACTAATTTTGATTATTTAATTGAAATTTATAATAATTTATAATAATTTTTTTGTTATGTATATTAATTAATAAAAATTTGTACCATTTTATACTAATTTATAACACTATATTATATTATATATTAATTTCTAGTATTTTTTAAAAATATCTATAAATTTAACTAAATTATATTAGTTTATTTTAAAATATATCAATTTATAATTTTGCTATTTTTTAAGATAATTTATACTAATTGTCATCAAATATACAAAAATTTATATTAATATATACTAACTGAAATTTTTTATTTGTGTAATAAATTTTATTTAAAAGATCCCATATTTTTTAAGGTATGTCCCTCTTTAAGTTTATCATTCTAGTCGTGGAAGATGAGTCTTGTTTGGAGATGCATATATTTTGCGTGTGAAAATGACTTAAAGTCATGGGATGTATTTTTTTTGAATAAATGGATTCTGCATATAAATGTGTTATATTAATTTATGAGGGTTTTCTATATAAGGAATGATTTATATGTGTTCAGATAATTATATAGTGAAAATGGTGTTGAATGTTGCCTAAAAATGAATTACACTCTGTGTAAAGGTATTACACATTGGGTAAACCCTACAGAACTAATGCCAATAAAAACATTCTGGGATGGAACTGGTTATAGTTCATGTAGGCAATACATATTGTGTGAAATTTGTGCTAAATAATTATTAAGATGAGGTTAATGGTTATTTTGTACCCCTCTAAAAAAATTCCTTAATATCTAAATGAGTTACACATCAGGTAAATTCCCGACCTACAATTTTAAACACCATCGCAAAATGGATATTATTTTCACCTAGCATGAAACATACTCCTGTGAACCCTAGGATAATTTTTAGGAAACATAGGAGTTCTTTTGATTCTAGATATCGTAATCATGAATATAATCCTCAATATGTGATTTTTGATAGCTTTTACCTTCTCTCCCTTTTTTCTACATCAATTTCAATGTAGTCTCAGGAGTATGATCATAGATGGGTTTGATACAGATCCATTTTTCTCTAGGAACCTACTTGTGATTATATGTGCCTTTATTCAACTTGGTGAATCCATTTGGAAGTGATGGTTGATCGTCTGCTGATGGTATGGGATATAAACCAAAACCCTATGGTTTTATTTTTCTCAAGAATGTGGAATAAAAAAATAGTGCCATTATTTCATGGGATGAATAAGTTATATGATTGATTATATTATTACTTTTATTCTCATTAGATCCAATTGGTTTTTGAATTGTCTTGTGGAAACAGTTGATGTGAGAAATTTTTTTTAATAAATTAATTGTTTAATTCCTTAAATTTGGTTTATCCTAACATAGAATTTTGGTTTTTTTTCTTATGTAGGTTTAAATTTTATTGGTGTGATTATTGATATTTTTTTGTTGTTCATGGTTTATAAACAAAGGATAAATTTAATTTTTTATTCAAAGATAAATGATTATTTTAATAATCAACCATTTTCCCTTATAGTGTGATTTTATGATATCTTATTTATGACATATACTTTTTATTCTTTGATGAAATTATTAATTAGGGAATTGGACTAGTATATATTAAAATTATTATATATCATGTTGTTCCCTGAGACATGATGAAATTATTATATAGTGGGCTATGCCCTGTTATACATACTGAAATGATTATATAGTGGGCTATTTCCTGTGATACAAGAATAAATGTTTATATATTAGGCTTGGCCCTGAGACAAGATAAAATTATTATATCACAGGCATGACCTTGACCGATTTTAATATGATTTTATACTAGGATTTGTCCTGATTAAATTCTAACTTGATCATATAGTGAGTTTGACTTATTTCATTGATATTTATATCTTGGTTATATGGGTTTGGATCACATGGTTGTAAGACATGCATAGAGACATTCTAGCATGATATCCAGTTAGATTATGTGTTACCATGGTTATATTGTTTTGGATGTCTTGGTTGTGATACATGATATGAGATGTTCAGACATGATTCTAAAATATTTTTATGTTGTATTAATATAATATATTAATCAATTTTATCAATTTTATTCTTTATTTAATTCACCTATTACCAGACTGGTTAGGTAAAGAAATGAACTAATTAATTATAGTGACACCCTATTCAAGAATTTTTATGGTAATTTAATAGATTACTTGGATGAATGAATGTAAAAATGATAAGGACCATTATATTGATTAATTCATGTTTGATTGGCTAGACATTGGATATGGGATTGATGTGTCATTCAAGATCGGGGAATTTTGATTCATTATTTGATCCTGCTAGTCGATTATTTTTATTACTTATATGATGAAATTTAATTTCATTCTATCATGTAATTACATTTGTCATTTATTATTTATTGGATATTTTAGTTGTCTTTTATTAATGGTCTTCTGATTTATTATATTGTTTAATTTATATTCTCACATAGATATTTATTTATTGGTCTATGAATAGTCTATTGTGCTAAAACTCATTACCCAGTTGATATAGGCTCTGTTCTATAATTACCACCCCCAAACATTTATTTTATATCCTCTAGCATATAATGAGGCATTTTTGAGGTACCATAAGCAATATGATTCATCCATGTGAGAGAGTTACAGATCAAGGGACCCTACAATATGGTATCAGTGCACACTATATTTCTTTTCTATTTATTTTCGATTTGGTAATGGTAGAATAGAGAATATAATGTTTCAGAACATGGAATATATATTTTTCATGGGATTAGCTTTCCCATGTATGATGGATGATATAAGTTCCTAGGGGTGGATTTCTATTTATAATATTTTATTATATTAATTGATGTTATTTCGCCCTTAGTGATTCTCATGTTGTGTGAGGTTATTATTACATTTTGTTATTGGTTATTGAGATTTATACACATGGGATGGGATGAAAATTTATGATTATGAATTCAACATGATAGGATCAGAGGGATATATATTGACAATCATTGTTCATGATAGTGGAATGTTTATTGAATTTGATACTTACCACCCTATTTGAACTTTTATATGAGATTCCTTTATTATCTTATGAATGAAATAAAATAAAAAAATGGATATATCATGCTGAAATAATTGTATTCCATGTTTAGAGGCACTTAGATTAGTGGTTGTCTATTTTTTAACTCATTGAGGCTGAAAATGTTATAGACATTGTTATAAGGATTGTGTTTGTTTGGTAGAGAAAATGAATCCTCACCATAGTTGAGTTGAGCGTCAGGAGAGTGGAAATCATCACAAACCTTATGTAACTAAACATTAACTTCATTTATGTTTTTATGATTTGATGGACGTTCAGATACAAAACAACTTCATGAGGGTAATGTAATCTATGGAATGACATATTGTTCACATCACACCTTTGATGTCTGAGTTGATGTGAGAGTTTCAACTGCACAATCCACATACATTCAGTAAATATTGAGACCCTTAGGAAGAGATGTTTGGGATTGTTTCATTCTATATGATCTTTAAGAGTCTTGACCCACACATTGATCAGAGGGTGAATCCTGATGCATAAATTCTTTGTGGACCAGCCAAGTATTGGTATGAAATATTGGAGCATAAAGGAAAGTATGAAGAGTTATCCTAGAAGGACTTGAAGATAATGTTCCAGATCCATTTCTATCCAATCAATATAAATAATGACAAGGCACATGATTTCATGCACCTGATACCGAGGAAATGTTAGTGTAGGACTATAGTGATCATTTCACCATCCTACAATGATTTTCAACACCCATTTCAATTGATTAGATCTCCATGGTGAGATATTTTTTGGATGGACATTGCTTATAAATTAGATCATACGTCATTGTGTTCAACCTAAGAAGTTTTATAGATGTGATGAATGAAGAACTCATCATATAAGGGAATCTTATATTTGCCTTGATTAATAGATATGGTGTTTTAGTATGGAAAACTATGAGCTCTTATTCTAGTGGAAGGAAGTATATTTTTGATAGATTTTACTACAAATGTAGTAGTATGTGCAGTATGGGAAGTGAGAAACCTTTTGAGGAACATGTTCTGTTGTAGTGATATTAGTGTGGTAGGATGGGAAATAAATTTCCTTAGTGTTCAAACGCCTCATTGGAGTGTCATTCTTGTAGAGGATTGAAAAATCAATTGTGGTTCGGTAGGGACATGTAGAAGTAGAACAGGTAAAGTGGAAGGGGTTATATATTGGTGTATGAGAATGACTCAGCTACTCCTCCGTAGACAAGTAACGGGTGTCCAAAAGGTTATTCTGGCTGAGATACAAGATGTGGTACCCCTGTGCAAGAATGATATTAATAACAGTATGATATAATTGCTAGGATTCAGGCAGTATCCTAGGGTAGATGAGATGGAATTCTCCATGTTTTGCAAACTACTATGGGTAGTGTGGATGTATGACCATCTACTGTTAGATGAACGATTTGTATCTCATCTAATTTTTATTGTATTTTAAATGATATAGGAGCATATCATTCATTTTTATCTACACTTGCTTTTAATGGTTTGTGATTTAATGTGGAGATCGTTTGTGCATTAATGTGGAGATCATTGATGGTGTTTTGAAAGTAGATATAATTTTGGGAATGCAGTCAGAGAATATCAAATGCTGCAAGGTGTGTTCTCTATAGATTGGTGGTTATCAATTTTTTAGGAAATTTTTATGATGGAAATGAAAAAAAAACAAATTTTTTCATGGAATGGAATGTTTATTTTAATACGAGGCTCATATAAACTATTACTAGTGTAGGGTTATATTTATATCTATATAAGAATATATATATTCTCAAAAGTGTGATTGGGACATTGAGACTAGATGTGTAGGGACAATTCTGTGATGATTAGATTGTCTCACAGCTCAAATAGTTGGTTGTTCTCTAGATGATAGTAGAATATAGAATGATTCCATTCTTCTAATAGATGATTATTTTAATGATGCTTTTTCTGATGAGTTTTATTACTTACCCCCCAAGAGAGAGTGATCATGTTTATTATTATGTTGGATAAGTGAGTAGATCCAATTTCTATCCCACTTTATAAAATGCCAGAGGTAATTATACATGAGATGAATTTTTAGTTGGATTATTTTGAATACAAAGGGATAATATATAATAGTAAATATTCCTGGGGTTATCCAATTATCACCATTAATTAGGATTATGGTAGATTATGCTTATGTGTGTATTATCGGATATTGAACTAGATAACTGTCCTGAACTGGTATCTTATTTTATTCATCTATGATATCGTAGATCATCTAAAAGGTTCTAATAACTTATCCAAGATTGATTTTACATTAGGATACCATATGTGGTGGTTGAGAACATCACACATACCTTAGAGTATGTTTTTGAGTAGGTATCATTTGTATGAGTTCTTAGTGATGCCGATTAGTTTGAACAACACACATTCAAAATACATAGAATTTATGCATATGATCTTTCATTATATTTTGAAAAAATTAAGGGTGTTTGCTGGTGATGATATCTTAGTGTCCTCATAGTTATCCAATGATCATGGATAACATTTTCAAGTCATCTTGAGTGCAAGGAGAGAGAATTAGGATTAGTCCAATTTAACCTAATATTTTTTGTGGACTGATAAAGGTCATATCTTAGGTCATGTCATCTAAGAAGAATAAGTGTCAGCGGATCCACAGAAAGTCGTGTTCATGACATCATGGTTGAATCCCAATAATGTATTTGATACAAATTAATTTATGGGTTTATCAGGTTATTATACATGAATTATCCATGAATTCTTTCTTTTAGAAGAACTGACATCAGGGCTAACCAAGAAGGAGGTGATGTTTTTATGGAATGATTCTTGTGATAGTGATTTTTTGGAGCTAAAAGGAAAGAATAATTCATTACCCATACTTACTTTACGAATAACGGGTAAAGAATATACCATAAATTGTGACTCAACTGGATTTGGAATTATAGAAATTATAATTCATGATGATCGAATGGTTTCTTACAGATCTAGAAAAGTAAGAATGCATGATGGGAATTATCCTAATAACAATTGGGATTTATAAGAAGTGGTAAATTCTATGTGATTATGGATACATAATCTCCTAGGTGAATGGTTTGTGATACACACAGATCATAAGAGCCTCATGTATATCTTTTCATAGAAGGACCTAAAGCATCGACCAAGAAGGTTTGTTGAGTATCTGAAATCCTTCGAGTATCATTTTGATTTTAAATGAGGAAAATGAAACATCAATACTGATGATTTAATATGAAATATGCAGTAAAAGGTAGTTCTTGATTCTTATGAAGAGTGTGGAATGATGGCCCTCATCGTAGACATGGATTAAATGATCAAGAGTATTAGGGAACAATAACACTGAATTCCACAACTATTATAATTTATGTTTTGTACCAGATAAAGATCTAGTAGTTTTCTGATCCAAGGGATTAGTTTAAAGACACTTTTCTATAGTGGGGAGACACCATTGGGATGGGCTCTAAGAAGATACAATTATATTATTTTTTGTGGTATAGTATGGGTTCCTACAGTCAGTAGTGATGATTTGATATAGATAATTTCCTGATTCAATATGGTTGGTATATCCTTGTTTGAGAAATATGTACCAGGATCATCATATATAGTACAGTTGTTCCGGAAAGGAGAAGTTATTAGTAGGATTCGAGGAAACACGGTTCAATTATCATCACATGAATGCTGAGATTTTGAGGCCAGTTGGGCTGTTTTAGCATTTTCCACTTACTATGAGGAAATGGGATGATGTCACAATGAAATTTGTGATATGATTACCTTGGAAAACACATAATAATGATTTTTTATGAGGGATTATGGATTGACTGGGAATGTTATAAAAATTCATTCCTATCATGGAGACCATTATAGTTGATGATTTGTGTAGTTGTTATGTAAACAAGGTACTTTGTCTACATGGAGTTATAAAGAGAATCGTTTTAGATAGAGATCATTGTTTGACAACACAATTCCAAAAGTTTCTTTATAATGCTCTAGGATCGTAGGTAATCTTGATTAAAAACTATCATCCTCATTTGGACGGTCAATATGTGTGGGCTATTATGGTTTTGGATGATATATTATCATCTTAGGTATTTGATTTTTGGGGTTCATAGGAGCAGTATATAGAACTCGTGGATATTTTATATAATAGATTCTTCCAAGAATCTATAAAGTTAGAATGTTTGGATGTTTTCTTTGGTAGCCCGTTACATTTTCCACATTGTTGGTTTGATGTAGGTGGGTCAGTAATTCTTGGTCCAAGTCTCATGAAAGAGATGTATGAGCAAATATAGTTGATCCAGAAGCAGTTATTGACTAATAATTATAGGAAGAAATCATATGATGAACATCTGAGATAGCCTATAAGGTTTGAGGTTGATCATCAAGTTTTCCTTTAGGTGTCACCTAAGATAGGGAAACTCTGATTTAGGTAATACAGAAATATTGTTCAATGTATTAATCGTCTTTTTGAGATAGTGGACAGGTTCGACGCAATGGATAATTGATTAAAAATTATATAATGTTATAGTACTACGCATGATGTGTTTCAAGTGTCAAAGGTTATGGTATTCGACCCTTATCATGTGATATACATTGCATAAGTTGATATAACTATAGATTTATCCATTTATGATCATCTAATATAGTATGTAGATCATAGTTAGAAGTATCTCTAGGGTTGGGTGATTCCATCAGTTTTACAGAAGTCTCAGCATGGACGAGAGAAGGAGGATTCCTAGGGGACGGAGTCCGATATAGAAGCACAATGGAAAAATATGTACATTGAGACAACATAGTATTTCATGTATACTTTTGGGGATCATATGTTATATGGTGTGGAGGATAAAAGATACCATATTTTTTATGTATGTCACTCTTGGTGTTTTTCATGTGATCCTTGGTGGATGGGTCTTGTTTAAATTCGGAGTGATTTTGATGGAGAAAATGGCTAAATATCATGGAATGTATGTTTTTTTGAATAATAAGAGTCTAGGTATTAATGTTTTATTTGGGTTTTTGATATTTTTCCATTCTTCAAAGGATTTTCTGGTGTTCAGATCAATATGCATGAATAAATGAGTTGAATTTTCTCTTTAGGAGAATTACACATCGTGTAAAGGTGTTACAGACATGGTAAAATATTCTCAATATGTGTCATGAAACAGTTATAGGGAATTAAATGGTAATATGTCATGTAGGAAAAAACATATTATTGTGATTAGGATAATTTAATATTAATCTACGATGATAAGTTCATTCAAACTATCCCTTTGAAAATAATATCATGATATGTAAATGAGATAGAAACCAAGAAAATTCATGACCTGCGGTTTTAAACACTAGTACATGGATTCTTTTCTATTTCAACTCACATACATCTCCCTCATCCTACCCATAGATTATCTTCAAGGAGATTTTTTATCATATCTTTTGATTCCAAACAACCCTGTCACACATTCAATCCTTGGTAAGTAGTATTTGTTATGGTTTCCCTTCTCTACCTTTTTTCACAAGCCTTTGCGTTGTAATCTCATTACCGTGAGTGTTGTTTCATTTTATCTTGATTGGTTATGAACTAGGAACCTTCTTTTAATAATCTTTGCATTCATTCTTATTGTAAAATCTAAATGGAATAATAATTTGATCATTAGTAGATTGTAAATTGTTAATACCTTAACCCAACAGTGTTATTTTTGTCCTTGATGTGAAATATAAAAATATCTCAACAATGTTAATGTCTGAATAAATTAAAATATGAATTGGATTATTATTTTGATCCCCCATCAATCCAATTAGTCGTTATCCTAGATTTTTGCTACTATTTGGGTGAGAAACACCAAGTTTATGAATGGATTATTTAATGCCTTAATGTGTGTTTATCATGACATGAAATTTTTGTGGTTTCCTAATATAGATTCACATTGGATTTTCTAAATGATTGAAATGACTAGATTTTTTATAGATTATGACCGAACGACAAATAAAAATCATCATTCAATAATAAATCGTAATTTACCTAATTATACATTGACCCTTATTAGGTGATATTTTGATATCATTGTTAGTAATATATATGTTGTTTTTTTTGTGAAAAAAATTCTTATATAAGGTGTTGGCCTATTTTGATTGGAGTAATGATTATATTGGGGGTTTGACATGAATGAATGATAAAATAATTATATATCAGATTTTTCCCTCATACATGATGAAATTATTTATATAGCCCACCATGCCTAGTGATATATGTTGAAATTCATATAGGGATGGTTATTCCCATTGTTACTTGTTTAAATTCTTAAATCGTTGGCTCAGAAATGATAGATACTAAAAGGAAGTTGTATCGAGCTTGAATGTGATACATGTTAAAATGATTATATAATGGTATAGGTCCTGGTTAAATTATGGAATTTTTATATAGTGGTTTTGACTCCAATTTGTTTGATTTATACCATTGCTATATAGTTTTGGTTGGAATGGTTGTATAAAATGCTTATGGATATTCTAACTTGGAATTAAGGTAGGTTATGTGTTACCATGGTAATATGGTTTCGATTGGAATGATTATGAGACATTAAAAGAGATATTCTATGATGGTGCAGAAGTAGGTTGACATGGTATAAACATAGTTAATTAATTAATTAATATAACTATTTATTGCATTATTACTGTTAGTTATTATCAGACTGGTTATATTTAGACATGGTGATGTCGACCTAGTGAGTATTACTCATACCCTATTTAGGACTTTGAATGATACCTAAGTATATTACATACAATCAAGACTAGATAATGGAAAATAACATTGTTGATGAATAATGTTTACCATATGGGATAGAGTTTTGAAATGGGACATATGTGGGGCTCAAGACTGAGGTCTTTTGAGACATTATTTTGGTTTCCATGTCATTAATTTGTATTAATTATAGAATGAAATTAATTTACAGTCTAGAACATTAATATATCATTCATTTTTTATTTATAAGAGATTTTAGTTGGCTTTTATTGTTGTGTTTTTATTGGATTTTATTGTTTCCACTATTTCTAAACTCTTATATTTATTTGTTATTATATGAATCTTCCAATATGTCAAAACTCTGTGACCATGTGGCGTAGTCTATCCAATATACTTACCACACCACCACTTCTAGTTGGAATCCTCTTTCATATTAGGAGGTACGCTTGAGGTATCGTAATGAACCTCTTTTGGCCCCATGATAGAGTTCTAGATGAGGGGACATTACAATATTAATTTTTATTAATTTATTATATTTTTTCTTAATTTTCACTAATTAAAGATTAATTAATACAAATTTAATATAATCATGTTTTAATTAAATTAATTTGTAGAATGTTTTACTAAATTGTACAAGTTTATTCTAATCTATATTAGTTATTAATAATATTCATTAACTTATTCTAATTTATAAAAATATATATTAATTTATTCTACCTTATATAAAGATGTTATAATATATATTAAATTATTATATTTTATATTGACTGAAAATTAATTATTGTTGATAAAACCCATCAGAAAATGTCTCCCCAGATTAATGGTGTTAAAAAGGATGGAGTTCAATGTAATAAATCATTATTATAATATTACAATCATTAAAAAAATTGCTCAAACTACTGTGTAACATAATGTCATTTCCTTGGCTCCTGTTGTGGGCTCAAGAATCAACTCTGTAGTTTCCTTCCCTCTAAGTGTATCCAATTTAAATACTCGGGTTGAATTTTTTTCACTTCCTTACAATATATGTCTGGTCCCAAATTGGACTATACATACTAGGAATGAACCCAACCACTAATGAGGAATTAGGTTCCACTTCCTTAATCAAACTATTTTTAATCCTACATAGCATAATACCTATAACTAGGGCTATCGCTTATGCTCTGAGATAATTTCATGGCAAATAGTATCAACTAAAGACCAGAATCATTTATCCCCTATTGTCTCTCACAAGTTTTCCCCCTCATATCCCAAAAAATGTACCCTCAATCCGTATTTAATTTCTTCCCTTCAATTGTTGGCATTCACTTTATCCATTCACCCAGATTACCTTGAGCATGTTCCATGTTTCTTCACGTCCTTCGTAGAATCCTCCAAAAAATAAGAGTAATAACTATAATTTATTAGTGCATCAAACTCTACCACAATATCCTTCAAAAGAAGTAGAATTTGAAGACTAGAATACCTTCTATGGTCTCATTCCATGTTCCTTACATTCCAAAGATAACAACAGACAACCATAACAAAAATTGAACAGGCCTTCACTATCGCCCCTTGCTTCCCTGCCACATATAACCATTCATCCAAACCCATATATATTGAATCAAAAACACCTTTTATTCTCATATTATTGTCTATATGATTCCAAATAACCCATTCAATGTCACCAATAATTCTTTTAACATTTGTTCATGTGGTTTACTTTTACAATAGTGGATTTAGGAAGCTAGGGTTACACAATTCTTCTACACATTTTCTTATATGAGGACTATATGATTACTCAATCTCCAAACATAAAATCTCATTATACTATGTATCTCCCTGCACCAATGTTTCAATTCCCAGTTTTATGTTCCTCCGCTTACATGGACCATGTTCTTGAAATCCTAATCACAATTTTTCCTGGAAGTCAAACCCAAAAAAACTCACCAACCAAGTTATTCAACTAAGAAAATTCTCCCATGGATTATGTTCTACTCCAGATTACGAATGGAGTTTATTAATTCTTACTGGCCTCCACAAATGAAATATTCGGAACTAGGCATCTCAGGAAAACAACGACTCGCCAACTGAGTTTGACATTCATATATTTATAAAAATTTATATTTATTAACACTAATGTATTATATTTTCATCAATTTATAATAATTTATACTATTTTTTATGAATTTATAATAACTTTTTCAGATTTCCGTAAATATTTATTTTTTTATTTATTATAATAATAATTACCTTATCAAAATTTATATTAAAATATTCTGTTTTTTATAAATATATAATAATATATCTAAATTAGTATATATTTTAATACCTTATACCAATTTATAATATTTTTTAATATTTTTAGTAGTTTATACTAATTTTATAAGTTATAATAATTTAAATAAATTTATTTTAAATTTTATCAATTTTTTGAAAATAATATGGTTTTATATTTTTTTAATATATCATAATTTACAACAATTGGTGATGAATTTATAAATTTTTTTTTGTAATTTATTGAACATTATTGTTTTTAATAATTTAAATTATTATTTTCTAATTTTTAAAAATGTATAATAATTGTTTCGACCATTTATAATAGTTAAAAATCACTTATAATTTATTTTATTAATAAAAAGTAATTTATATTTATTTAGACTATTTTCCAACACATTTAAACTAATTTGTAATAGTTTAGTTTAAATGAAAATGAATTTATACTATTTAATATTTATTTTTTCCAATTTTTATTAATTTATACTAAATTATGTCATTTCATGATTACTTACATAATTTTATGACATATTATATTATTCTAATTTAAAAAATTAATTTTTTTACTAATTTATATTAATATATAATGTTTGTTACTTGTTTATTATAATTTTTTATAAATATTATTAGATTAAATGAATTTATACTAAGCTATATGAATTTTATTTTCATTTATCATGATTTATTTCAAATTTATATTACATAAAAAATATTTAAATAAATTCACATAAAGTTATTTAAATTTATTAAAATTTATAATAATTTATAATAATTTTTGTTAATATTTAATAAATAATTGAAACATTTTGTGATATAATATAAATTAATATAAATTTATAACAATAATAAACAAGTAATGCTTCTATAATAATAATTTGTTTCAATTTTTAATAAATTATATTAAATTTAAAGAATAATTAATATAATAAACTATCTAATAAATTATAGAAATAAATTATTATTAAATATTTAAAATTAATTATTGTCTAAAAAATTGAAGCAAATACCTCAACATTTTTACATTAGTAAACAATTTCTATATAAATTCTCAAATCTACTGAGCCAAATAATGGATCAAAAATTAATCGGAGTTTCTTAGTGAAATAAAACATTCAGCGAATAAATGAGTGGGTGGCTGATTTGTTTTATCAAAGACTACATGTTACATTTTTCTGTCATAAAAAGATCTATTTTCTATGAGTATATGCGATCGGGTAATTATTTGGTATTTTTTTTGTGATTGATGACATGGGAGTTACAAAAAATGTCAAAAAATAATATTCAAGTTCAATATAAAGTTTAATTTTGACTGAAAAGATCATTTTAAATTATCACGATAACAAAATTTGTATGACATATGTTTCATGAAATGAAATAGTTTCAATGTATCATTCACAAATAGTTTTTCAACAGTAATATTTTTGATAGATCTGCCAAAAATAATATATTCTGGGACTAATCCATCACAAATACTCTATTAAATTTGCTAGTCATTTTTGAAAGACATTGAATTTCATTAGTAATAACTATTACCCACCATTGAATTCTCAATAACACTAATGGATATTCCAATAGTAGAATGATTTGATAATAAATGACTATGGAAAACCATTATTTGTGGTTGAATTAATGTTTTGTTGAAAAAAATCTACAAAACTATTTGTCATTGAATTTTAGTCTTTCCCAAATAACCCATTTAAAAAACCTATTTTCTTATACCTGTTAGCTCTGGGACATGGCATGTATTTCCAAAGTAATATGACTTTGTGTTTACTAGATGAACATATCTTGATTAAAAAGTGAATCCCACACATCATGATACCTAATTATTAAACTTTGTAACACCGAATGATAGAAAGAGATCATAACTAGATATTGATCAATATTTAAATTCTTGCTATTGTATACTTATATAACCTGCAACAGATTATACCTAATATTTTTTATTCCATCAATCTCTGATGTTTGAATTTTTCTAGCATGTTGTCAATTCGTTGAGTTTTTCAACGTAAAATGCAATAGTTCATAACTCCTCATTTTACATAATTTTTCATGGACTTTAATGATATTACTCATTTACCTATGTTAATTTCACAATAAGGTGTCAGCGAGACTTTGGAGAAGTCTTGAGTACAGTAACCCCCATGAATAGACATTAACACTTTAATAAGGGATCAACATATGCCTATTGGATTTGGGAATCCCATTTATGATAGGACATTAGTCCTCCTTCTTTGTAGCAGATATCTCTTTGTTTGATGCCTATTTCAAATGATGAGTTTGGGGTCCTTTATAGTTTTTCATATCTTTTCAATTAATATGGACACATCAACATGGTGAAATTCTTGTTCAATATTTATAGGGATATGGATTTTAGGGTTGAGAGTTCAGTAGATTGAGTTCTTTTACTCCCCATGGAATTGTGGAACATTCCACTATATATGGAATTAGTATTTGTTCTTGTGTTTGGGTGAAATTCACCATAGTGGATGGTATTCCCTTGATTGGACCAAATTTATTTAATGATACATACTTCCACACTATAATTTTAAGATAGTTTATTTAGCAATTATGATCTTTTAGGTAGTTCAAACACCAATTGTTTTATGATATATTTATTTTCATATCGGCACACAAATATTGTGGATCTGGGATATAATGAATTAGTATTCCCCTTATATACTTAATTTCCCTCTAATTTTTATTTATAATTTAGTTATTTAATTTTTACTCACTAGGTCATAAATATTTTTTATGATTTTAGTTTCAAATGAGGAGTAATCCCCAGTGGAATGAGATTTGAAATTGGAGTTAAGACAAGATAATAGGTGTATCCCGATATCCATGTGTTTACAATTTTTTATGCATTCGAATAATACTTTTAGTTTCATAATCATATTTATGTTTTGAGTAGAATAATTGTTTTGTATTTTCCATGTGATTTAAAGGCAGCATACTATGTAATTTTATACCCACCCCTGCATGAACTTCTTGCCAAAAATGATGGGGTTTTTCATATGAAACACTATTTTGAGATGACCTGTTTGGATTATGAGATAGTTTTTATTATTTAATACTTATTCTTGGTGGCTTATAGAGTTATTAGATAGTTATGGTCTTTAGTGTTTATGATTTTCCCTATAAGTCCTTATATTATGGGGATGATTCACATAAATTTTTCAATAATTATTATTTCAATCTTTTTGTGGAATCTTATGAATGTTATTCCTTATTGATGTTAGTATCCATCCCATATCCTATTGGATGTGGGCATAGGGTTTCACATTGATCTTAATAATTTCTTTTGAGGTTTTGTGGTTTCCCATTGGAGGTTAATAGTTATTTACATATTAAAATCATTGAGGTTCACACCATGGAAAAACTACCATGAACATACTAATAAAACTACCATCTACCTACTCTTAACATTATATGATATTTTTCTACTATGATTAATCAATACGAGTCATCAAATACCTCAAAAACACTCCATACTACCATACACCATCTTCAACCTAAACACACCAACCTCACCATCCTCAATCTAAAAAATCAATGAATAAAATTGTTCTAAAAAAATTCTCAAAATAATCCCAACCAATGGAGGAATGGAAATATATTATTAGAATTTTTTTAACCAATTGTTGATAATCATGAAATGATCCTCTAAATTCAAAGATATAGAGTATTAACATGTCATTAAATTTTTTGATCATTTTCAAAGATTAATAAAATTTTATTAGTATAATATTGTTACCTAAGAAATTATTTACCAACATTCTATAATTATAGAGATTTAATAAATATGCTCTTAATATGGAAATGATTTTCTTCATGCAATCCTTAGGAATGATAAATCAATAGAAATATTTTTTAAAAATATATTTCAATAATGAAAAATTACTTGTTATATGAAGCTAATATTGAAAATTAATGTAAGGATTTTTAACATATAATGATGTTAATGTAATATAAGAAATAAATATCCCATATTTTGAGCTTTGTTCCGGAAGTGAAACTAATGAATCTATAACTAGTTCAATTTTATTCATTTAAAACTACAAAGGGAAAAATTAATTCATCTAATCACTATTACAATGATTATTTCTATTGTAAAATAATTCTATCATGAAGTAATAAGATCTTATAATATATTAGTTAACATTATATTTTATATTCGAAGAAAAAGGCCCCATACATCACAAGAATTAATAACTATGTTTAATATATTTCACTGTACAACACAAATATGAATTAAAAATATTTTTTAAAATTGATGAAGAAAAAAAGGGAGGAACCTAAAACTATATATTTAGTTCGAGTGAGAATGTGTGGTAAAGGTGGTTCTTTAAAATAATCCCCTTAGAAAGCTGATTAAGGGGAAAAGGTAAGTAATATAATTTAGAGGTACTTTTGTAAAAAGTAGAAAGACATTATTTTTCAAGACATAAATAGTGATTAAATATGTTCAAGTATAAGTACATTGATTATAGTTATAATATTCTAACAATTTAATGAAATGAAATTCTCACATTATAGAGGCATTTAAGATGTATATAATAAATAAGGGTAAAATAATATTCTATTTCAATTCAAAACATTTTGTGTTTATAAAATATCATTTCTTTCAATTAAAAAGGTAATAAATATTAAAAATTATCATCCAACTCAATTTATCATGCATGAAAATGAAATGAGAAAATAAGACCACAAAATCTAGATATAGGACGAATGAATTCCTTGGGAAATATTCTACTGGAAAATTATAAATTCAACCCCCTAGAAAACATAGAACATAAAATAAGTGATCTATATATAGGTAACAGATTCTATGATAATGATTAAACAAATATAAAAAAACTACTTTTATTACTGAAGAAGAGGGAACAACTCATGCATGAAATCCATTAGTGTGAGTTTCAATGAAGGAAATATATATCAGAAAAAAATATAGTCCTTCAGATGAACCTAAGGACTAAATTATTTAAATCCATTCCATGTTACCCATATATAATAAAAAAATAATTGGAGCACATTTATAATGAATTCATGATCCTTTAGATAAATAAATTATAAATGAGATATAAATAGAGGAATAACTAATAAATGATAATATTAATGGGAAAGAAGTTATTCCACTAGAGCAAGCTAAATATCATAAATGTGTGTCAATGAATAACCAAACATTTTCTTAAGTGTTGTATTGAATACTCATGAAGTCTTGACAAAATTATAAGGATTTCATATTCCTATTACTATCAAATAAAATTTCAGAAGAAGAATATCGATTCAAGTGATTCATTTGACATTCTAGATCAAGTAAAAAAAAGAAGATTAAATATATTGAGAAAATTGTGAAGAATTTTTAGAAACAGATACTCCCTAATGTTATTAATTTTATGAACATATATGATAGTATAAAGGTTTTTCCTATAATTTAAGGAAATATGAATCATTTTTGAGATGAAATTATCAACATTGTAGCTATCATTGAGGATAACACATTTTCCACCTTATTACCATATATTTTGGGTCATTTTTGTGTGCATCCATAATATGAAATCGATTTTGATACATCTAAATAATCGTATAATTAATAAATATGATAAATGTGTAATAGCATTAAAAAAATAAAAATAACCTTTTGAATGTGATAATAAAAAAATAAATTCAAATGAATATATAATTGAAGGATCCACTATTAGTGAAGTGAAGACAATGATTATACATTTTGGAGAAGTTTTATCAGTATCTTCCATTATTTATCAATTCCATGAAAATATATAATTTAATAATGTTCACTAAATTGGTTATTGAAGGGAATATAAAAAACACCCTTGGCATTTTTAAGGATTTAATTACGGTTTATGGGGGATAATTCAAATTGACAATTGATTTGAAATTGATTAAATTTGTAAGAGTTATAAGGGATAGTATTATAGGATAATTTTGTATACCTATGATTTTAATGTTTTTAATTTTTTTGTTGATATGATTATATAAATTGTAGTTTAGAATTATACAAAAGATATACCCATAAATTTTTATCAATTGGTACAGGGTGAAATTTTTTATACAACAGCATGTTAGAAACACAAAGAAATGGTTTTCAAGATGTATAATATTATAATTATATTATGAAAACTCTTTTTTATTTAAAATATGATTGCTCTATTTTTATACAATGTATTGGTAAAATTGACTTATAGTGAGATATTTAGTGACAAATTAGTTCTATTATGTAATATTATCCACTCTCATTATATTTTTATTAATTTTATTTGAGGGTATGAAGTAATATTTAAAGAACATAATAATGATGGGGTGTAAAATGAAATAAATATTTCTATTCAGTTAATAGAATTGGTGTTAAAAAGGGTAATATCTTTGAGTAAAGATTCTATTTTTGTTTTATTCATTTTAAATGTAGTAGGAAATATGAATTATTCCAATACGTGTAGATGGATAATAGATTAAATAGGAGTTTATGTTCCCTAAAAAGTTATAAAATTATTTCTATTGATTTAACAAATTTGATAAGTTGAATAGATATTTAAATTGGGGTTTCTTATAGATTAATTATTATTTTAGAAATTTTTTTTGAATGTTTGAATGATTTATTCCCTTTAAATTTTTTTATTTCATTATAAATATCTAGTAGTAAATCATACATAAATATGATACTCCATGAGAGATTATAAGAAAAACTATTTTAAATAATTTTTAATATTCAAGTATATTGGATTAATAGTGGATTTTTTTGAAGTAGTGATATATTATTGACATAATTTATCAAATATATATTTATATTGTATTATGAATTTATTTTTATGATTTTTTGATGGGAATGTTTTTTAAAGGATTTCAATGTAGATTTTTGTTTTCAATAATTATATTATATATAGACCCATATTTCAAGAATATTTACCAAATTAATATAATTTGAAAGAAATTAAATATTTATAAGGTTAAACTTATGAATCTATGAGTTTATTTTTGGAAAATCAATGTAGAAATAATATGGATCATCCACCATTTAAGAGTGGCTAGAATCATCTCTACAATGGTATTGGATGAAATTATCCTTAAGAAGTGGGATAGTTATGAAGATTCATGACATCATTCATATGATGTGTCGATATTTGGTAATGTGGTAAAACAATATTCCATAAATTAAGATAGCCATATGAGGAAGGCTATTTCATAGTGACATAGTGTATTGGATAAACTACAACTAATATAGATACAATAAGAGGGCAAGACAGACCATGCTAGTTGAAACTAGAATGAGGGAGTAGAGAATAGCATAGTGGGTTGGAATGATATATAACTAGACATAGAGTAGGGAAAATAAAAATGAGTTTAATGAAAAAGAAAACACTCTAATAAATAAATACAAATCACTCAAAAAAAACCATGTTCTTGTATATGAAATGTGATTTTGGTTTACTATCATATTTAAAAAGTGAATATGGATTTCTAAATACAACGTATTTGAAAGCATATTAAGAATTAATCTACGGATTCTACAAACAAGAAGTTATTGAAGATCCTCAACAGAATCACATAGTTCTTGTAACATTAAAATAAAACCATATGGCTCAATATTATTGTTTCATAAGTAATGAATATGGGAAATTTAAAGGATGTTATAATGGAAGATAGGTTTGTGGGCTTGGAAACTTGTGAAAAAGTTGGGTTATGATATTTAAATTTATTCTGATTCTCGAATATAATGATATGAATCTAGTGTAGCATTCGAGATATATGATACAAAATATTACACTATATGATAATTATATCCTTAAGAAGAAATATAGAAGAGTATGACTATAATAAAGTCTTCAATTTTATAATTAAAATGATAAAAATGTTTTTACTATTGATGTTATATCATGATGATTTGTGTTATGTTGTTATACAAGAAAAATTCTAGGGTATGGAGGGAGATGAAAATTCATATCCAATATGAGTGGTACTGTGAGAATATCTATGATGTAAATGGTTTTGGTCATTCTGTAACTCATGATATGGATATTTTGTAAATAAAAATAAACATGGACAACACGTTATAAAGAATTTTATGTGGATAGATCATTAAATCAGAAATGAGTTCTTTATGATTCTATGATATTCAAATGTGGGAAATTATTTTAATTACTGTATATTGTTTTTGAAAATGAAATCGTTATATTTCTAAATATTGATAGAAAAATATGTATTTCTTTAGAAGAATTAAAAAAATTTATGTTTTAATTTAATAATAGTCAACATGTGATAATTATATCCACATACTATAATGAATATAATTAGGAATATGTGAATATGTAAAATCATGTTATTGGATGTAATTTTTTGTTATATCCTGAAAGATGAAAATATGTGAGTTCTGATAATAAAATCAGTAAAAGTTATTAATTGAATTCAGTGAAGAAGTTAGGTTCAATTTAGATGAGAAATATTTTATTTTTCCGCACTACTCAAAGCGGAATTATGAAAAATAATTAAATCAAAACATTCATCCATAGATGAATTTACATAATAAAGAAGAAGATTTAAGGGGTAAAAACTATTATACAGTTATATCAAAATATTAAGAGAAGGTTATAAGAATCCATTCTAGTTTTTAATGGTTGAGAAAGATGAACTGATTTGTTATTACCAGACTAGTATAACCTTATACCACTATTCCTCTAGATGGTTTTACTAGAAAAATATTTAATATGAGGTACTATTGAAATTTACTTGCATTATGCTAGGATATTTATTACATTATATGTCTAATGAAAAACCATTTCTCAAATTCCTCTTCTTAACAATAGTCTAAAAGGGATCACAGGATAATAACCATGACACATAGGGGATATATTCATCCATACTAAAGGGGAACCTCAATAATAAACCATAATCCCCTTTTTTTATTTACATTACTATGTCATGTACATATATGTAAATAGAAGCTGACTATTGAGTGATATATGAACATTCAATGATGGATTGAATAGGTAATGAAGTGATAACATTTTAATAGGTAATATGTTATCCTAAATTGATTCTTCCCTCCTCATTTTATGGAATGTCTCATAGTGATGTGAAAAATAATCCTAAATTACTATTTAAAACATGAAATTAAAAAAAAGTAATTTTGGGGAATCATGATTATAGGAGTAAGTATGGGGTTAATTTAATTAGTTCATCCTTTAAGAGTTAATTTTTGTTTAAAAATAAATTATCTATCCTTGGAATGTTTATTCTCTACCGCCTGAATTTTCTATCAATAATATATATTAAACCACCGAATGATATCCAAAGTACTATAGAAAATTCCAGTGAAGTTTATAATGATACAATATGATGAATAAAACCTCACTATAAAAACTCATAAAAATAGATTCTCAAATCCCAAAGATCTATTTTTGTAACCCAATAATATTAAATTGAAATATGAGACAATAAAATATATTAAAAAAATCCCAAACTCAATATCCTACCATAAAGGTAAATATGTGACCCATCTAGGAACATCCCATCAAAATTCCACACAAATAATGGGAAATTATTTAGCCCCATTTATTATAAATCAATTATCAAAGTCATAAACAAGGATGAAATACTACACTCTACAATATATCTCATTTATAAGTATAAATCTCACTCCCCAATAAAAAAACAAAAATTCAATAAAAATATAATAAGTCGCACCATGTATATACTAATAGATACAATGATATATGAAAAAATACCAATATATACATTGGATAAAATTATAGAGTTTTATCCACAACATGTTAATGTTTCAAAAGAATCTATCATTCCCCATAGCCAACAAACAATTTCACACCTCATCCATTCCCTATTCAAGATCCCCTTGGGGTTATCAACTATAGTATCCTATAAACCATATTGACTGAATATATAAATAATGAATTGAGGAATAAGTGATATATGAATATAAATAACTAAAATTAACTAAGACATATGAAAATAAGGATTAAATTTAAATCATACAAATAAAAACCTATGATATATTAACTTATTTATCTTCTATAATTAGAATTTTCCCATTTTCAACTCATCCACATAATCATCCACGTATCTTACCGATAACCACTCTATAGTAAACTCCCAAATGGGATCCTTCATGATGTCCAATTTGGTCTACTCCCATCATGAACCTCAAGTCTTTTATATATATAAATATAACCCAAGATCTACTTAGAGATAAATGTTTTTGGGTACCCCACAAAAAAGATAATATCATCACCAATTAATTATCAATCATCCTAACATTTTGTAATGTATCTGTAATGGAGGTCATAAATTTTTTTATATTAATCTGAATCTCATTCTTAAAATATCATTAAACACAATGAGTTATCAACTTCACATCATTCTAAAAATAATATTAATATTGCATCAAGTCCCTAAAAACACACATAACTCTTGATTAGATGATTTTCCTTATTTTATTACCAAAACCTCATACAACCTGTTGATCGAAATAGTTAATGAAGAACTCTTACTATTTCGACTATTCAAATAGATTACTTTCATTCATAGAAATTTCTTATTTTAACAAAAATAACATCAACCACTAATGAGTCAAATATATCAGCTAAATCACTTGTAATGGAATAAGATGCTCTTCTCTTATCTAGATAAACTAAAAAAACTATCTCTATCCACTTCAACCTATTCTCAGTCTCATTACTAAAAACAATCCCTCATTCAAGGAAATCTTTTCTTTTGGAACACAGTCTAGGATATCTTCAATAACTACACAATAATCGAGTTTACTCTCAGACTCATAACCTCAGTTTATTACTATACATATTCTTTCTAAACATGGTGATGGAAAAAATAAACATGTATAAAAATTAATATATAAACTATAAATGTTATATATAATATTTTTTCACCATTAATGTCTACTCACATATCCACATTATTCTCCCTGCACATTGATAGTCACCCAAATAACAACAAAACACAATCATCATCTTCAATATCTACAGGATAAATGAACATATATTTATAAATATTCCATATAGTACGTATGATATTCACCATGTATTAATAAAAAATATAAAAATGCCTTTATTAGATTATTGGGGACATATATCATCAATCGTGTTCCTTAGTGTACTTCATATGTTAGGTTCAAGTAATAATACTACCTTATCAACCATGCAGCACTTAATACATACAATCCAATAGATCTAATAAACAATCTCTTGAAAAATACCTATAATGAGATATCGCCATTATTAATCCATTGAAATCAATAAGGAGTATGAGTGTATACCCCCAAAGAGCATGTTCCATATGTTACATGTTGAAGACATGCACCAAATGTATAATATCACAAATTTTGGGACATTATGCCTATTTTTAAAATGAATCACCCAAAAAAAGAATTACATAATGAATTTTCCATCCATTATATATGAATAGTTCCTAAAAATGTATGGAATTCCATATAATTCGATTGAAAATGTGAAAAAAACAGCAAATGCATGATCTATTCTAAACATTATCCAAGTCATATAATTTTCTCCTTTTTAAAAAATCTCTTACGTCTTCAGTAAATGTCACCCAAGACCACCACCAGTATCTTTATTAGGATTATTAGAAAATTAATTTATATAAACCATGGGATTGGTGAAATTATAAATACCGAAAATATGTTCCTCCAAAAATCTATCACATGTCCATGTGAATATACTAATTCATCCATGTATGGAATAAATATGACAAAAAAATCATTAATAAGTATATTAAAAACTACAACCATCCAACCACCTTTGTTCCATATCATATCACCATACATTCCAAGCCCCTTCACCCATAATAAAATTTCTACCCCTATAATAATGACCATGGCCTATTCACAACTAATAATTTTCCACCCTTAGGGACCTCATTATAGTATGACACCCTCTATATAGCTACCAACCCCAAATTAACATGATAAGATATTCTTCTACACAACAGTCTTTTTATCCATTAGTAGGGATATTTTGAATCATCAAACATTTCTACTATGTTTCCACAAACTTAATAGTAACACACTATGATATTTGAATTTATGGTTTGAAATATTTTCCGTATGTGGGGACACATATTGGTCTTTTGGTGTGTCCACCTTAAGGTTATATTCACATGAAAAACTATATTTTTTCTTTCTTTTCAACACTCATGGAATCTCACGATATTACTGACTACCCACCCTTAATTACGTCCCTTTCAAAATCTTGTGTTGTTATCAATGAAAATCATATATACAATATTCTATCCATATAATTCCCACTATCATCACACCATAATCATTATGTAACTCAACCACTACCACATCACTATCCACAATATTCACATTACAATCACAAAAAAAGGATTCAGACCACCCCTATCAATTTCTCTACCCACCCAATAAATCCAAAATACAATGTTCTTATGAAGTATAATCAAACAACATATAAATACCACAACACCATAAATGTATTTCACAATCAAATACTAGGGTGTTTGAACACCCTATAACATTAATATCCCTCTTATTATGGGAATACAATAGTGTAAAAATATCACCATATAAATAAAAAATATCAAGGTATAATTTAAATCAGTCTACATCATTTCATATCCATATTATATCCACACCTCTATAATTCCACTAGAATGGTTAATATGTGTTTACACTAGATATGAGTTTCACTATCACTTTCATTTGATCCCAATGTCAACATATATCATAATAATTAGTCTGTAGAGCTTATTCTAGAAATAGAATAACATCATTAAAATGTATCATGAACTTATAGAAATCACATCACCCCATGTATTTCACTACAATAGAAATCCCTCACACACTAAAATATGTAATGGACCTATGAATAAATGCAAAGACCCCACATGGTTCTCCTTTTCTTAGTTATATAACCATAAATTGTTCTTCTATATTATTTTATAGAGAACGATATGACCCAAATAAATATTTTTCATTATATATGTTAACATAAATAGGTTTCTCTCTCAGGATTCAAATACTATTATCAAAAGTTTTGAAAAATATTGTGATTTATTATTAGCTTGGGGAAATAAAAAATATTTAATTACATATCTATAAATAATTATCTACATCAATATTTAACCTAAAATAAATTAAAAATAATTCTCATATGAAATATAATTATTATTCAATATTAACTACGTCAATTCCCATTCATGTCCGCCATTTTCCATTTTCCTCATCTACCAATTAATATTATATAATAATAAAAGTTTATTTAAAACCATTTTAAATAACCCGTTTCAACTAATTACTAATTTTATTAATATTTATTAAAATAGCATTGTCTTTCAAAATCCAATAATTGAATATCATTAATTAGTATACAAATTTTATTTTCATCAATTATATCAAATTACATTTTTTCATGAAATTCATTATTTTAGATTTAAATGAATCATATATTGAACATGAAATATATTAAACATTATATATTTAATTGGATAATATATTTATAAAATATTTATTCAATTGACATGATTCCATGATGGACTAAATCCTTTAACTCTCTCATGTCCATAGATTTTCATTCATCCAATCCCATTCTCTATCTAACTACTTAAAATATTACACAAAAAATTTCTCTCATCAATTAATTCTCCTTACAATAATAGTGATAGCATAAAAATTTATATTGACATATTTATGATAACGAAATCAACATTCCCCATAAATTCCTACAATTGATAATTAATTACAAGATAAATGATTCGTTCTTTATTCCACCAAATTAAATGTTCTGATTAATTTAACATAAATGTAAAATTATTTGAATAAATGGGAGTTAAAACACATAAATAATATCTAAATTTAATTCATGTTACACTGTAAGAAAATATCCCATAATCAACATTAATTATTTTATATAAATTGTCTATTAACCATTAATTATTTAAATTAATTAATTAATAATAAGATTCCACTACCACCCAAAACTCATGAATAAATCTCATCATATTAAAACATTTCAACCCCCAATGGTTAATTGTATATTATGAATCTAAATATTCACTAATTTTTTTTTCATTAAATGAAATATATTTATTTTACCCATATTAACTAAAAACTGTCAAAATAATCACAAAATCCCAAAACATAAAAATTAGTTTATATAAAAATTCAATCCATGTTACCTAGACAATATAATTATTTAATTTTTAGGTTATATTATTAAAATGTTTGTAATTAATAATGAACCTGAATCTAATAACCTAGAAAAAATGAATATATTATTACATTGATGTGAGACATTATGGTTCACATCCAAAAGATTTGAACAATTTAGTTATCATTCAGAACCAAATACGTATATGGTACCCACTTTATATTGTGAATAAATATATGATGAATAGTAATTGAAAACATTTTATATACTTGACCTCATTCAATGACATGATATTTACATCATGGGGTAGATAAAATAAAATTTTGAGATTCAATGATTAATAAGGGTGACGTATAGTGGAATATATCGTGAATGAAATGATAATTATGAAAATTTCATGGTAAATAAATTATTTTCTTTCATTTAATCAATAAAAAGACTATATTGATTAGATATGGAATAATAAACATGGCTAGGTAAGTAAATGAACACACATTCTATTTAGTCAGTAACATGAATATTATGAATAGATAAGGACTAACCCACATAAATATTTAAATAACCAAACTGATTTTTTTAATCAATAACTTGACTATTTTGAATAGATATGAAATAATCGATATGGTAACGTAAATAAATAGGAACACATGTCATTTAATAATTATGATTAGAATCAAATGCCTCCAGAGATTATGTTATTGATAAAATATCATTGATGAAAATAAGATCTACATTTTCTATGAATTAAATAAGTAATTATAGGTTGTCATGATCTATGGAATCATGTACCTCTATGGTGATGAGATTTCAAAATACAAGTTAATCATTATGTTAACACCATTTAATGTTAGCTTACTAGTTATTGTCATGATAATACTAATGCATTAAGGGTCTATAAAAAATAAAATCATTTTTACTATCAATTCATATTGAAAAAAGTTTTATAAAATAAAATAATTTTTAAACAAATATTAATGATTAATAAATCAATGGGTTATTATATACACCACATTAAATTTAATAACTTCATATTAACAAATATTTCTCAATGAATAGGATATTGAGAAGAAATACCTTACCTTAAAATTCATTTTAGTTGAACATGATTTAACCTCATATATAATCGGTTTATTCAGATTATTAATTTATAAAATAACCATATTAATTTTTATTAAATATTACATGATCTTATAATAACATTTTACCACCCATTTTTCAATAATATTTCATTACTATAATTGTTTAAGATGTTAATTGCATTGTCTTCTCATGCATGTTTTGCCATGAACGTCGTGGTTCTTTCATGTAGGACATTGAAAAATATTATAAAAATTATATTATTGATTTAAATTTTATATTTTCTATTTATATATATTTTTAATATAATTCTTCATGAATGTTCAATGAAAATGAACCACATCGCTTCTTGGGGACGATTGATCCTACATACGAACGAGAGATGATATCAATTCATTAATAATAGAAAGGGTTAAAAATTGGGTGATATATTAATTTTAAATAATCAATATGATTTACTATGAAGAACATATATCCATTAAATTTTTCCTTATTACATTCCATGCAATTTGTAAATGAAACACTAATCACATTACTTCGTGAGGTGGTAGTCCACCACACACACAAGTGAAATTATTGTAATTTAAATGACATAAAAATAATAAGGTATATCTGATATTATAATATAATAAGTATAATTATTTCATTAATATTAAAAATATACATTATAACCATCATTATATACAATTATGTGATATTTTTATGGTAAATGAGTTACATTAATATTCTAAGCGGTAGTCCACTGTACAGATGATAGATGATTTTTCTTCTCTTTCGATATAAGGTAAGATGGATATTTTTTTAACTAAACATAATAAAATATAATTATATGGTATATAATATTGTTATTTTATTGGATTTGTTATGAAATAATTTAATGTCATAAAATAAGAATGAAAATGAAATAGCTTTATTTAGATGATTACCTTCTGCTATAGAAACCACATTTGAGTCTCTAATTAAGGACACTAGGGTTGGTATTTTGTAAAAAAAGAAGCCTTTGAATGTGTATAAAGATGTTCATAAGATATTTAATTAGTTTTTGGGTGAAATATATGCATTATTGGGGTAAATAATAGGGGGCATTGAGTTCCCTTTTATAATTTAGGACGAGTGGAATTTTCTAAATAACCAAATCTATTAATTATTGTGAAGTCACTAACACGCCATGTTCATCCAAAATTGATAAATAATGTATTAAAAATATTATATTTCCAATAAAAACATAAACTAAATACAATTTTTTTAACTTGTTATTTTTAGTATCACTCATCGAATGCCACTATAAGGTGTACCGAGATGGTTGGCAACATGACCTCAAACGTACCTGATCATATAAAAAATATTTTTGACTGGCATTGAGGGCCCAGGCTGTGTCCATGGGATAATATTCTTTAATAAGATAGATTTTAAAAAAAAATAAAAAAAATAAATGAGAACTAATGGATGTTGAAATGAACAAGAAGTCGTTGATTAAAGAACCATACATACAAATAAACAATCATAATTTGAATCATAAATCAGTTCAAAAGTTTATGATCATGTCACAATGCTATACAAAAATTCATTACATGGGATAAAGTGGAAATATTAATATTCCACATGATATAAAAAATAACATAATTGTAACAGCCTGGGTAAAAATAGAATAATTTTTTTATATATAATAGTATTATTGGAATAAATTGTTATATTTATTATATTAAGCAATTCTTAAAACAAATAATTTCTTATATAGTTATTCATTTAAAATTTTAAAATTTTAATTATATACTTTTAATCTAAAAAAATACAATTTTTAATTCTGAATTTTGAAATTATATTTTTATAATTTTTATTGAATTTCGTGAAAAGATAATTTTTAGCGAATACTAAAAAATAAAGTGTTTTTATAAAATATGGAATTTTTATGTGACCTCATGAAGAAATAATTATGATATAAAATTTATTAAATTTATTAAATAACTAAATTATATTTTTATAAAATAAATATTGTACAAAAATAATTCAGAACATGTAAATTTTAAATCACTTTTAGAAAATTATAAAAATTATTGTCAATGTCGACGTAGTGTGTGTACATCATTAATGATTCCAAATTTGGTATTCTAGAGTTAATAATTGAGTTATAAATATCTTTTTCATGGATTTTGTATTTATTGTTATGTATATTGGATTGTTTTTATGATATTTTCTAATTTTTATGTTATATATCAGTAATATTATAAAAATATTGATACAATGCTTGTGTAGGGGAAGAAAAGGAAAAATATCAAATTTAAGATGTTTTATTTAAATGTTATTGATTGAATATACAGAATTAATTAATATAGAATTTTATATTGAACCTAATTTATTTATGTGTATGATATTTTTTTAAAATTTTATATTTAAAATATTTATCATTAATTCTTATAAAATGCTGATGCAGTGCTTTCGCAGGATGAAGGAAAAACATAAAATGTTTAATTACAAATATAAGAACCATCAAATTACCCAAAAAATTGGATAAATGATTTTATATGTGGAATTTTTGACCATAATCTTATCTCTGTTAGAATTTTGGGCATATTTGGACCCACATGAATCACTTTCATCCCTTTATAATTTTTTTAAAAAGGATGTCAAGTTGGTCACACTATACTTTTTAATTTCCATAACATTTGAATATATTGTATTACATAAGTAATTTTTATATAACTACTGATTTTAATGATTATAAATATTATTTCTTCATGTTATTTTTTTAATTTTAGGGAATAAATATTCACTTTAATGGCCTACACAATGATGATGTCGTAGATATTTAATTAATGTATAAATCAAATAAATGATAATAAGAGTAATAAAATAAATATAATTAGATATTTATAAGGTTGTTAAATAATTCTATAGAATAATATGATGTGTTTATGGTATAATAAAATAATTTTTTTTATTTTAATTTTTTTCATGATGTTTTTATAATCATAGTTTTGAATAGTGTATATTTTGTAAAAAAATATTTTTCAATAATATTATTCCTAATTAACTATTTAAAATCACAAAAAATTTCAAAAAATTAAATAAATGATTATATTATCAATAAAATGTAATACCATATGTTTTTAGGGATTTTTATCCTTTTAAGCCTATATTATACTTAAAATATTGTTATATTTTATGTAATTCCTAAATCGCCCCTCGAATTAATTTTAAAGTTAGATTCATTTATTAATTTAATTTATTCTCTATAAGACAAAGTTATTGACTATCCTTTTAAATATCATTTTCCATATCCCTTGAAATACATTTTTGTTTCTAGTCTCCCAAAATACCACTTCTATGTTCCTAAAGATATTTTCAATGAGAAATCTTCAAGAGGTAAATTTCTACCATTTTATTTTTTATTTTTTTTCACACTTATACCTTATCCTCAAAACATTACCAATGATTCATGATGTCGCTGGTATCATATATAGATGGGAAATGAAATTATTTTAATGTTTTATAAAACTTTATATCTCTTATTTTCATCTTTAATTTATAAAAAAGAATTTGTCGTCCATGGTGTGTCAATTAACTGTGTTATTTGATATTGAGTTTTCATTTCTCTTTAGTACATTACTGGAATGTTTAAATTCATTTAAATTTTTTAAAATGAACCAAAAAAATATATGTTCTCATTTATTAATATTGTGTAATTTTGAAATGATAATATATAATGGACTGGCCATTTAAACCATGGAATGAAGCAACTGAAACAATGGAAATTACAAAATATTGTTAATAAATGTGTTGAAAGATGTTATAAAAAGATAATGTATTGTATTATAGTCAGGAATATAGTATATTAAAAATCAAAAACATTATTAAAATCATTATATTGATGTGTTGAACTATTTTGAATGATGTTGAACCCAATGTAATGGAATTTCTATTTAAAAATTCGCTTTTCAGGTTACATCTCATTTTATTATAGAATTTATTTTTTCATTATATGAAAAATCATTATTTTTTATCTTTATGGATGAATTTTTAATTTCATGCTTCCTTTACGAGTTTACATGTTTATTTTTAAATAAAATTCCTTCATTTAATAGAATTCAATTTCTATGAAATAATTTCAAAATTGAAAAATTATTTATCCTCAAGAATGTTTATTTCATGAATAATTTATGACTTATGATCATGTTATATTTCTTGTGATTTATTAGGATGATGGGTGGTTATATGGTAAACTGAGGGTGGGTGAGACCTTTATAGCTTTCAAATTCATTGAGTAAAGTAACAGAGTTAACTAGTCAGGTTTCACCTTTTTGATTATAGAATATTCCATAATGCTTAATCCATGTGTAACCATGATGGTAACTCCCTATGTAGTGGGGAGAGATACATTATTTGTAATAATGATATGAAAATTATTCTTTATGTTAAGTTTTATGATCTATATACACATGTTATGGTTTTAAAAGTAATCCTTTTATTTCATAAGTTGAGTTAAACAACATATATTTTACATTTTGATTTTCTTTTCAGTTATGGACTAGTTTTTTATTCTTCCTTCATATGTACCTTACTGAGATATTTGTTCTCATCCCATGTTCTATTATACTTTTTATAATGTTTAATATTGGGAAATATAAAATAATAAACCATGATGAATTTTTTGGAAATATTTCAGGAATACGTTCTTTGTTCTACTAAAAAAGTTTATATTTTGGAAGAAATGGATATTATTTTAGTAGTATCCACTTTTAATTATTTTAGGTTATTATGTATGAGTTAAGACTTAATTCTATAAAAGTATAACCTAAAATGATATTTGATAATGTATGAATTTTTAATTCTAATTGAATATACTAAAATATGTAATGATTAAGTACACATACACTACTATAAAATAGGCCATCTACATCGCTAAAAATATTATTTATCAACACTAGATAAGCATTGAATTTTGGAAAGAGATTAAAATTCAGAGTCTTTTATCCATTATTTTAAAATATATGATAAAGGATCGTGTAGATGTGTGTTTTAACAGCACACTAGAGAACAAAATAACCATGATACAAGAAAAAATACGTATAAATATATAATTTAAATTAGGAGAAGACAATATAGGTACGTTTTCTCAGTATTGGGGATGTGATATGGGTTTTAAAATAAAAATATACATATATATTGAAAAATGAAATTGGAGTCATACTAGTCACACTATACATCAGATTGATGTGAAAATGATTCTTAAATGTCTCAAATGAATTGTGGAAGATTTTACTGAAGAAAAAAAATATCAATGTGTTTTCAAGACACTTGTGGCCAGATTTGGTGGTGATAAACCTTCTCCAGAGTTAATTGAGGCTTACATCAACTCAACATGGGGTCTCAGTTCCTAGGAAGTTGTGGGAGTTCTTGATCATTAGCATCTGATCATTCACCTTTTTTCTAACGATGATTTCGCTCGTGTCTGGTCGTCGGAGTCATGCCTGTGTGATAATCGTCGCTTCCTTCTCTTTTTATGGACAGTCGACTTTGATCATGGTTGTGATTGCAAGCGTGCAACAGTGTGGATTCGACTTCCCCACCTTCCACTCCCCTTTCAGAACCCATCCATCGTTAAAGGTATTGGTGACATGATCAGTTGTTTTCTTTGAATTGAATATGATACACATTACATGAAGCATCTTGGATTTTCTCGTCTCTATATTGAGATGGACCTCTCTGTGCCTCCCCCAAATCATCTTCGTCTTCATGTTGAAGGGGTGTTTGGAATTGGGAAATGCATTCATTATGAAGAAACCTTTGGTTTATGTACGTTTTTCTATCAACAAGTCCACTAATCTTCTTTCTGCTCTCGATGTGGTATGTGAGGTCACAAGGGGGCAATAACATAGCCTAATGACATCTTTGCTCCAACAGTCACATAGGAAACTATTGGAATGTCTCATTATGGTGTCAGAGTGAGTCCAAGATCTCTGTTGGATCGTCATCACCCACCTCCCACCCTATCAGATGTCCAACATGCTCTAGCCACTTTGAGCCCTTGCAATCCCTCATTGCCTGCTACTAGTCTACTAGGTTCTACCACTCATGCACCTCCTTTTGTGCTAAAGGCGCTTGAACTGGGGGGAGATAAAAAAGGTAAGGGTATCTCTGTTGTGGTTTTTGGTGGTGTTGCCCATTCCTATTCCAATGTTGTTTTTGGTGTGGTGGATGACATTGATGGGTGATGGGATAACCCTAATGAGATAAGAGATGACCAAACACCGCAAAGTTTACCAAAACCCGATGGAGCCAAATGGAGTTCCACTATTGCAGGTGGTATATCTAGGGAACAAGTGGCTCCTGTTACTATGACCCAACCAAAATGAAATCCAAAACTGTAAGGAAAGGAAAGATAGCTGTTCAATTTGTATGTTTCCTCACAGTTCAATGTCAGTCAAGAGGAAGGTTGGTTGGGAGGATGCATATTAGCTCCATCAGCCGTCAATATGGTCTTGCGTCTGAGTATTCGATTCTTGATTCTGAGAGGGAACAAGATGTTTCTAAAGGTATGTATGAATATTTTTTTGGTGTAACTTGCAGTTCTCACCCAACCATGTGATTTTTGGGTTTGTTTTGTCTCATGTCTGCAATGGTGGATCCCCTTGGGCATGCCCTTGTTTGGTTCTCAGTCAACCATAATGTGATTTATTTGAAAATAAAAAAAATTATTAGAGAAAAAAAATTACATCATGTTAATTTTTAACCAAAAACATCATTTTAAAAAAGAAACACACACATTGACTCATTTCAGTAACATCATGTGATAATTTGACATGATGTTGATTCCTACACATCAAAAGTGAATAATTAATAATTTTCCTAAATTATAATGACAATCCAAGTCTGTTTTCTCGGTTTTCTGGGTGTGAAGCTTTTTGAAGTAAAATGATTATTTAAAACTTATAATGAACACAACGAGTCATAATTGACACATCATGAATCATATTGAGGTTGGGAAGATTCCAACATGTAAAATAAGACTTATGAATTATTTTCTAAAAGTATAAATATAATATTAATGTGTTGTCTCAATTTGGAGTTGGTGAGATACACTTTTTACTAAAATTGATGTCAATTTTAATAAAAAATACGCACATGGTGGCATAATACTCATAGATCACATCTTATTAAGGTGTTGATAATTCTTATATGTCCCAAATGTATTGTGGATCATTTTTAGAAAGCATAAAAACACTCCAAATGTGATTAATTTGTTATGAGTACACCACTAATCTTTTTCACTAAAATTTAATTTTGAATAGAAAACAAATAGGTTGACTCATAATGATCACATCATGTAGCAGTTTGATGTGAGAAAAATTCCTACAAATAAAAAATTAATTATGATTCAATTTTATAAATTATCACAAAAATATGAGCGTGTTTCATTGATTTTCTATGAGTAAACTATTTTAAACAAAACTATGGATTTTAAAATAATAAAGAACACATTATGTTATACCAAACATATTATATATCGAATTGAGGTGTATCTAATTACTACATGACACACATGACTTATGTCTCATTTCATTAATTTATAAAAATAATGTGATTGTGATTTCTTAGTTTTTAGTAGGTCAGTTTTCCTCTTTATTAGAATTGATGTCATTTTTAAATAAAGAGACACAGTTGGAATCATATAGGTCACACTATATGTCATATTTAGGTATGGATGATTCTTATATGTCTCAAGTGACTTATAGATCATTCTTATCATGTATCAAGACAATATGAACGAGGTTTTATAGTGTTGAGTATGTCAGTTATCATCTCTATTAAAATTGTTTTCATTTTTATATTAAAATATGTGCATGGAGTCATAACGATCATGCTATGAATCCGATTGAGGTAATGGTGATTCATACATTTCTGAAATGACTTATTGATCATTTTCTAAAATTATCAAAACAATATAAATGTGTTTTCTTAGTTTTAAGTATATCACTTGTTTTTTGACAAACAATCCATTTTAAACTGTAAACAAAAACCTTGACCTATACTGATGACATCATATATCAGTTTGATGTGAGACTAATTCCTAAATATCAAAAAATTACATTCGAAATGATTTATTAAAGGATGAATAAATCTGATAACATTTTTGTTTTTTTATTGGGTGACATTTTTGATCTAAAATGTCAATTTTAAATTGATAAAAGACACATTAAGTAATAGTTGTCCCACCGTGCATTGAATTGAGGTGGGAGTGATCCTATAAGTCTCAAATGACTTATGGATCATTTAGGTAACAAATAAAATAATCATAATAGGTTTTAATGGTCCGAGATTGTTAGTTTTCCTTTTTACTAAAAGTATTTCCAATTTTACATAATAATATTAACTTGGAGTCATACTGATTACACTATGTGACATATTGAGGGGATGCTAATTCTGACAAAACCCAAAGTCTAAAAAAATCATATATGTTAATATATACAGGATTTTATTTTATTTCTATGTCGAAAATTGAAAACATAATATTGATTTTATGTTATTCACTCATAAACGATTCATGCTGTTAAAAGTTAGAAGAGAAGAGGCTGTCAATAATGAAAAAGGATTTCTACTTAATAACATTGAATCAAGATATAGAGCTATTAGATAAAAAATAAATAAAATGAAAATCTAAAATGTGGATACATTGGAATAAATAATTATTTTTCTGTTTTGTGACTTTTTTGATATATTTTAAATCAAAATATAAATTCCCAAAATATTTGTGAAAAAAACTAAATAAGTATTATATAAACATGATAAAGAGATTAACATAAATATAGTCTATAAAATCATGAAAAAGGAAATTAAATTAGTTGTAAGAATTGAACTTTTCCTGATGTTTGTAATCATTTAGATGAGTATCCTTATTTTCAATATCCTAGTTGTAGGCTCAATGTCAAATCCCTCATGAGCATGATTGGATTCAAACTTACCATCCCCACTTGAATAAAAGAATCCACTTATACATGAAAACTATTATTATATCAATAACAATGAAAATGAATAATTTAATCATTAATATGATACAATACATTAATTCTACAAATAATGATATACTGTGAAAACATTTTTGACCATATAGATATGATTATATTAAATTAAGAATGATGATAAAAAAATGCAAAATGATCTCTCCAATAAGTAAATATGTGAGTGATTATGATAAGGAGAATATAAGATACACAGGATTGATGCTTTGAATCTCTTATGGGAATGTAAACATATCCAATTTGGTTCATAAAGTATTGACTTTTCAATAAATATATAAATATGCATATGATATTCATTATCAAAGGTAAATATATACCATTTCTAAAAAATACATAGATGGTAATCAAATATTTTTAAGGGTGGAACCAAAAGGCAATGTTAAAGAATTATATCTTTTTAGATTGTTTAATGTAAAACATACACAATGTTCACTATATGTGTAATGAAAAAAGTGAAGTGATTTTTAAGAACCATTAATGTGTGGGTATTTATTTCAATGATGGATATATTTTTATCATCTGTATGAAATAAAAATAAGGAAAAAAATCAAAGAATAAAATGTCAATAGTGATCTGATGGTTTTTGTGAAAACTCAATGAATTATAAATCTACAAAAGAGATCATTTTTCCCAAGTAGAACCTAAATCATTTAGAGTGAATGACAAGGATATTAATTGGATCAAATCTGTGCCATAATATATTGATTTGAATAAGAACACTCTTGATCTAAATAAGAACAATAAAAGATTTTTATGGGTCATGTTGTTGCATTTTTTGTTCCAAAAAATGTCCAGTACATTAAAAATATAATAGAATTTTTGTTGATTTTTTCCTAATTCTTGGGAAATCTTATCCTAAAATGTCATGGTGATGTATTATAATGAGAAAATTTTTTATTTCATTTAAAATATATTTTCAAATTTATGGGGAATCATATTACCATTAGAACAACATAAAAATGGATTTAAGTTTATAATAGTAATCCATTAAATTAAATGTATTAAAAAATACACAGTGAACATAGAATGCCATTAAATTAAATAATAAAAACTAAAAATGATGATATGAATTGGGATTCTAATGGTGTAATAAATATATCCATGAAAACAAAAATTATTTCATGAAAATTTATTCTATTAAAAGATATTTATTAAATTTACATAAATCAATTTTAATTTTTTTTTAAAAAAAATAGTTAAATCAGGTGGAATAAAAATTATTCTTGAATGATTTAAAATATTAAATAAAATTTAAATAATATAAGTCTTTTATCATTAAATTAGGTACTTTTCAAAGAACATATCAAATTTTGATAAATTTTAATCAATCGTGATGGATTGAGAACCATAAATTATATCAACAATGTATACTTCTTCTAAACCATTTATTGAAACAATGTGTTGTTTTTTAAAACACTATAAGGATAAGTATTTTCCTAAAAAATACCTCATTTCAATTATTTATTTTCTAACTATATTTAAACATTCAAAATAAAAAAAATTATATTTTATCTGAAAATCATTTTTTCTATAAAATATAGTCTGAGGATTATATATTCTTAAACCTATTTGATATTTCATTTTATATCATTCGAGTCTCATTATTTGAATTCAAATTTAAATATTTTAGAAATAAAAACATTAAAATATTATTTTTTCAAGAAGTAGTTAAATAAATAAAACAAAAAATCATACATATATAATGTTTTTTCTCATCTGAATTTTCAGATTCATTAGAATCATTTGATTGTTATATTTCATATGTGACCCCTAAATCTATCCAATGTCAAATGAAATAGTTCACTGTCATCCTAAATAAATCAATTAATTTTACACCCAATTTCAGTGCTCATTATCCAAGGAAACAATATCATTAAAAAATAATTATATAGTTGTACCCATCTGTGAGATATTTCATCAACCATTTTTTGGAAATAAATTCTAGAAATAACATTCAAAGAGAATGGAATAACCTTATATTCTATTTCCTCATCAGTCAAACCTCCTAGATTCAATTTTAGAACAATATAATATAATAACCCTTTGATGCCATATATTTTATCAGCCAAGTAACATGCAATATAATATTTCAAACCAATAACAACATAGACCACTATATTGATAAATTTTTATTATAAATTTGATGATTTCTAAGAGGTGGACATCATGAAATATAAGAACTAGGATCCTATTATACTTCACAATGACATGACCACACATTTGGATTGATATATTTCAAGTCTCATAGTACCAATGGTGTCACATGGATACCCACATGATGTCAGGAAAGACTATACTTCAATACATATATATGATTATTTTGGGATTTTTATAGTATAGTGAAACTAGACTAGTGAGGATACATGAATGTGGGAGCTGATAGATTAGTATATATCCTATAGAAATTAGAGATATCGAAAAACCACTATTTCATTGGAGACGTGGTTTTATTCAACACTTGAATCACTCGAGACTAAGATTCGATCCATCAAATTGCTGGAGAATTAATTATAGCATAGATTCAATCTCGGATTTGACTATGAGGAGCAATGACAGCATGTCACTTCGGTAGATAGCTTCGTATAATGTGAACTAGTTCATGACGGTTAGGGTTCATAAAATAGTTTGTGGAACTACTATCATTGCATCAAAAAAATCGGTCGATAAAGATACATATTATTAGCATTAAGTTAATAACAGCTAATAAAACGAACCTTTATCAACAATTTCATTATGTACTCATAAAGATAGTGATTTTTCAGTGCTAAAAATTATTGGTGTAATAAATATATATCAGCCCAAATGTTTTAACACGGATAAAGATTAATTTTATCTACAATTTTTTAGAGGTGATAAATCTCTATGTTTATCAGTGCTAAAAAGAACCGATAAATAATTATAACACTCTTAAAAAAATTATAATTATTATTTATAATTATAATACTTATAATAATATTTCTTAAATAATAATAATTTTATAATCATTTCAATAAATAATTATTTAATTATAAATATATTAATAAGTTTTATAAAAAAATATTTCTATCATTATATATATATAATTATATATATAAATTGTAAATAAATTCTTTATTAGAATTTTTTTTAATTTAATAATTTTTATTTATTTTTATACAGATACTTTTTAATAAAAAATTATTTATTTATTTAAACTTCCAATGTATAAAAACATTAAATATACATTTATAAATAAATTGAATTATAAATATTTTTTACAGATGCAATTTCAACATTAGTAATGAATATTTAATCTTAAGTTCATGCATTTTAAATATTAGGAAAATTGGATAATTAAAATTGAGCACAATATTGAAATATTTGATAAGTTTAATAAGTATATATCATTAAAAAATGGATATATATTAATATAAATATGAATAGATACTGAAGATATTAGAATATATTAAATATATAAAAAATTATATAAATTCATTAATTTTTTTTAAAAAAAATCGATTCGTATTTGTTTATAAAAATGCATTTATTACCTATGTGTGAAATAAATATAATACGTCTGATCCATGTTAAAAATTGAGAAATCAACTGACATTCAATTATGTCTATTACTTGATGTAATTGTAATGTATTTATAATTAAAATAGATGTTTAATTATATTCCATTATACCATAAATATATTTTTATTTAATGTAAAGAATAAATAATATTTTTTATTATATAAATCATATTTATATACATTAATATATATATGTAATAATTTAATATATACCATTTATTAACGTTATCAATAATCATCTTATTTGTAAAATGCTTAATGTTTTACTCAATTTTCTTCTTTGTAATTTTAATTTGTTTATTTTTAGTTTTCATATATATATTTATTTAATATATTCTATTTATTAGTATTTAGAACAAATATATATTAAAATATTTTTTTTTCAATAACTAATTAATAAATAAAAAATTAATGTTTTTTAATAAAATCATTTTTTATTTTTTATTAATTTAATTATTAAATTTTATTTATTTTGTTCTTGATCAAGGCTAAAATTTTATGATAAATTATTCCATTATGAGTGATAAAAATATTGTGATAATAAAGGGTACTGTTTATCAGCACTAAAAAATAAACATGTGATATAGGGTTCTTGTTATTAGTGCTAAAATGCACACCTTAAGGTACCCATTATCAGTACTAAAAATAAATTGGTGCAAAGGGTTAGATTTTTCATCACTTTCTTTTGATCTGATAAATACTCCATTTACCATCACTTTCTTATAACATTGATAAATATCTATGCTATTAAAAGCTAGTTTTGTAGTAGTGGTCTTTATAATTGGCATTAGAGCACAATTTAGATGATTTTAATGGATATGATAATTTTAAAAGAATATGATAAATAATTTTTTACATTATTGTTAATTTAATATTAAATGGATGTTAAAGATTACCACGTCGTTTCCTTCAAGATATGACTGTTCTAATTGTTTTCTATAGATGAAACATTGGAAATGAAGTTAAAGGCACATGGAGCTTGATATCATTCCAAAACCACAACCTAGAATGGTGGGAATTGGAAATCAGAATCCTGTAATAATACATTATTAGTTGATGAAAACTACAATCAGTGGAAGAATGCATGAACGAGATATTCTAGATCAACATTAAAGGAATATTTCTATTGTGGAACATTTTATGAGGCAACACCTTCATGTATTTAATAGATCATTTGACCCCCTAATGGTTTAAGGGTGGATTAAAGTACTAGAAAATATTGTAGATGTCATTGGGTGTTCATACCATTAATTGTCTTGTCTTTCTATTTTCCTTTTTGAAGGTGAAGACGACCAGTAGTGGTTGATGGCAAAGAATATAAGGAATAGAGAGGAGATTAATGAATTGGAGTGGGATGAATTTAAAAATATTTTCTTTATGAAATATTTTTTATGGATAATAGTCTTATGATGGAAGAATAATTCTTTTAATTGATTAAGTAGGATGATTAAATTAATGTAGAAAGTGAAAAATTGACTAGATGGGAAAGTTAAACTACAAATTTCATCCGAGACCTTGATAGTGAATTCAATTAATTCTACTCATTATTGAAGAAAAAAATATTAATGTTCATTGGCCACTCTTAAATTTAAAATTTGCATCAACTTTTTCTATGTCTAGAGAAGGATGAAATGGAGTTTTTCAATGATCATGTGTACATTTATATCAAGAAGAAAAGTAGTTAGAGGTGGTTGGAGAAATAAAATAACGCATCGAATAAGTTTGACGGTAAGAAAATCATGTTTTCAGTTTGCGAGAATTATTGTATGAAGCATATAAGAGAATTCAATATAAAGATTGGTAAGTGTTTTTAAGGTAATAAGATTCGTAACATGTCTCATTATTTCAATGAACAATATGATGGTGGTGGTATGAACAATTATGATATATAGAAAGAGAAATTATTAAATTTCATGTGATGGGTCATTATGAAAATTATTGTATAATGAATAATTCGGGTGATGGAAGACATATATACTATAAGAAAAAATGTTTTTTAAATACATTATTACTATATCAGCATATGTTGGGCCATACAATGAAGTAGTTTTAGGTACACTGTTTTATTACATCAATTTTAAAAAAAATTATATAGGTTCTACACATTCCTTTTTTTTGAACAATTTTAGGTTAAATTGGAAATTTCACCTTATGAAATGAAACCATGATTTATGGTAAAAACAGAAGGGGGTACAAAAAAAATGTGGGAATATATGAATATTTATATAGTCATATGTGGAATTTAATTACCAATAAACCATGTTGTATTCTTCTAGTAGAGGTTGATGATATTTTGGGTATGGATTGGCCTTTTATTTACAATGATAAGATTGATTGTAGTGTTTAAGATGTTTTTTTAGAAATATTACAATTTTGTATAAAATAATAAACCCATACCATTGATAACTTATTTAGAAGTTGAGAAACTATTAAAATATAAAAATGAAAATCATCTTGTAGATATTTCTAATAAAAATGGAACCATTCATATTAATGATGTGATGGTGGTAAATGAATACCTGGATGATTTTCCAAATGAGTTTCCCAATGTTATGACTGATTGGGAAGTCTAACTAGCCTTTTAATTGGTTATTGAATCGGTTCCAATTTCAAAACCCCTTATCAAATGTATCCTATAGAACATCTCTAATTCAAAAAGTAGTTGCTGGAGTTTCTTGATAAAGGTTTTATTAATCAGATTACCACACCATAGGATTCCCATGTTTTTATTGTAAAAAATAAATATGGTTCTATAATGATTTATATTGATTATAGAGTTTGGAAAAAAATCATCATTAGTAATATGTAACCTTTTCCTCATATCAATGACTTGTTTTGTCTGATCTTGGGAGATCAGAATATTTTCATATTTGGAATGAGATATGGGTACCATAAGCAGATGGTGATGGATGCTGAAATTATTAAAATTGTATTCATGAGTAGATAAGGGATTTGTAAGTTTGTTTTAATTCTCTTTGGTTAGAAAACTTCCATAATTTTACATATGGATCTTATGAATATAATATTCCATTCGTATTTGGAAATGTTTGTAGTTTTTTTCAAGATGATATTAGGATGTTTTCAAAAACATATTAAGATAAAAATAAACAACTATGTATTTTTCATTAAAACTAAATTAATATAAGTTATATGAGAAATGTAGAAGATGTGATTTTCTGTTACAAAATATTTCATGCCTTATGCACTTTGTAATTAATAATTTAATAAAAGATGATCATCCAAAAATACTTTTCAATGAATGTACAAGACCTAAAAAAGGTGTTGATATTCATGGTTTTCATGGATTAATAGGCAATTACCAAGAACATGTTAAAAAATTCACTGTTATCTATCCCACTAACTATGTTAACATAAAAAAGACTAAAATTAATCTGAAAAAATTATTATTGACATTTTTTCAGTAATTAAAAATAATATTGTTGCATGATCCTATAATGGACTTGTACTCAAGAAATGGTTTTTTTTCATCATTATCGATTTTTATTTGAAGGGTCTTGTTATTACTCTGATACAGAACAATTAGGTAATTACATAACCATTGCAGCGACTGAAACCTCATTAGTTTAATTATAGACACATGATTTGGATGTAGACAATATTTTATCATTAAAAATTAGTAGTTATCATTCACATGGATCCATATTAAAATATATGCTGATTATAAAAATTAGATTATAAATTTACACCATAATAATTGATCATGATTCAAATGATATGGACAGAGATGATAATGGATTTTGAATGCATGATAAAATTTTATAATGGTGAAGAAATAATTTGGTCATTGATTTCAGATGGAAAAATAATTCTTTATTAACCATGTTACTTGTATAACTTGATCCTTTTAATAAATATATTATGAATTTGGGCATGGAAGTTTTAGGTGATGGAGAATACTCTAGTTATTTAGTTTTTAGTACAATTTTCACCATCAGATAGAATTAAGCATGATCCAAAATAAAATTGTGAGTTACTAAAAAATGTAGGATTTTTTAAGAAAGTTATGTTTTCTGAAATTATTTTTGATAACGAATGTGTCTCTTGATATCCAAATTGATTTTTTTTGTGATTTCTTACTGAAGAATGAATTTTTAAGTGAATCTCATAGTTCTATATTTTTAGTGTAGCACTAAAATGTGTAGAGACATTCAAAAGTATTACTAGTGGGAGGGAATGAAAAGAGACATTACTTATTTACAATGAAATGTTTTACTTATCAGCAGGTTCAATTTGGGTGACAATTACTTAAGGGTATTCCTTATCATTTTCTAGTTCAAATGTTGAAATGGTAATATATATCCATATATTTTACAATGGAGCTACCAATAACATCTTGAGGTAACAACGTGATTTGAGTTATCATTGATTGAATGACTAAATCTTCACATTTTCTTACTAGTTGAGAAACTATTTCATTATATCATCTTTCTTTACTATACCTTAAACATATATTCAAGTTTTTGGGAGTTACTATCTCTATTTTATCTAACCTTCAAATCAGTTTCACTTATAACTTTTGTAATGGATTGTAGATGTTTTTGGGAACTAAATTAAAATTCAGCACTACATGTCATCCTCAATCTGATGGACATAATGAGTGAATAATTAATACATTGGAATATATATATTTATGATTTTTCAATGGATAATCAAGTAATTAATATTAGAGTATCTTTTAGTTTAGTTTTCTTATAATAACATTTTAAATTCCAGTATACTGATGGCACATTTTGGGAAATTACATGGAAAGCATTGTTGAACTCTCGAATTTGGGGATGAAATTTGGGAAAGGAAGTTGATGGGATAAGGGTAAGTTGAGGAAGTGGATTAGAATGTAAAGATGATCTAGAAACACATGAGTGAAGCTCAATGCTAGTAGAAATTTTATATAGATGATGGGATGAAAGAATAATCTTTTGAGGTAGGAGATCATATTTTTCATAAATTATCCCCATGGAAAATTTTTATGCATTTTGGTAAGAAAATAAATCTATGTCCATGGTATATTAGACCTTATAAAATCCCATAGAAAGGTAGAAAACATTCATATGGAGTGCCATTCCCTCTGAGTTTATCATAGGTTCATAATGATTCTCATCTATTAGTGTTTTGAATGTATGTGTGAGATTCATCTCATGTTTTGAGCCCAAAAGTAGTTCATTTTGATTAGAACTGTCCTTATGAATACAAACATGTTCTTATTATTGATGGTATAGAGAATTTATTATGGAATAATGCAATTCAGTATGTTAATGTTTTGGTAAAACCCCACATGGATGTAGAAGAATAAGGAGAATATTAAAATGTTATGAGGTAAAGGTACCCACATTTTTCTAATAAGTGAATAAATTATGAGGATACAATTTCAAAAATTTGGAATATATAACTACCTAGTTAAAAATATAGTATTTTTTATATTTATAAGTATTCATAAAATAAATAGTTATTTTTATTTTAAAAATGTAATTTCTTACATAGTTAATTATTTAATGGATATATTTTTATTTATTGATTTTAATTTGTTCAAACAAATGTTATTTTTAAGTTTAGAATGTCTAAATTATATTAATATGTATTTTTTCTAATATTTTAAAAATGGTGTATTTTCTGTTGATATAAAATAATTTACATTAAATTTAAAAAATATGGTATTTTTTGTGATCCTATGAAGACATAATTATAATATAAAATTAATTTAATTTAACAATATTGTAAATTATGATTTTATAATAGAAACATTTTACATAAATAATTTAGAACATGTAAATTATGATTATTTCCTTATGAGTATAAAAATTAATGTTAGTGTCGACACAATACTTGCACAACATTTAGAATGTAAAATTTTCATCTTTTGATTAAATAATTGAGTTCTAAAAAATGATTTTCATGAATTTTTTATTATTCATTACGTATAATTAATTTTTTGATATTATTTTCTAATTTTACAGAGAAATAAAAATAATCTAATTCAAATACATGTGCAAAGCATACATAGGGAATGAAAAGGGAAACTAACAAATTTAAGAATATTTCCAAACATGTTTATAAGTGAATATGCATAATGAAAGAATCTAGAATTTTATTTTGAAAAAAAATTACTTTTTATGATAGTAATTTATTATTAGATTTTATATATGAAAAAATTAACATTATTTCTTATGAAATATTGTTGTATTGATTGTGCATGATGAATAAAAATAAATTAAATGGTTTTGATTAAAATTATATGAACTTTTAGAAGACCCAAAACTGGATAAATGTTTTTATATGAGATATTTTCTACCGTTATCTTAACATGGATTAAATTTGGGACATTTTTTTACCAAGTTGAATCAATTTAATCACTTTATAATATTTTTTTAGAAAATTAGTAAATTTGATCAAACTATAGCTTTTAATTGATATAATATATTAATATATGCATTTATATATGCATTTTTCTTAAATAATGAGTCATTTTAAATATAATTAATATAAATATATCATAAAATTTTATATAAATTTTTTAGGGAATAAATATTGACATTAATGGCCTCCAAAATGATGGTTTAATAAATATTTACCTGTTGAATAATTAAAATATATATTATTAAATTTTTTAAAATAATTATAATATAATATTTTTAAGGTAATTCATGATTAATTTAGGTTAATATCATGTGTCTAGGAAAGAATAAAATATTTTTTTCTCAATTTAATCATTGTATTAATGTTTTAATAGTCGCTGTTATAAACACTATTTAGTTTGAAAGCAATAATTTTTCATGAATAGAGTATTTAATTGAATTATATAAAAATTAGAAAAAATATTTAAAAATTCAATAAATGATAATATTATTTCCAAAATATAATATAAACTGATTTTAGGTCTTTTTATTTATTTAAACCTATTTTAGACTTGTTATATTTTATTAATTTATGTAATTCCTAAATTTCCACTCGCATCAATTGTAAAAGGAGACTCATTTCCACTTTTAATTTCAACACCATAATCCTTCGTTCCCAACTATACGTTGAAAAATTCCAATCCCCTCATCCATTTCCATATTTTGGGGTTTTAGGTCTCACAATAGGACTAATTTCAAGTTCTTAAGGTGGTTCTCAAAGATAAAATTTCTACAGGTAAATTTCTTATTTTTCTCTTATAAATTATTTTTCACTTATAAATTATCTTAACACCCTATCTGATGATTCAACGTAACTCCATTATCATATATATTCTGGGAATTTATTTTTTAAATGGTATATAAACCATTAAATCTCTTATTTTATTCTGTTATCCTTAAAAATGATGTCCTCATCCATGGTGTGTCAATTCAACATATTCTAGGACGATGAGTTTTTTTTCCTTTACCATATTCCTAGAACTTTTAAATTCATCTATATCTTTTTAATATAACCCAAATAAATATACTTTTTCCCTTATGGTTTATTATTTCATTTAGACAATAAATTCTTTAATAGACCAATGGAAGAAACCATGAAATGAATGCGTAAAAAACAATTGTAATAGTTTTTTTATAAATTTGTTGAAATATGTTAGAAAAATATAATGTATTGTTTTATAAACATTAATATAGTTCTTTGATAAACCAATAAAACTATTTAAACCATTATATTAGAGGTTATAACCCTTTTAAATGAAGTATAACCAAATATTAGAGAATTAATTTTTAAAAATTCACTTATTATGTTTCAACTCTTTGTACTAATGAATTTTATTTAATTATATAGAAAACGTACATTTTCCCACATTCATGACATGTTATGAATTTAATGCATCCAATACAATTTTACTTGTTTATTTTCAAATAAAATGTTTTCATTTATAAGTTCACAACTTCTTAAAAATGATTTAAAAAATGAGAAAAAATACCTCAATAATGTTTCTTTTATAAAACATATATATGTTAAAATAATGTTATAGTTATTAGTAAATGTTATGATGAAGGGTATTTCCAGGATAAACTGAGGGTGGGTGATCCCGTTATATGTATCCAATTCATTAGATAAGGGGACAAAGTTATCCATTTTAGTTTATCCTAACAAATTATTGGAATATACTACGATGGTTATTCCATGTGTTACTATGATGATTACTCCCTATATAGTTAGGATAGATACATTGTTTGTGAGGTTGGTTTGAAAATTATTCCACAAAGTATCTTTTATTATATATCTACACAAGTTGTGGTCTTGTAGGAAACTTTTGATTTCATTAGGTGAGCTAACGAGCATATGTTTTACATTTTGAAAATGTTTTCATTCATGGGAAAACTGTTTCTTTCTTTTATTCTATGTCCGTTACTAAGATTTTTGTGCTCATCCCAAGTTATAAAGTGTTTTTTCACAGTTTTTAAAGATGATTAACATAAAATAATAATTCATTCTACATGTTTTAATTATTTTTCCTGATAAATATTCTTATTGGTTTTTAAAAAATTTACATTTTTGATAAAGGATAACTTTTTTGTAGTATTCACATATTATTATTGTGTGCTTTTAGGTATGATTTATAGCTTAATTCTCTAATACTCTAATCTAAAAATCTCTTTGTGATGTTAGAGTTGGGAATTATAATTAAATTTACATGAATATTTAATATTTATGGTTGAGTCTTTATAATAAGGATAAATTTTCCTCTATGGGAATTATAGTCATAAGAATAATACTCTTCTCCTGTAATCCATCCTATTAATGAATATCAAGAATTATGGTATGGTTTATTCCCTTCATCAAAAACTACAATCTGTAAGTCCACTCAAGTACCAAGGGAAACATGAGCAGGGTGTGAGAAACACTTAGCAGGACGCCACCAATAGTGTGTAGAGCCATCCTATAATGTTCATATAAAATGAGAAGTGTGTAAGCACATAATAATTTCAAGAAAATAATAAACATAATATATCCAACCAGTTTCTTCATGGTTTTCCAATCGATGGTACATTCATTGTTCTTAGTCAAATATTTCTGATCGGATGTGAACCTATACACATATAATAAAAATACAGTAATGGGTCCCCTTAAATAAAGTGTCATTACTAGACTGATACCAAGAATGTGGTTTGGAATGGTAGACTCATCCATTTCATTAATGTATTATTATCCGTGGAATGAAATATAAGGAGTCTTTTGAATTTAAATAAGAGGCATCCCGGTCCTCTCCCCAGTGAACCATATCATGGAACCCACGTATCACACTATCAGAGGAATAAGTACTCAACACCATAATAGTAATTCTAAGGTGATCTATAAATGGAATTTTGAGTATCAATCTCAATATTATGTGAAGTCAATAACATATTATCCCATCTCTACGATCTTGGGTAGGGTAATGAGTATCCCGCGTGTCTTGATTTAACAAACATTCCCCCAAGCCCATCAATGGGTTCTGTCCTAAATAAATTTAACGATTTATATGGAGGTAGAGAATCTGAATGGTGTGTTCATCCAATGGATACCAATTATTGATCTCAGTGTATCTATTATTTAATGAAAAATATATTTACAAAGAATAAAGAGTCCATATAATGTGATATATAAATGTAATCACATGTATCACTCCTGGCATGGAAGATAATTTTAACTAGAAGAGGATAAAATCATTTAACATGAATTCATTTCAAATAACTTTAACTAATCTAGCCAATTCATTTAATTCAATCAATTAAATCAATGGAATAAGCTTAAGGGACTAAGACAAGGACATAAATTTTCATTTGGTCAATTCAAATTTAAACAGAATTATTTGTTTCTAGTAAAACACACTCAACAAAATGTGTCTTAACAAATCATAGAAAAGGGGAATAAAGGCCTCTAATGAAGGGAACACCCCACAAGGTGGCTCATGTTGAGGTAGTCAACCAATAGTGATGATTTAACACTAGGGAATTATTCATTAGGATTAGTAAAAGTAATTTATTTAATTATTGAGATTTGATTGAAGAGTTTTTTGTAGGAGTTTTTTTATTGTTACAATAATTAATGTTATAAATTAAATGGAAAATAGGGAAAAGAACTAGACCATATATTTTAGGGGTATAACACTTTCCCCATCCAGTTTCATACACTAAATCGAGATAGAACATGAGAAATTGGAATAAACTAGAAAAACCTTTAAAATTGGTGATATGAGAACTCACTAAAATATCCTACAAAATAAAAAGATAAAATATTGAAGGAGAAACTTGTAGGGGTGGTCTTTCTATTAATGATCCAATGTGACTAGCACTGACATAAATGGAGCTCAGCTGAAGGAGGAGTGGATGATCTTAAGTTGATGTGTTGATGAATTTCTCTCATATATAACCAACTCAAGAAAAATGGACTTCTATAAAAAATGATCCCCCAACCCTATTTAAAAAAACCCAACCTAGGAATTTATAAGGAATGAAAACATTAAACTCCTGGTAATGCTCCAAATTATTCCTCTTGGGAACAACCTATATCATGACATGCTAAGGGTCTAGGAAATAAATTTCACATTCTGTATCTAATAAAAACCTTGTATTATAATTGCAATGAATGTATTAAGTAAATTATATATTTTTTCGTGCATCCCTCCCCCGGAACATCTTCTACCACCTCTCCTTAAATAATCCAATCAACTTTTAGGCACCATTTATTGGTTTAAAAACACAAACATGAATTATACCTCACTAAAATTAGGAATTTATAATATATACTCCTGGAAATAATTCCTCCCTAATATTCCTTTCTAAGGGTGGTAAATCATAAAAAATACAATTTATTGACACTGATCATGTACATCAATCACTCACTCATAGGTCATACTTTATACATAGTCAAGTTTCCATTACACCTGGACTATGGGAACTGACCTGCCTCAGAGATATTTCATTCCCCCACCAATGATATATACTTGATGATTCTGAAAGTACTTATGTACCTCCACCTAAACATAATCATGATCAAACAAATGATATAAATCATAATGATAGTAGAGAAGTTGTGATAAGAAGATGAATTCATTCATGGAACGATACTAATTAGGTAACTAGAATCTGTAAGTTATCAACCCAACACTCTCCATCATCTCAGAAGTAATGATGTAATGAGGTTATATCGTGATCTGTCTCTGAATCCTACATTTACCAAATATTGGAAATTCACATAGATATACCTAATGTCCCACATAGAACATGAAAGGACAATGATGATGATCGGTATAATACTTTACCATGTACTAATAGGTAGCCACATATTTATGAATTACATGTAGATTCTCTAATGTATTTGAAATGAGATGAATAACTAGTAGTGTTTCCTCACCTTCCACTAGCCAGTACTTATGGGAATGGTAAAACCAACCATTATGGGCCTCATAATGATCCATATGAATCATTTCAAGAATGATGTTATTAATGGAAAACTCAATAAGAGGTATATTTTCTTTTATAAACCTCGAAAATCAATTATGCATTCCTGAATCAGGTCATATAACACTAGTATCATACACATTAACTTCCCGTTAGTCTGTGGGTGATATGATGTACTTATAATAACCTGTGAGATGTGTTCTTTTTTCAACCACTACTCAAATAGTAATGTAAAACTATAGTCTTTTTCTAATATAATGTAATGGGGAACACCATAAAGTCAGACAATTTAATGAATATAATGCTTCGTATGATAATTAACTAGAAGGTATCTTAGATATGTCACAAATTCGTATCCATTTTTAACCTGTCAATGATCACCCGTACCAGAGCACTTATACAAGGGAATTTGAGAAAACCCATCATGTAATGGATTGGGGAAACATTCTATTTCCACTCAGGAATGGATAGATTTTGTACATGTCTAGAAGGTCACCGGTGCCCTGCCTTCACCTCGTGATAGGTAGAAAACCACATAAAAAACCATGTAACATGCCTCTCCACACCAATTCACCAATACTGATAATTTATATTTCTATATATCTTGGAAACCCATGGTGAACATCTAAAATAGAGTAATGATATTCCCACATTAACTCTTTTTGTATGTCATCATCCCCATACACATTCCCCGGATGTGAAGGATCTCATTCTCATTGACAACCCAACCAGGTGGTAGTTTCTCACTCGAGATGATCTCCCTTCATAAGATTCCCTCAAGATTTGATAACTATCTTATTCACACCCATTAATTATGGGAGGATGTCACTATTGGTTTTGATAGAATGGCCTTATCAAAATATTTTTGAACTTATAGGTGCATCTTTGGAATTATGCTCATCAACATCCACTCACTACTAGTCTACTGGATAGCCTTTGTTCGATTATTCTGGCTTAGTGTGTCAAATACCAAATTACTCATTCTAGGTGAATAAAAAATAAAAAAAGCTCAATAACAAAAGGTATTATACCTAACTGTGCTACCTCAGATTCAATTCACATTATGTGGAAATTTTTCTGAGTGTTTTGTGGTCATTTTAAACTTAACCATTAACCCAGTAGATAATTCCTCAAACAACGTAATTCATAAAACATGAGTATAGGCATGAGGTCATCAATTGTGTAAATTTTCTAATGATGACTCATCATGTGGGGACCATATCCTAGAACCTAATATTCCATGCATTAGAACATCCCCATTCAAAAATCCTAAAGAATAAATTTAATGAATATAAAATCTTCATGAATCTAGAAAAATAATTATTGGTATTAATGTTAGTATCCCTTTCAAATATTGAAAGGTTATCTAAAAATATCCTAACTATATTATATTCACTCCCTTATTAGTCAAGATCATTAGAGGATCTTATAGGTGTGATAAATCCAAGATGACTAAAATGTTATAACCATATATCCAAAAAAATTGCTTATGTAAATGGAAATCATGTATCTATCCCTAGATACCATGGTGCTAGCCTTCTTTATGTCAATTGATGTGTCTTCCTATGAAATGAAATGACCCAAGAAGTCATTATTGTTGATAAAAAATAACAATTTTTGAGTTTCTGATACAGAGTGTTCTCTCTTAGTGTATTAATCATGATCTCAATATAGTTGGCATCGTCATTTCTAGTGTGAGAACACACTAATATGTCATCCACAAAGACTTATAAAATGAATACAGATATGGGAGGAGAAATAGATCGAACAAGGGAATGAAAAATGTAGGAAAATTATTAAGTCCAAACAACAGAAAAAGATACTCATGCAAGTCCTTTGTTATTCAGAAGGCCATATATGGTATGTATGATGGTATAAAACACACCTGATGGTAGCCCAACCTCAAATAAATCTTATAGAAAATTATATCTCCTCAAATATAGTTGAAGAAGTCAGATATATAAGGCAGTGGATAATAGTTCTTAAACATAAATTAGATCAACTATAAATAATCCAACAAACTCTGAGGGTATTTTGTTCCTACATTGTGTAAGAGATTTGTGAACCCAAATAAAAAGTACTAGTTCCTATAAAACCCTTCAACTAAAATTCATTTACCTACTTGATATCATGGAGTTCAATAAGGTCCATTCTATAAGGAGGAATGGTTATTGGTGATACTCCTCGAACTAGATAAATAGTGAAATCCAAGTCACATAAAATCATTAATCCATTGAAATATTTAGGGAATACATCCCAAAATATATACACAACAAAAGGGGATTCCATATATTACATTTTCTGATCACTCATAAATAGACTGAATATATGGTCGGTCACCCTACTCAACCCATGACCTGAAGGTCCATATGTATTCACATGTTTATCTCATTCTCCCTTATTAATATATGTTTTATGATTGGATGATGTAAATTAAACACTATATAAATAAATATCACCATGTTCATGGCAATCTATAAACCTGACCATTTTGAGAGTGATGTCAAATCCCATCATCTCAAGGGAAATAAATTTCACCAAGAAATAGTACCCACCAATCTCATGGGGGAACTCCTTGAATTGGAATCTATTAATTGATCAAGCCCCTAATTATGTGCCACGAGTCATAATGAAATATATGTACTCCATCTCCAGGACCATACGTTCCCTAATTTCAACGGATATAAATGAGTGTGATGAACATGTATCAAATAAGGTATAAACATAGGTATTGGCTCATATTGAACTATTTGTTTGTGTAAAAGTCCCTAGACTCTTCTACAATGGTGTAGGCTACACTGAATAAATATTACATCCAAAACAACCCTAACATGTATCTTAACTAACTTAGGAAATTCAACTCCTTGTTCTCTAATTTAATTAAATGATGGCTACATCCAAATCCTCTACCAGATCATTCAGTAGAAGAATAGATCCCAAAAATACATGGAGCTACTAATCATATAGTAGAATGCGGTAATTGTACAGATCAATTCACTATTGGAAGTGGAGAAGAATTTACAAAAACACCTATGGTGACCCATACTTCTCCAATATCTGTACTGAATTGGATCCCTTATACAAGGGGCATCTTACTGACTTCCCTATGACATAGGTGTCCCACAATATAGTTTTCGGTGCGTGTCATATGTGTGGAACTTCCCCCATATGAGTCCTCAAAATGAGGCTTCTTGTCATAATAAAAAACTTATTCTTGTCTTTAATATGAAATGATCTGGAAACATTTCCATATTCTCCTAGGATCTACTCTATAATGAGGGGTTGTTTCACTATATTTGAAATGTTTGTAATATAGAAATACTTAACTTTTGATCGAATGACATAAGCAAACCCATCATCAAAATGTCATAGATTTGTCACCACATCACCAGTATGTGTCTGAAAGAAACATTTAATATATATATAATAATAAGGATATTAAATCTCTAACATATCAATATGTTTTTATTGAATAAACTATTTAGGCTATTCTTCCCTCAAAATCTATAGAAAAATGTAATTCTCCAAGGTTATTAAAAATCATAGCCATATGATACATCACTATCATCTGGACTTGGGGATAACATCAAAAAATAATTTATAATAATTGATAAAAATATAGGTAGTGATCCAGAACATCAACTATGTAGGTGTCTCCAAATTCTCATTGATAGGTTACACAATCTCTAACCAAGAATCAATAACCTAGGGACCGCCATTCCCAGAAGAGGTGGGAGGATATTGCTGCTGGAATTTACCTAGAAACTCCACCATAGTTAGGGATGTTATTGGACCTCACTGTACATACTTTATGAAGTGTATAAATATAACTCATAACAAAGCATCAGTTGTAAGTGAAAGATGAAAAGGAGGTGCCTCAGGTAGAACAGCAGTATTTAAAATGTGTGGCTCAAGGCCCATAAACTCCAGATAATGTTTACTTCCCACCTCCAACTGTACAAATCAAGGAATTCATGGTGGTATAAATCTAGAATTATCATTTTCACACCTAAGATAATATTTACAAATAAAATACAAGAAACGTTGAATAAAAAAATTATTGTGACACAACCTTCCTATAAATGAGTCACACCTCTCTGTCTACCCCTAAATCAAGGTCTAAGTGATATGGTCAATCATAGATGTCTCAAGAGACACTACCTATTTCCAACTACAATTGTTGGTTTAGGTACAAGGTAACATATAACATAGTAGAGGTTCTTGTATAAAGACATTAAATTATAGTATTTTTAGGAAAAAACCATTTACAATATAGTTGGAATCCCAATTTATCAATCACTATTTAAGTTAAAGATCAAAATTTATTTTATTTCAATCTTATTTATTTGGATATAGTTATCTCAATCATGTTGGAAAAATCACTATTCCTAATTTATAAATTCCCAAAATCAATATAAATTATAATTGGCATGTCAAGTAACTATGGAATAACATTTATGTTTGATATTATGATATATCATGTGATGTATATTTATTTTGTTTGAATGAAAATCTAGTTAAAATTCATATATCTGCATTCCTCATAAAATAAAATCTTTATTCAACAATCAATTAAACTAATATTTTAGTTAATAGGTTCCTTGATTAATCATATCATAAATTTTTAATGAAGGTTTCATCTTCATTTTGTCTAGGGAAACACCATTTTGAATGATGTAGACACTTTATTTAATAAAATTATTTTATCCCTACAATTTTTTTTGGAATCATTCAATATATAACAATCCAGTAACTCGTAGCAATCATATCCTATATAATAATTTCTTGCAGAAATTAAACATGGCATGTAAAAATTCATGTTATATAATTCCTAATTGCATATGATGATGCATGAAACTACTCATCCTTTTAATACCATACCAAAAAAATAAAACCATAATAATAATAATATCAATGTTGATAACATCACAAAACATGTGTTTCACAAAATTTTCAAGTCAGTAAAACTATAACATGATTAACAAATAACACAATAACCCATCCCAGGTAATATTGGTCCCCCCTATACATGGGTTAGCTACTTCTTGGCATAGGCTCAATACCAAATTGTGATACATCCTATTCTCTCATCTAATACTCAAAAAATAATAACAAATGATTATGATATCTGATACCACATTGAATTATTTCTCCCTAGAATCCACAATGAAATGAAAATAGATAGTTTTCCATATTACCTCACAATTTTCTACCATTATTATAGATGTTGTCAACTAGAAGTGAGGGCCTAGGGTGTTCTTATATGGAGACTATTCCATCGTGATTCAACGTTTAGTATAGTGGTATATAATAAATGGGAAACAACAGAATTATCTATGAATAAGTAGTAGTAGAATAATGATCCATACTGATAAATAAATATGCGATAGCTAAATCATATATAGATTCAAAATTTTATGACCATTTCATAATTCTGTAAAAAAAATTAAATCATGGGATACATGGTGAAAAATCATATTCTACATTCTATAGAACATAAAAAAGGCCAAATACTACCTCTAAGAGAATCACGAGTGTAGGATCTTTCTTATGCTGTTGTACTCAATCATAGTATAGAAAATAAATCATAAGACGGTGGGTTCATACATTTATCATCACATGCAATCGTATAGTAAACTAGGTTACAAAAGTCCTCCCAAGATGGGTGTGAGATATATTCGGCGGGAAACCACTAAAGGTGTTTTGAAAAATTTAGTGTGGGTATATATAATGAGTAGTGAGTAGCTTCATAATAAATTCAATGGAATAAATTTGTAGATTGAACCAGGTTCCACAAGGTTACCCAAATTATTCAACCTACAATAAATTTGGCCAAATAACCCTGATTTGATGTCAACCAGTAAAGATATAATTATAATGCAATAATGGTTCATCAAAAATCAGGTCTCAATACTGGACCAAGACTATGCATGTGTTTTTCCTTGGAAGATGATTCCTTTTATATAATAAATTAGAATTCTTGGAATTATATATATGGGATCTCATGAATTTAAATAAGTGGAATCTGAGTCCTTTCTAAGGTGAACTATTTCAAGATACCTTGTATCACACCAGAATCGTAATAAGCACTGAACACAATTAGATTTTGTCTAAGTAGAATGATAAATGTAATCCTGAGTATCACTCCAATCATGGTGTTAATAAAATTACCTCTGATATTGTCTTTGGTATCACACATAGGGGACTGGGTATCACTTGTGGAATTTTGTAACTATCATCGCATGGATCTGATTCTCGAGGTCTCCCTGAGGGAACCAATATCACTCATATATATGTAGATATTCAACATGTTGATCCCGTCAATGGAATGAGAATAATCACTCTAAGAATATATTCCATTTATAAATAATTTTTAATTATAAATCAATATGAGACCGTCCTAGGAGATTCATAAATGTAATCAAAAGTACAACTCTCTACATGACAGGTTTGGTTAGCCATATAATCTCATATCATTTAATAAGTATGCATTTCATTCCAATTTTAACAAGTTGGGAAATTAATTTATTTTAAACAATTTAATGAATTTCATCATTGTATGGTCCTAACACATGGACACCCGTTTTATTTAGTTCATTTAATATTTCAAAATTAATATTTATTTTTATGAAAATAGAAACCTCAAATGGTATTTTAAAAAAACATAGAAAAGGTAACTCTTGGTACTTATGTAAGAGCACAACCATAAAGGTCACTCAATGTAGAGAAGGTAAACAAAAAATGTTTATTAACAACTATCTATGACTATATTGGTCTTAGAAAAGTAATATAAATTTATTATTGACACTTTATCAAGGATATTCTAGATCATTCTAGTTTGTGGCACAACATAGCATGATTTAAAGGAAACTAAACATAGAGAATAGAACGAAACTAACTACCTTTGTACAATATTAGTGTCCTTATCTAGTATCGATCCTCGAATTGAGCATCAATGAGATAAATAGGAATAACAAAAAAACCTTATAAATAGGCTATATGATGTCACATCAATATAGCATAGTAGATATGAAGATAAAAGATGGAAGGAAGAATTTAGAATGGGGAGATAACAATTATGAATCCAAGGTGATTGATGGTAAAGAAAAAATATCTCATAAGAATGAGGACATGAAGAAAATAGGTTGAGTCTTGGATTGGTTTCTCTCGCAAGACACATGTTAGATAAAAAGTAGCTTTAGTTAAAAATGAGCCTCTGCCCTTGTTTTAGAAAACTAACATAGGAATTTAGAGGGTATATAAAATTTATATTCCATATAAAGCCCAAGTTTGTTCATCATGATAAAAAACTCATTTCAAAATGTTCATGGGCCTTGTCCAATCTATTACACATTGTGTATCTAATAAACATCTAGTATTTAGTATTCACCAAGTGTTTGGTCTGCTGCTTACCTACAACCCATCTATTACCTCCACTACTAAAATGATATCACCAACCATTACGCATAGTTTCTTATTTTAACCAAAACAAAAAACAAAACATTCCTAACTTATTCATGGGATGTTACATTATTAAATATTGATTACAATTAATTTCATTTAAAACATTGTTTCCCCACGATAACTTATATCATTTGTTTACCATGGAAATTTAAAAATTTAGTCAAAAATTAAAATGATCATTATTAAATAATTTTAAACCAGTAATTATAATTATTAAATCCAATTTGTCATATAAAAATTCCATATGTCATTGAAATTAATTTTAACATAAGATCTTGTTACATGAAATACCATGTTTTAACCATAATCAGCTGAATAATATTTTTAATGCCTCTTAAAATCATTAATGAAAAATATTTATCTCAATATATTAACTTATAATAAATACAACGATTCAAAATATATTATTTATTTAATTATATTCAAATAAATGGAGTATAAAATTTTAATATAAAAAGATACATTCAATTCTAATTGAAAATGGTTTTCTAATAATGTCATTTTTCAAGCATAATATGATCTTTTATTAACTATATATATATATTAGTTATCATTTTATGTATTTAATTTCTTATATTCAGGTATATAATCTATATATTTAGAAAAAATAACTCATAATTAGAGATTATTTTAATTAATAAAAATTATTAATTATTATACCTTTCAAAACAAAAAGAAAGTTCCTACAAAATAAACAGTTATCCGAAAAAATATTTATTTTTCCTCTCATAATGATATTTTCACTATTCCTATTAAATTACTAGTTACAAAATTTTTATTAAAAAACTTATAATAATTTATTATAAATAAATGGAAGAATATTAGAAAATTATATTTTCAAAACATTATAAAATCTTATTTCTAAGAGAATATTTAAAAAATTCATTCTAGGATTATTTCGACCGTATGTATTAGTAATTGATATTCATCAGATAAAAATATAATTTTCATTCCACAGAATATAAAATTATAATTATATCATAGAATCATTAAAATAGAATGATCAAATATTATAATTGGAGCCCAGGGTTGTGCATACCATAGGTAATTAATGAGTTACAATTTTTATAAATGTTGATATATCATAAAGTCTCAGGCTATAGCATTTTCAATCAAAAAAATATCATTGTTAAACAATCCTGGATATTACCTTCTAAACATATATGTTTAGTTCTTATTTTTAAAATCTTATCATTCATGTCTTTCTTCCACTATTTTTTTGATTTTTTCATATTTACCATACCATCCATGTCGTAAGATTCCTCAATACTTTTTCTCTAGTCTCCATAATCAGGATGGGATCATCATTATAAAGTATATCAGTATAGAATTATATCCCTTCAAAGTTAATAACATGTATTGGGTTATACATGATATTCTATAACATTTATACATGGAAACAATCACGTACTTTTGAGAGGCTTGGTGACATTACCAAATGATAATCATAAAATACAATTCATTCCATAATTTCAAAGGATCTGATGTATTTGGTTGAAATTTTTTACTTTCATAAATACCCTTATCAAACCATTCCACGGGGTAAAATTCAATAAATTAAAATGTATTAAATTAAAATATTAATCCTTCCTCTAATTAGAAGCCGAAAACATTTTCCTAATTTTAACTGCTTTAATGTGAGCATGGATATTTATTACCCTTTTTTTTCAAATAAATGTTTTTCCCAACATGTTTCCATTCAACTACTCCATCTAATTTTTTTTCAAATTTATTTCAATATAATGCATCATATAATACCATATTTAATATTTTAAAGGAAACTATTATTTTAGTTATACTATATCAAAGATAAATAGTAATCCCACATACCTAGAAATTCATTTAAAATTGACCTAAAAAAGTATTAAAACATTAAAATGGTTCTTTTAGACTATCCTAAAATTTTAGGATAGTAGGTAGTTCTCAAATAAAGCACAGTATGAATAGAATTGTAAATAATACTCTATTATTTTTATGTTAAACTAGGATAAAGATCATACACAATTGAATGTTATACACCATGATGTCTTATAACATCATTAATATAGAGTATTTTTAGGTATCCAAGAGGTAAATTATATCTTAAGGATAGAAAATGTAAATATTTTGTTAGGTGATCAATAAAAATACACGTCACATCATTATTTGTAGGGTTACTTAGTATTCATAAAACAAAAACTATAGTAATATCAACCCATTTACAATTAGAAATTGGGACATAATTCATTAATCCCCTAGGATATTATCTCTCAGCATTCTCTTATTGAAAATCCAATCATCTAAGCACACAATCAATTTTTTCTGAATCATTTAATTAAAAAAATGTTTTCCTAAAATATTATTCATCATAGTGATACCAGGGGGTATTGAAAAATATTAGTTTTGAATATCATCTATCAAATTTCACTTTATATTTGGTATATATAGAACACAAAATATCTTTCTAAATATCAAAATTTTATATTATCAAATGATTTCTACTAGCCTATCATCATTTTTAGCAACAAATTTCTTATATTAAATATCATCTTAAAAATAATATATTTTAAACATTTCCAACAATGATGGTTTTATAATCATTTATAATATTAGAGGTTCCTCCCCTCCCTTAATAATTTCCATATCCATAATTACTAAATAAATGAACATAGGATCCCTATAAATCCTTATTTAGGTCAGAACAAAATGATGTTTCTTTCATAGTACAACTGATACATAATTTTCCTTCTATAGGTAGTTTTGTATAGAATAATCATAAACCCTGAGTATCTTGAGAAATCATATTTTACACATGTAGAGATCATTTGACAAGAACTATATTATAGGCTATTATGGTATTTCTATATATTACATATCTCACTATGGGGATAATGTTTCGATATATTTAAATAAAATGTTATGGATACCAACTATAGATCATGGGCTAGATAGTCATATTCTTGAATTTCAACTACCATGATCCATGAAAAAAAAGATTATTATTTTTATAAGGAAAAAACCTATTCTTATATTTGGTGATTCACTATATATAAAAACTCATCGTTTCCTAATGGTAAAATTAAAAAATATTAATTGACCTATATCCACTTCAATTAATCTCAATATTATTCACAGTCTTTTTTCAAATGAGCTTAATGTCTTTATGTATAACATTGGTGAACATGTTATCCAGTTGGGAAATAATATAAATGAATCTCTGATAGTAACCTACCAAACCAATGATTCAGTATAATAATGATAAGTTCATTGGTTTATTAGTTTCTCAGAATTCATTTTTCAGGGAAGGATAAACTGAAATTCCATCTTTGGAGACAATATGGACTAAAAAATAAACTTATTTAATCCATAACTCACTCTTTCTAAACATCATACAAAAATATTTCTTGATAAGTTCCCTAAGAATTATCTACAAGTGATTATCATGGTCCTCATATTTCATATAATACATTAAGATATTATCAATAAACAATTCATCAATTCCTAGAAGAGTATACTCATTCATTAACGTAATGGTACCGAAATCCCAATAATCAATTCAAATCTCTTGGATCCATATTTTATTATTAACAATGTGAATAGGGGTTTCCCACGATAAAAAACTTGGGGTGAATAAATACCATATAAAAAAACAAATAGTTGTTTATTTAACACCAATAATTCTACAATTGACATTTTATAGTGAGTCATTGGTATTATTCTTCCATTTGGGATGGAATAAATGGAAAACTCAACTTCAGGTCTAGTGGATGTTCATGTCAATCTTCACAAAATAAATAAATGTATTAATTTATAGTAGGTACCACTTATAATTAAATATTAATATTTCCATTTGCTTATTTGGAATGCTATTCTTCTAAAAAATATCATTCAATAGAGATAGTGGTGGTGAATCTTGACACCAATCAATGGGAGATCATTTTCTCTAAGGAAACAAAATTAATATCTTCATAAAAAATCATAATTATTTTATTCTTCAAAGAAATTTTTGAATATTATTTTGAAATCCATTGCATAACATGTTTTATACACAATTAAAAACTAGGTATGATGATTTGGTCAGAAAATAAAGAATATTTACGTGACATAATGGGGACTAGTTAACAGAACCTCGTGGTAGTGAGATTTCCACTAGTATTTTTGACTGACTGTTCCATCCTTAATATAATTGGAAAATAACCCATTAAATGGAAATAAATGAAGGTATAAAATAGTGTGGTGATCCAAAATCAAATAACGAATTAGCTATTTTTAGAATATGATTAAATTACCATCTACCACATCATTGTGTACTTCAACATCATCTATAGAGATCCAATAACATTGCCCATCTCCCATAGGTCTTATTTGTGGTAGATACCCTTTATTAATAAGATATTGGTTTAAATAATCTGCATTTCACTGTATACGAAGAAATTGAAATCATTGTTTTGTTTCTTCCTACATTTTTGAGCTAAATGAACCTTATCTACACACATATATCAAACTCCCAAGCTCTTTAAGTATTTCCGAATATTATTCATTTCACAGTTATCACAATATAGAAATTGTTGTATTCACTTATTCATGTATGATTCATTACTCTTTTCTTAGTTCTCATTATACCATAAATTTCCATTATTTGTCTTTAACATGTATAATGTAGAGAATTAATTTTTCATTTTCATGGCACATAAAACTATTTCATCATATGATGAAAATGTTTGAAAATGTTGATTTTTAGGGAACATGGTTTCATCCCTTCAATGAAATGGTCAATATTACACTCCAATTTTCAGATGTAATTCATAGAATACCTCTATTTCAATGTAATTTTTTCCTCATACTCAGAAAAAAAATTATTCATATTATTTATTTAATCTCTCAACTTTATCTTCATTTCAAATCATTGATAGTGATGGAAATATTTATTGAAGAATGTTTTTTGAAAAATATATCCATTCCATTTAATATATTTATACCTCCTTCCTAGTATTTTGGATCAATGACAACTATTTATCATCATTTACTTTGAAACAATATATTATTGTAAAAAAAATTCAACTTGGATTCATCATTATGCCATAAATATCTTTTCAAAAGACATAATGCAATTATTGCCTACCATAAGTTAATAGTACCGCGTAATAATAGGGCATTATACCACATTATGAAATGAAACATAAGTTAACAATGATGTCACATAATATGTTAATCTATATTAATAGTTATTTTTCACAACATCATTAATATTACCTAAAATTTCCATGACCCACATAGATCCAATACCAGTAGTATACTCTTTCTTAGTAGAGAAATCTCTACATTGGCCCCATGTTTTGATATCCTTATCCCATCTAGGTTCCATTTATAAAAAATAAAATATAATATATTTAGCCTTAAAATTATGAATTTAAAATAATAATTTATAATTATAGATATTTTGTAACACATAACATAAATTAAAATTTTATTCATATCTAATCATAAAATCATAAAATATAATTTTTTGCAGATATAATAATTTTTAAATAATTCATAATATATTGTAAATAAAATGTGAATTATCCTATGCATGTCTTGAAGGAGTGTCAAAATTTGGGAACACTAATGAAAATTTTTATAAACAAATGTATGATAGAGTCTATCCCAATTCACCCCTTTCTGGATTATTTCCACAAGGGTCAATTGTCAATGAACCATGGCTACCTGTAGTATCCATAAACGGATATATTTATTAGAATAAAAAACATAATCTATTCCTAAATATAATAATTTTATTCTATTCCTATACATAATGTATGTAGGGTTATTCTACCTAATATGAATTTTCCTTAATTTAGATCCATTGTATTGTAGAATGCATCATCTGATTCCAATTGTAATGACATAGAGTCAGTTAAACCAGAGTCGATGACTACATTATTTTATTGGAATAAGAAGAATATGGTCTTATTTCGAAGGATAAATTATCATAGTAGTCTTGTAGAACCAAATACATATATGAAACCTATTTTTCAGTAGGATTAAGAATACAAAACATAGTAATGGAAAACATTCATCATCCATGAACTTATTGAAATAATTCTTCTTAATATATATGTGTAATGAAACAAAGTAAGGTTAGCATCAAACACTCACTAATAGTTACATACAATTGAATCTATCATGAATAAATTAGACTTAATCAATATGTTAAGGTAAATAATAGAATAAAAATTCCATTTTTTCAATAAAATAACTATTAGATTAGACAAGGAATAATCATCATGGAAAGATAAATAAAAAAATACCCATTAAATTTATACAATAACATTAATATTATTACATGATAAATAATAATCAATATGTAATGTTAAAAAACAATGGAAAATTCTGTTCAATCAACAAATTGGATTTTATTAATATATAATGTATAATCAATACAAAATGTAAATAATTGTGTACGTGTACCATTTAATCAATAATATAAGAGTCAAACGATTTCATAGATAATGATATTATGAGAATAGGATGAATAATAATAATAACTAAATTCTCAATGATGGAAATGATTAATTATTAGGCATCAAGAACTCTGGCATCCTACCACCTTTACTCTCAATAACTTTTACAATATAGTTTAAAACTATGTATAAAATTAATTTAATGCTAACTTACTAATTCAACACATGAGACACCTGATACACTGATGGGATAAATAATTCCAAACCCCACCAATCACATTATATCCCAATAATTCCTCACATATCATATAATTTATTTCATTCATGAATAACATTTCTTATCATCAATATGCATATCAATTGAGTTAAAAACAAATTTATCAATATTTTCCAAAATAAATAATTTTTTTTAAATTAATAAAAATATTCAAAAATGGAATATATTTTATTATATATTCATATTAATGATATAATTATCATGTATATTTAAGAGGAATGAAATTTACAATTAAAATTGTTAAAAGGAAATTATTGTCTCCAGATATATTTAACAATAATAAAATTATAAAAATATGAGAGGTAGCCATATATAAATTAAGAATATCAGTTTAATAATAAAATAATTATTAAATAGTTATTCATGTTATATACTTAAATGGGGAATTATATACACCACATGAAGTTAAATAAATTCATATTCGCAAATATTTCTTAATAAAATAAAAAATTAGAATAAATCTCTCACATCACGCCTCTTTTTTGATGAAAATGATTTAACCTCATATATAATTTTTTAAATAATGATATTAATTTGTTAAATAAATCTATTTATATTTAAAATTTTATATATGGTCTAGTTATAATATTTTACCACCAATTTGTTACTAATATATCATTACTTACATTGTTTTAGGTGTAAATTATCTTATTTTCACATGCGTGTTTTTTCATGAAAGTTCTTGTAATTTTGTATAGGGTATATATATCATATCCAGAATGATATTAATGTTAAAAATATATTATTTATTCATTATATGTATTTTCATAATCATTATTTAAGGTTGGACTTGGAAAATGAATTGCATCGGTTCAATTAGTTGGTAGGACGTACATACACACGTGAGATGTCATAATTCAATTAACAGGTTAAAGAGAAGAAGAATTGGTTATATATTAATTTTCAATAATAATTATATTATCTAACATATCACATATTTTCATTTAATTTATCATTATTCTATTTCATTCAATGTGTACGTTAAAAATGAATCAGATCGCTTCGCGAGGTGATAGTCCTCCATACACATGAGTTACGTTATTATATTTTCAATGGCACAGAAAGTTATAAGGTATAAGTGATATTATAATTTAAAATTTTAGTTAATATAAAAAATTATATATATGCATTGAAATTATCATTATATAAAATCATTATATGTTTTTCTTGAAAGCAAGTCACATCAGTTTGTTAGGTGGCAGTCCATCGTACACAAAATATATTGTTCTGTAGCACATTCAATAGAAGTGTAAATTAATATAGGATATAACCAGAACATAATAACATCTCAATATGTTTCGGATAATATTTTTATTATATTTTATGTTTAAATACAAATTTTAAGGAGGAAAAACAAAAATGAGAATGAAATAACTTTGTTAAGACTTTTACCTTCTCTTACAGAAGCCTCCTTTGGATCTCCACTTAATAAAACTATTTGTATATATTTTTCAAAAAAAATAATACATATAATTTCAATAAGTATGTTTATATTTATATATATTGGTTTTACATAATATAAAGTGATTTATTGGTTTGAATAAGTGACAGGAGTAAGATCTATTTAATAACTGAGGAGGACTGTCATTTTGGTAAATACACATTAATATTAAATAATGCGAAGTAACTCTCCCTAAGAGCCTAAAAATAGATAAATTATGGAGTTTTAGATTTATATGGTAGATACACACAAAAATAAATGTTTTTATCTTGATATTCCTTTTAATTATGTTTACATAAGTTTACCAATCTTATTTTCAACACAATAATTTGAATATTTTTAATTACCTTAGTAATTTATCATTTATGAATAAAATTATAATAATAAATATGAGATCATTTTTACAAATTAATACATATATAAAATCCAATTTATCAATTAAAAATTATATGTGTGTAGGAAATTTATGTTTATACATGTTAACATAATGCACAAACCCATATTTTAACCTTAATCGACGTAAATGATTTTTTAATTTCTTCTCCAATCATTATGGAAAAATATATTTTAAAAAATTAAATTATATTAAATAATATTATTACAAAAATTTAATCTATTTTATTAAATTAAAATCAGATACATTGAATATTTTAATTTAAAAATAAACCATATATTCTTGTCGAAAAATTATTTTTTATGAAATGCATTTTTCTGGAATACGACGACCATATATTAACAGTGTAGATATTATTCATCATTTTATGGATTTTAATTCATATAGATATATATATAATCTATAAATACAATATAAATAATTATTAATTAATTATTAATTAATTATTATTTTAATAAATTAAAATAAATATACATTTGGCCTTTTAAAATAAATCCAATTTTATGAACAATGTATTGTTTTCTGAAACAATGTTTATTTTTACTTCCAATTGATCATAAATTTATTTGTATTAAGATAATAGTTATTAAATTATTAATTCATAATATTATATTACATTATTATAAAAAAATATTTTAATAGTTAAATACTACATTTTCAGTTATTCATAAAAGCTATATTCTGAGGGGAAATTTCGAATTTTCATTATAGTTTTATTTTTACCAGGTAAGTTCAAAATTTATTTTAATCATAGAATGTTAGAGGTTCCATGCAATGAAATATTAAAATGTGAATTGTATTATAATTTAATTAAAATATAATTATTTTGTTTTATAATTGATTCTCAGGTTTTTATGTATCATAATCTATCAAAGAGTTTGAATTTATTATAATGGAAATATATCATAAATTCTAAAGTTGTTACATTATTAAAATATATTTTTTGAAAAAAATTGACACATATTGAAAATCACTTATACATTGAGTTATAAATTTTTAACAATATTTCCTAAATATAATTACTACTATTTCAATGGGTTCAATTTAATGTTCCTTAATTTATCTGCGATATCAATCATCAATGAATATTTCATATGAGTCATGTATCACCCTATAAATACACTTATTTTATTTTTTAGGTATATTTATTTATGTGTATCATCATATTCGTTTTGATTATTTATTATAATATTCCCTATGAAAATTATTTGAAACCATTTTATTTCTAATAGTTAATCATGATATATTTTTAATTAACTTCACGTGGCGTGAACATGTATGGATAAATCCTTGTGTGATTTGAGGATAAAATTAAATGGCCCTCTAATTCAAAGGATAAATCATTTTATCATATGATATTATTATTATATGGTACATGTGTAGTTATCTTGATCCTTTATTTAATTGTAATTCAAGGGTTATACCCTTCAATTAAATTTTGGGACATTTTAATTTATTCTATTCTATAATTATATTGATGTCTTGGTGGGTTTCCTTTATACATAAATATTATTTTCCAAGCATATGAATGTGTCAAATTGTGATGAAATTCCAAAATCCAATTATATGTATCAATGGTTTAGGATTCGTGATTTGATATTATTCATTCTTAGGATATGATATTTGTTATACAGTCTTGAACATCCCTTTAACATTTGATATTTCTATGCCATATTCAATGATTATGTCATCCCTCCTTAAGATAATTTTTTTATATGATAATATTATTTTTTTAATGGTTAAATTTATCTCATAAAATTATATTAAAATTATTCATAATATATAGATAATCCATCTATGTATCAATGACAAGGGTTTACACCTTATTGAGAATTTTAGTTTGCTTCCTTTCTTATATTTCCCTATTTTAATAGAATCACCTGCAAAGTGATATGTTTATAAGGGAGATACATGAGATGATATTTATGAATGAAATGTATAATATAATATAAAATAATGTGGATATGTATAAAATATATAGTTACACTAAAACTGGGTTCAATGGTTGGTTTCTGAGATTAAGATTATATAAGTAATTATGGGAAGTAATGTATGTATTTTTGAGTCATATTAATTTTTATCAATGAATACAGGTAATGTATGTATTTATTGTTGAATTTGGTACCCTAGAAAAAATTTCTATATACTTTATGATAAATTTTATTTATGGTTTTTAATATTAATAAACTATGCATCACATTAGGACTGTTTTTCTGCATGACATAGTATGTTATAATTACCTAAGAATATATTTCTTACTAGAAGGTCATTGTTGTAACTTCTAGTTACATTTTTTAGGTATTCTTAAACCCCTTTGTTGGTTGATCCTTGGATGAGATTATTTTGGATCTGTTTTGGGTGATATTATGAAAATTTTGGAGGTTTTTGGGATGTCTAATGGTTTAGACACGACCTACACATTGTTTGGATAACCGTATGAAAGTTCCATTTTTTGGGATAGTGGGATCCACATAGTATTCGCATGGAATTCCCTAACCATGCACATTTTCACATGAAACTGTGTGAATGGAATTTTCTAGATCCTAAATATTTACTAACATTTCTTGAACCCAATTTTTAGGTCCCATGCTGACCTCCTTCGACCCAAATTTTTTTCTCCCTTCCATGGAGATCCCATGGAGGATTCATGGCCCCTTGAACCCCCTATGGAAGAAATCTAAAGCATGGATAATGTTGGTCGATCTCATTCCAGTCAGGTGTGTCCTCCATTTTTCTCCTTCCTGCGAACTCTCTCTTTCAATATAGGGTTCCATAGATCATGGAATTGATTTTTAGATCTAAAAGACTTTTTTTACAGATATTAAACCATGTTTTGATTCTTTTTTGTGTGATATTCACTCTTTATAGACATATCCATCTTAAGGTTTCATGTTACGAGATCTATTATTTTTGGAATGTGGTTTTATTACGATGCATAATTTTTATTAAAACTAATTAAATTGTTTAAATTTAAATTGATTCTATTTAATGTATTTTTTTAGATTTGAATAATATGGATTTTAGACATCTAGTTAGAAAAACCAAATTCTGATGAATTTTGGTTTTTGAGAAAAAAATAATTGGTTTTGAATTGGAATAGAAATTTAGTGATATTTAAATTGTCTAATTATAATTTTGATCTTTATGGGAATTGAATCAATTGAATATTTGATTTTAATTGATGAAAAATTTAGTTGATGGAATTTTTGTGAATAATAAACTCAATTCAAGTGATTTTTGGGTGTTTTTGATGAAAAAGATATAATTTTTGAATTCAAATGTGAAATGGACTATAAAATTGCATGACATGGTACCAAATACTGGTTTTGGGAAAAAATGTATTTTTTTATTGAAACCAGATGGTCTTATCATGGGGGAAAAGGATGGTTTTTGATTAAAAACTTTGTATTGTATTTAAAGAGAAAATTATCATATTTGAAATGGTGTATGGGATAAATGGAATTTTATAAAATAAAATGAATTTACCGTCATTGATATGTACTTAATCACATGAAATCCTTAGGATGTTATTGAGTTATTTTGGGTAGAACTTTATGATTTTAAAATTTTCTAAAACGTCATATCATCACATCACATTCCTGAGGTGATAATTATTAGATCAATTTACATTAGGCCTAAAGGGAACTATGTACATACCTTTTCGTATTCATAGTGTTGGGACCCTATATCATAGAAAAATCTTACATATTAGGAACATAACCATGTTGGATTCTTGTTTTCATATTTGAATGTCTATATATGCCATTTTTATAAAAAAATTTACATTCGTTGAGAATTTAGGAAAACTATTTATATAAACTAGCTATTTAAACTAGTTTTGTGAATTTTTTATGAAAATTATCTATTAATTGAAGAAAAATTTAATGTTTTAATCTTCTTCAGTCATTTGAAATATATATCATGTTTTTTAAATGTATTTCCTTCTATTAAACTATAGAGAGATATTTTTTAAATATGATTTGTTAATTTCGAACCTATTTGTTTTACAATTTATAGAACAATTAAATTAAATTGACTTATTAAATTTTTTTATAGAGTCTTTGGGTGAAATATTAATTGGCTTTAGATCACTCCCTACTTGTTCTTTCAGTTGTTTATAGACTATCTCCTCAAGGTTTAAGAAAAGGAAAAGTATCTGTTGAAGGTGGGTTTTGTTGCTGAACATTGGTCTTGGTGAGTTGTGACCTTAGAGACTATGGGTTGTTTTACCCTTTTTTAGATGGGTTTTAGAACTTTTGTAGTTTTTCCCATTTAAATTTTTGTACATTTCTCCCAGTGGAGTTTTCCTTGGAAATTCATACTATATTGTTTCCATTTCATTCCACATTATTAGTAGAAAATCATTCCCACATTCATTTAGTTTGATTCTAGGTGCGAACCACTGACCCATGCAGAAAGGGAACTCCCTTTGGGCTATGACATGAACAACATGGTTATCATGTTTCTAGGGTACTAGGTTTGGTTCTTAACAGAGTGCTGTTAGAGGAGTGGTTCGTGGTTGAGATTTTTTCTTAAATTTAGTATTCATTATGAAATCAATTCAAGTATTAGGTGTTAGTTTCGATTAAATTTCTTGCTAGCAATCACCATAATGAATCTTTAGTCACTAGGGGTGATAAGGGAATGATTTATTGTGGTTTATTTCTAGTATTTTCCAAATTTTAATCAGATAGCTTGAAATCCAAATGTTGTACATCCTATCTATTGGAATTATTTTCCCTTGTTTCTAAATTTATCTTTTCAAAATTTATTCCTTGTAGTCTACTGATGTTTTATAGAACAATCCTCTAAGGAGACGTGCCAATAAGTCCTAAGTGGAAGCTATTTTTGAACCATCATGAGTAAATACTATTGTGGATCCAAATCTGATTTAGGTGATCATGTTCACTTTCCAATATTTGGGATAGGCACCACCTCCAGTTCTCATTCAGTCTACCGTTGTGCAACTTTAGTGGTACTTTCTCATGACTAGTTCTCAAGAGTTTATTCTCTAGAAACCTGCACTATTAAGGGATCATATTACCATCAAGAGGCTGAGGAGTGGATGAGGAGTTTGGAACCCTTATTTGGTTTTTTGGATACACCTGGTGAGATTAATGTGATGTGTTAAACTTTCATACTGGAAGGGACAAGTAGAAGATGGTAGTATATTATGGCGACAATGAAGAAACATGACGGATTACAGTTGAAAAACATCGATGTTATTTTCACTAAACAGTTATATCTACATTTGATGTTGTCTACCAAGTATAAAAAGTCTTTTTAGACATGGGCAGGCTGATAGGCCTATGAAAGCGTATGGAAACACTTTTTGCAGAGCTTGTTTACATCGCACCTAAGATAGTATCAAATGATATGATGAAGGCTCGAAGGATTGAGATGGGACTTTTCAAGGAATTCATTCTTATGTTTTCTTGTTGAAGTTATCCTCTTATTCTTATGTACTTGATAGAGTAGTGATGGTCGACATTATCATGGCGGGTATGTCAGGGTCATTTGGGAGTCTCCTTTTCTCCCAGTAGAAGCTTGAGTTCCTTCACAGGAATGCGGAAATGTGATGATTCTCATGGTAGTTCACAATGGTTGGATTTTTATAGACCTACTTCAGTACTAGGTATATTTCCTTTGATTTTTTTCTAATTTGGACATCCACAAAATTCTAAGATGTTTTTCACTAATGCATCAATGAATTGTAGCTTCTATGGACATTAAGGGAACATACAATGGTTCTTCCATATTTATTAAATTTCACGCATTCCGATGGGATCCTTAACTCATCCTAAAACTGTGGGGAAATCAGATGAATCGTGTGCAAAAGGGTTCCAACCATAGGCATACGGAACGATGACTCATCACGTAGTGGAAGTGTCTCAAGAGGAAGCAGAAATGGGTCTAATGACCATGAGAGGTACCATCACTATTGATTCATCATTAGTGATAGATTTATTTCAAACCATATTATCTCTTTGATTTATTTCAATATGTGTTTTAAATATTTTTATTTTTTCAATAGAGATTTTATCTTGTTCAATTGGTATTACTAAACCCTATAGTACGAAGGGAGTGTCGGGTCTCCATAGTCCCAGTTGTGTGTTTACCCTGTTAGATGCTGAGTTTGCTTGGAATGTTCTGTTTCTTGACATGAAATATTTTTACGTCATATTCAAAATGGATTGGCACATGGACTATAAATCCAATATTGATTTTAATGATCAATGGGTCTCGTTCACTACACCCAGTGTCGTGTCTCTCGTGTTTCAAGTAGAATTGGACACATAGTTGAGATGGGTTGGACCATCTTATTAGGATCAGAGAAATGAAGTATTAGTGTAATCTTTTAATATGGAGTGGGAACTGTTAAGTAGTGATCTCACTCCAGTGATTATTGAGTTTCCCCTATGTCTTTTCTTCTGACCTCTCTAGTTTTCCACTTGTAAAAGATGATGAGTTTTCCATTGACATGTTGTCTAGTAATTAGCCAGTTTATATTCTCTCTTACCTCATGTTATAATACTAATTAAAACATTTGAACTCTCAGTTGGACAATCTTCTTGAGAAAGAAGTTATACATCCCAGCGTGTCACCTTGGGCAGTGCCAGTTACCTTTTCTATGAAACATGATGGTTCACTCTACCTTTTTGTTGATTACCAAACTCTCATTTGTGTACCAGTAATGAAAATTTATCCATTTTCATGGATTTTGGATCCACTTCATCCGTTTAATGAAGAAACTTGGTTCTAGAAGACTGACCATCACTCAGGTTACCATCAGTCGGGGATAAAGGAATGTAACATTATGAAAACCAACTTTTGGGGAATGTATATCCATTATGATTACCTTTTCATTCCCATTAATATAACTAATTCCCATTCAGTTTTCATAGATTTATTGAAAATGATTTCCCATATGTATCTTGACAACTTTTTGGTATTGTTTTTGCTTGATATCCTTATATACTCAATATCCGATGAGGATCATGTGAATCATTTGAGAATAGTGGTGAGTTTTTTGAGAAATCGCAAACTCTATACCATGATTTAAAGGTGTGATATCTGGATTTGGGATGTGAAGTTCATTGGAAACATGGTGTTTAAACATATAGGCCATTTAGGGATTCGATCCAAAAACCCCAAAGATGTAATGAAATGATAACAACCACAAAATTTATTTAGGATTTGAAGATTCATAAGTTTGTCCAGATATTATAGCTACATCATGAAATACATTGTAATGTTTTCCACTCCATTGACATATCTTACACAGAAGTGGGAGATGTTTTCTTGGAATGATATATTTTAGAGTTCATTTCTTGATCTGAAATGTCCTTTGACTACTATGCCATTTTTGACTCGTCTAGAGGCCAGGTAGGGGTACGTGGTCTTTTGTGACACATTAGATTCAGACATGGGATGCATTCTTATGCATGGAGATCATTTTGTTTCTTATGGATCTCATTTTCTTACACCGTAGGAGAAGAACTATCCAACCCATGAACATGAACAAGATGTTGTGATGCATGCTCTTATTAATTGGGGAATTACTTTTAGGGTTTACGGTTTACTATGTTTTCTGAATAGAAATGATTGAGTTACATATTTTTTTATAAATATTTGAATCTATGCTAGAGAAGTTTGTTGGAATACCTGCAGTCTTTTGATATGGGAAATTCATATACCCTGGGGAAATAAAAGGTCCATGAAGATACATTGTGTAGAAATATTTTGGTTTAGGAATTGAATTAATCTTCATAATAGTTGAAATTGATGGATCTCTTTTCACAATTGGATATTAGAGTTCAAGATAAATCAGTTCAGGATTCCATGGAATGTTTTTTTTTCATCCTGTCTTCCTAATTTTGGGCTGGTTGAGTTTTTATATAACAATAGTTACCATCCCATAAGAAGTGTGGCTTATTTAAAGTCATTGTATAACCACACATAAAAATCTCAGTTATGTTTGTCAGATATTAGTGAGAGTTCTTTGGTTGAAAAGAACTTGGTCCAAGAGAAGTCATCAATGAATCAGTTGATTCATTAGAGAATGTTAACATCTAAGAGATGATAGAAGTCTTATGATGAATGTTATTGTAGACCTTTGGAGGTCTCACTTGCTGGCTAGGTGTTCCTAAAAGATTCACCCTGGTTAAGTCATCGACGACATCAGAGGAACGGGAATCTTGCTCCTAATGTTGTTAGAGATTTTGAGGTTGTTTAATAGGTGGGTAAAGTGTCATACTATTTAGAACTACCGTGGTAAGTGATAATGATACATAACGTGTTCCATGTATCTCATCATTGAATGTATTTCTCTGATCCATCTCATGTTTTTGTGTTGGCATGATTTGAAGAGGAACCTGATTTATACATGATAAATAGAAAGTCAGGATAGTCGATCATGAGACCAATATACTTTGTGGGAGAATGAAAACATAGATTTGTGTGCTATGGAAGCACGATTCTATTTCTAATGAGACGTGGGAGAGGGAGGCACTACTGAGGGAGTAGTGAACTAATCATTTCTAGGGATATAATGTTTCGATGGTAGGTAAGTTGTAACTTATCATTACTATTTTAATGTAATTATATACACCTCTTTTGGTTGAGCCTCAGTTGGTCTTCATTTAGAGATGTTTCTGGTTAATATTTAGAATATTTATGAGGTTTTTGGGTAGGATTATGGTTTCTGAATGTCTTGTGAACAGTTTGGAAAACTGTGAACTAGTGACATGTTTTGGACAGTGGACTCTGCATGGTCTGCACAGGGTTTTCCCGAACCGTGTGCAATTTCCCAGGAAACCATGACAACAGGTTTCTTTAGATCCATTTTTTTAATTGAAAATTCTTAAGCCCAATTTTTAGGTACTGGATGTACTGTCTTCATTTCAAACACATTTCTCCCTTCCCAGGAGATCACATGAAGGATTCTTGACCACTCGAACCACATTTTTATGTGATATAAAGATAAGAGAATGTAAGTCAATATCCTTCTCGTTAGTTTTCTACTCGAGTTCTCATCCATTGGAAATCCCTGCCTTTCTCCTCAGGGTTGATTATATATTGGTATTAATTTTGGGATCTAATACCCTTTGTTTTTCATGAACTTAATCCAAGGATTGATTCCTGTTAGTGTGATATTAATTCATTGTGAAAAAATGTTGATTAGGCTTTTGTGTTGTGATATCTGTAGTTTTTAAAAGGTTGTTCGGTTATAATGACCAATTTTTATTTAACCTAATTGATTTTTTCAAATTTAAATTTTTTAGATTTAAATAATTCTTTTTTTAAATTAAATCAAATGGCTTTCAATCCTTTTGATTGGAAAACCTTATTCTAAGGGCTTGAAATTTTTGAGGAAAAACATGTTTCGCTTGGAATTTGAATTCGGTGAGGTTTAAATTTTCTAATTTAAATTTTGGTTTTTAGGGGAAATGAATTAATATAAATTTTGTATTTAATTGATGAAAAATTTATATTATGGTATATTTTTGAAAAAAGAAACCTCCTTCTAGTGAATTTGTGGGATTGTGATGAAAATGATGGAATTGTTGAATTTGAATGTGAAATCAGTTATGAAATTTCATGAAATGATTTTAGATCCATGTTTTGTGAAAAATGGATTAAAATGTTTTGATGGAAAACTTAAGATCTCATCATAGTGAAAATGTAAATTTTTTGATTACAAATCAATTCGGGGTTTTAACTAGAACATTGGAATATTTAAAATGTAAAATGGGATGAATTTTATTTTTTGATTTATATTGAATTACCCATAATTGATTCTTACTTGATCACATGCCTTCCATAGGTCATTAGTAAGTTTTTTTGGAACATTATAATTATAAAACGTTCAAAAACATCATATCATCATATCCTATTCCTTAGGTGGGGGTAATGAGATCCTATTACCTTAGGCCTAAAGGGGAATATATATAATATTGTTGTATTCATAGTGTTGGATCCCTATATCCTAGAATTATCAAACCTATTTGTCACATGACCATGTATCCCACTTTTTTGGATATTGTAATGTGTATATAATCAAATGTTATAAACTATATTACATGTCATAAGAATTTTTATAAACTATTTATACAAAGTGTTTGTTTAATCCAAATGTATAAATTTCAGTTTATGCAATGTATCCTTTGATTAAATGAAATTTCCACATTTTGAAATGTTTTCCATTATTTTAAATGTATAGTATGATTTCCTAATGGCATTTCAATCATATAAACTCTATATAATTATTTATATTAATATTCTTTGTTGATTCCAAACATATTTTTAAAAATTTAATTCAAATTTTGGATAAATTTACATTAGAATATGTTTTTTAATATTTGAGTGAAATCCTACTTGGCTTTGCCTCAGACCCTACTTGTACCTTCAAGTTTTTATAGATAATCTACTTCTGTGATTGAGTAAGGGAAATGGATATCTCGGAGATGAATCCTCCTGCCGAACTTTTGTCTTAGTGAGATGTGTCCTTTGGGAATTTGGGTTTTTTCCCCTATTGTACATGGGTCGTAGTAATTTTTCATTTATGATAGTTTATCTTTTTGTATATTACTTCCAGTGGTGTTTTGCCTATGAAATGCATATAGCCTTGTTTCTTTTTCATTCCACATTGTATGTTGAAAAATTGTTCCCACTTTTAGTTTGAATGATTCCATGTGCCTTTCATCAATCCACAGGGATTGGGAATTCCTTACAGTCTATTTCAGGACAGACTCAGTTATCAGGTTACTAGGGTACGTGGGTTGGTTCCTAACAATAATTGTTCCATGATATGACAGGAACCTGAATGTACTATATAATATTATTAAATTTATATTATATTTCCAGAAGATTCCATTTTTGGGATTAAAATGATATAAGATTTTTGGGGTGGTGACTCACGGGAATTTGAGGAACCTTCTCATGGGGTTCGACCTTGATAATATCCACTAAGAGAATATAAAAATGATACCTTCCAATAAGGAATACAAATTTAAATGTGTCATGGAATGTTATTATCGGAAGACATTTTTATTGGTAATGAGGAATTCATATTATTAATAATGTTTGTTGTGAGTCACACACTTAGATGTATTGATGAATACATGAATGATAGATGTTCACCGTGATGTAGGATTTATTGGGTGCATCATGAGTAATATTGTATTAATAAATAATGCACAAAATGACTAGTCCCATATGTATTAACAGAATTTAATATCTTAAGGAATTTTATGGAAATGATATTGCCTAAATAAATCCATGTCTATAGCGTTCCATAGGAAATTCCAATTTACGAAATGTCATGGAATGCAAGATCCAGCATGCCTGTTGATGGAACTAACATGCAACCTGCTTTAGTAGAGATATCAAGATAGTGGGATTAAATTACATAGTAACCATCCATATGAGGTAATATGTCATTACATCATTAACATCATTCTTTATGGGTTCCATGACAAGTTTCGGGATGTTATCATAAGTAGCTTCATCTGATGCCACTGAGAAAGTTTCTTGGAGGGTCAGACTCTAAGTGTGTCCACAATCCCAGTTAAATAATATATTATTATTCATTATTTAAATGGGTGAATAAATATTATTCTAGTATGTGGTCTAATAATTTTTCATGTATGCTTGATCAAATATAAATATTTATTTTCTATTTATAGAATACAATGTTTAATTAATTTTGGGTGAATAATGATGTGATATTTATTTAATAAATAAGTTGAAATTATTCATGGCCTGATGAATATTTTGGAGGAATGGAGGACTGAGTTTAATGGTCCACTGAGAAATAATAAATAATATATATTATTTAATTAAATAATATTTAATTTTAATCCTCAAAATAATCAAAAGTTGAGAACCGATAATAATAATATTATTATTTGACATGGAATTATGGTAGGATTAAATAAATAATTAAAGAATTCTGTACTATTATTTTTTTACCTTAGAAATATAAATACCCAAATATGTTTTATTCTATATATATCCAATTCATTTTTTATTTTTTCTGAAAAATGGATTTAGAGAATCCTCTAAAGCCCAAAGAGCTCTATTCTTTAAGAACACTCCCAATAATATAAAGAAATTCTCATCCTTCAGATCACAGAGAATGCTTTGAAAGTGGATCTCGAAGTAATAAAAGGTGTGAAATGTTTTCATAAAGATCTATCATGATGGAACTTGTAGGTTCATTCAGAGACATCTAGAGATTCATGGTACACATGTGGATCGCTACAAGAGGAAATCATCATGTGGTTTCTATAACAAAATGATGTTGGACCACACATATGTCACCAGATTCATCAATGAAGAAATAATTACCCAAACATAAATTTTTATTTAATTAAATTAATTATCAAGAACATATGGAGTTCCTAAATATATTTATTATTTAATGATCCATTGTCTATTTATTGGATTCAATTCCATGCTTCATGGAATTTATCATCGTAAATATCTATGATTGATCATCGATTATGGAAAAGAGAAAATATGGGCACCGCCAATTGCACGATTGCATTATGCCTGAAAACTAAAAGTGGAATAAAAGTGGTCACATAAATATTTATAACTATTTATGATCATTTGTTATTTAGCCATTTATAATTTATTTTTACAATTCCGGTTTAATCATTTTTTAAATCAGAATTTTGATATCTCGTTTTTCCTCTTTCATTTCCTATCGATCTAGTCCAAATGATTAATTTTATGATTAAAATAAAATATAGGAACTCATATGGTGGTGAATTTTTTTTTGAATAAACACACAAGAATATATTCTGCGTAACTAGATTTACATAATGTGTAGTCATGTTCAATCCATCAGAATTGATTTGAAAAAAAACATGATTATGCAATAATTACATGCTTAAACTACACCACATGTTGACCTGAACAAAACGGTGCATAATTATTCGGATTACACAAAATGTAGCCCAATTACATGTCATTTTGTCCATTTGTGCCAAAGAATTGTCGTGTATATCCCTACACGACCTGCCTGACAGGTAACTATGTAATTTAGAGATCACACATTGTATAGTCTATTGGACATGTCGTGCACTCTATTTTCTGAGGTACAATAGACATGTCGAGTATCTAGGCATGTAGTTTTGATAGATAATGAGAGATATACATGATGTTTTTATCATATGAACACTACATTTTCTTATACCAATTTATACATATTTGAAATTTATTTATTACTATGTAAACCTTGAGTCATGTACATGAAAGTGGTCATAAATATACGACACACCATGTGAAAGGTTTTATTAAAAATAAATATATAAATGTTTAATTAAAATCTTCATAATGTTCGGATCATCATATCATGTATGAGTAATATTATAATTTTTTACTCTACCTAAAATTAAGAATAATATGTGACCAAAAAATCAAGTAATTCATGTAATTGTCTGTGATCTACACATTGTGAAAGTACATGATAAGTCATGTTTTCGATATGTCATAAGGGTAAAATAGTATATGAGTATAATACATGATGGGATGAATGGGATGGGTATTCATTGCGTTTCCAATAAGGTACAATTAAATACACAATTAGTTTTGAATGAAATTATTTAATTTGTTTAAAATTATAATAGATGAGAATGTCATGGAAATTCAGATGATAACTATGATAAAATTTTTGATCAATTAAACATAATAATTAATTTATTCAGTCATGATTTATATAAATTAAGAACTATTAATAATTAAATGTCAGTTTTATTAAATGAGTAATTTTTTTCACGCATGTGGATGATCATGAACCAGACCAGGCCATTGTATGGGAATCATTTCATTTAAATTTTAATGAAATTAAATTTCTAGCAGAAATTCCTTCTTTAAACTTATTATGTAGGTCCTATGTTCTCATGGTTTCTTTTATGAAAACCACTTTTTCTCCTCATCTGTGTGTCAGTAAAAGGACTACATGATGGATGCAACTCTCAATTTAGTTGAGGTTGTTCATTTTTTTATCCGAGTTGAATCCAATACAAGAAGATAAATAAGTAGACTAGTGGAAACCTATAAACATGAACCTTAATAAGATAAAAGTGTATTTCCCTAAGACAACTATTCTATTATCAACTACTTGATAAACTATCCATTCGTATATTCTTATGATTATACCCTTTATTATTTTATTTTTATCTATTTCGATGTTATTTCATTTTGGATGTTTTGTAGCAATAACATAAGTGAATAAAATTAATAATCATGAAATATATAACTAAAATAAGTTGTCTTGCGTGAAAATATTATCAAATACATACTTAATCACTTACAAAGATACATTTAATATATACTTGAATGTGATAAATATAATAACTCTCAATTTAAGAATAAAATGTTAAAACCCATGTATTAAATATATTAACCCAGTATAGCCTTCCATTACATCTACTCAAATCAAATCATAGTTCAATGTTCTTGACCAACCAATGTTGGGGTGCTTCCAATTATTGGGGAATTTTAACATGATGTTATAGGTTGACATAACATAGTATACACCAGGGGTTCACTACAAAAGTAGGACACAATGTAACTGAGAGACAACAGTGGAGGAAGTCCCTTTTAATGATTTAAAGATTGGGGAGTCAACTAAGTGGATCAGGTAACTGTGAGTTAATGAAGTTTCCATTTGGAATGCCTACCTAAACCCATTCATGTTTCTTGACCATCCCAAGTTGGGAAATGATAAGGGTAATGTGAATCATTTCCAAAACAATATCCAAGAAATAAGATAATATGGAACAAAGGGTGAGGGTCATTGTGTTTAGATAAAATATTTGTAGGCTAATAAATTTAATATTAATTTATTTGTCTAATTTTTTTTAGATAATGTACAAAAATTACAATTATCCTATTTTTTAGAAAAAATATTAAACTAAAATAAAATATATCATTGTGAACCATACATGAGAATGAAAAATTTCTCTTCAACACAAATTTATATGAGTGGATAAGGTGACTATGTGTTATCATTTTGTAGGAAAGTTAATTATATGTCCTTGAAGAACCATTTGTAGTTGTTCATAGTAATGAGAAAAGTGATAATGATAAATATCTATATGAGAAACATCTGAATGATGATATTTATATTCATGATTCATGATATCATCCATATAAAATGATATTTTGAAAAAAAGAGGATATGGGGGAATATATCATGATGTATCACCTTTAAGATCTCTCACAAAAAAAGTAATGAAAATAATGTTACGATATATCTAAAACATTTTCCACAACTAATTTTGCAGAGTTCTCACCCACTGGACCTCAGGTACTAAAGATTATTATATACATTGAATTCATGGGACTCATAAGGATTAAATTGTAGGATGTGTTTTGAACTGATATCATACATTCTTCACTGGCCATGAAATTATCTATCTTAATTTTTAATTACACTGTGAGAGATAATAAGAAGTGTCTTTTATAACATCTTACATTAACATTCCATGTGGATAAGGGCATGGGGAGTGATAAACCAACATTATTTATATTGAATAAGAAAAGTTTGAAAATTATAAAGTCCCTAAGAATTATAATTAGTCTAAAGATTCTGAGATCTATCCATCCAATAGGAATATGATTCAGGGGAAGGGAAAGGAAAAGTAGACAATATGATTTGCATGTGGTAAGTTAGGACCCTGGAACATGAACTACCCCTAGAAGAAATGGGAATGTAATGTTTCATTCATTATCAAATAGAATCATTCAATATCAATGTGGTGGGTATTGTATATATCTTTTGGGGATAACATCTATATCCAAATGTAGGAACCACGTAGATTTTGAAATATTTCAAACGGGGAGTTTGATCTAAGAGATGTTATGTTGTGAGGCTGGCTACTGTAGACATTGTTTACTACCACCTCATATTTCCATTGAGATTTAATTTGATTTTAATTTTTTTTACTATGTACGTACAGAAACCAAAAACATAATTTTTTTTCATTCATAGATATAGATTTATTTATTTTTTAAGGTTCAGTTTTTTATGGTATGGAATATTTAATTAATAGTCATTATATATTGAATTATGAAAATGAATTTTTGGAATTTGATAATGAATCTTGTTCACATGACCCGTATAACACCTAGTTGTGGAATCATCAACTTGGTCTTGTAAACAAGGAGAGTTTGAAAAATAACTATCAAGATGGTTATTTAGAATCTTCTGTTCTAAAACCACATGATATATTTCATTCTTGTTTACAAGGAAAAATAACAAAAATACCATTTAATTGAAACGGTAAAAAGGCCACATAGCCTCTTGGATTGGAAGACACTAATGTATGTAGACCATTTTCTATAGAAGGTATAGGTTGATATTATTACTTAAAAGCATTTAACGATGACCTGAATGGATATGGATCTATATAACAAATGACGGATAATTCTGAGTCCTTTGGAAAATTATTTAAATTAATAAATGAATTAAATAATAAGCATGGTAATAAGAAAGAAAATATTTGTCCAGATCGATGTGGTGAATATATTAACAAGGAGTACATAATCCTTTTACAATAGTTTTGGATTCTATCTCAACTCCCTCCTCCTGATACACTATATTGGAATAGTGTTTGTGAAATGAGGAAATATACATTTTTAGACATGGTTAGTTTGATGATTAGTCACATAGATCCACTCTTATCTTAAGGGTATATCCATTACATACTACCACATACACATTAATCTATGTTCCATATAAAGCATATAATGGAATTCCCTTTGGGATAACGAGTGGAATGAAACCCATTTTGCCGCATACAAATGTAGGAGGTTGCAATGCAATTTCATTACCTTACGGGGCATCAAACTACCACCATGGCACATCATGTGTATCATTATACAGTAACCTAAGGAAACAATGGGATACAACCTATTCAAACCCTCTACTATGACAGTGACTATCACTTGAAAAGATGTCTTTTTTAGAGGGAACCCTTATTCAAAATGGATAGAGACAACAAGAATTACTTCCATGAAGTGGATTATCAAGATAAACTAGATTTAGACATGAATATATTCCACAGATCCCCATGGAAGAAGTAGTTCATGAAACAAAAGTATAACATAAGAGAATAATGGATGTAAGATAACCATTGAGATATGGTTTTCTAGTGATCAAGTAAAGTGACTCATTATTAGTTAAAAAAGATGAAACTATATCCTAAAATGTTGAATGGAGACAGATCAGAAGATACAAGATAGAATGTGGCCATGAATTTTGATATGGATTCTGTATATCGCGGATTCTAATGTAGCCAAGGAATAAATTTGTATATAAAACATTTTCCTTTAGATTTATGAGGTACATAACAGAAATGAACCTATCACATTGTTATGTGATAATACTATAGATATGGATATTGGAAAAGAGCCATGGTAACACCAATAGGAAAAGCATATACACTGTAAGTATCACCTCTTGAGGGATTTATATCATATGGGTAAATTAGTAGTAAGTAGAGTACCCATGGAATAGTTTGTGGAGAACACCATAACTAATTTCTTATCTTAGAAGATGTATGAGTATCGTGTGAGGGATAGTGGACCAGAGGTTGTTTGCAGTTGGAAATAGTGAAAGTGGGTGTCTATTTGAGTTAATACCCTACATCCAATATAAATATAAATTATGAAAACTTCTATTTAGGGTTTAGAATAATAAAAAAATACTCATCACATCATTATTGTTATTCTAGATTAAATAGTATGTGATATGTCGTTTGAATATATATCTATCTAATATGTAATAACAATTCCTCAACACCATGAGATCGAAGAATTGATATGTCACTATTATTTAATATATGTTATATAGAAGGATGATATCATCTGAGGGAAACAAATGATATTTTCCCTTAGGATGGAGACTCATTTTTCATTGAGGCACCTTCTCATGGTATACGGCCTTGGTAATATCTAATAGGATTTTATGAGAATGACACTCGCTAGTTTAGAATCCATATTTCAATGTGTCATTGGATGTTCCTATCTATGGAGGTGTGTATTGGTCATTAAAATTTAAGATTTTTGTTAATATGTATTACGAGTCTTTAACTATGATGTATTGATGACAACTGTGATGAAAGATGTTCATAGTGAGGTAGGATATGTTGGGTGCGTCCCTAGTAATATTACATAAATAAATTATGGGAGAAAGAATTGTTACCTTACCTTTTAACAAAAGTTGATATCTAATTCCCTTTGATGGAAATGATATATAAAAAATGAATCCATGTCCACTGTCTTCCATAGTAATGTTTAATTTATAAATATTCAAAGAAATAGAAATTGACCACCTAGGTTGATAGCACTAGCATGGAACTGTCCTGATTAGGGATATAGAGATAAAAAGATTATAATACTCATTAAGGATTTTTATTAAGTAACATATCATTGCCACATTATCGTATTTTTATATGGATTCCAAGGCATGTTTTTAGATGCTATCCTTGGACTTTAGGATACCTCACCTAATTCCACTGATAATGTAGTGTAGAAGGTCACACACTAAGGGTTTACATAATCTCACTTAATCAACATATTATTATTTATTATTTAATAGGCTGAATAAATATTATTCAGATACACTGATTAATAAATATTCATGTATATTGGATTACATATAAATTTTTAACATATATATATTGTATATATTGTTTATTTATTTAATAGGGAATAATTTAGTTATATTTATTTAATTAATAAATAGACATTATTCAAGGCCTGATAAATATTACAGAGGAATGGTGGAATATGTTTAATGGAATAGTTGTAAATAATATATATTGAATATTATTAAATTAACGAATATTTAATTTTAATTCTCAAGTTAAAATCATGTCAAAAAATGATATTATTATTATTATTATTTTACATGTGGTTTTGGTAAGATTAAATAAATAATTTAGGGAACTCGTAAAATTATGTTATTTTAACCCTAGACGTATAAATACCAAAATATTTTATTTTCCATATAATGTAAATTAATTTAGTATTAGTTGTGAAAAATAAATTTGGAAAATCTTCTCAAGCTAAGAGATCTCCATTCTCCAAGAATTCTCCCAAGAATAGAGGGAATTCCACCTCCATTGGATAAATGAGATCGATTTAGAAGTGGTTCTTGAAACGATCAAAGGTAGACGATGCAAGCACATGGATCTGCTGTGATAGAACCCAAATAATCCTTTGACGGTGTATATTGCTAGTGGAACATTTGTGGATCAATATTAAAGGAAATCAACACTTGGTTTCTACAACACAATAATGGTGTACAACGGATCTACCACTGGATTCATCAATGATGAATGAATTCCTTAAAGGTAATTCTTTACTTATTTAAATTAATTATAAATAACATGAGATGATCCACTCTTTAGTTCTATGATAATAATCCATTTTGTATTTCTTTGATTCAATCCCATGTATCTTGTCATTAATAATTGTATTGATCTTGGATTGATCATCTATTATGGGAAAACAAAATATGGGCACCCATCATCCCATTTGTCTGATGCACATGGAACCTACATTTAGAACATTGGATCTTGGTGTTCTTGTCTATGGGTGTCTATTTTGGTCTCATAATGGGGTTTTATTATTTTTGGTTATTATTTATAGATTAATAAGGTGGCAAATTTGAATGAACAATGGATAAAATGAATGTGTAATAGGATAAACTGATGGAATCATGTGACAATAAGTCGTTGTATTTTGTTTTCATATTAACCTAATAGTTTGATATGAAATTATTAGATATTATCATCACTCAAACTAACATTATTGGTTATAAAAAATTGTTTGAAATAAGATAATTAAAATTATGTGATGAAAGGTAAACCTATGATAACTCATTCACAGTTATTATTCTTTTTACCTTATAATGATACATATTTTTGAAAAATGGTTGAGTCTACTGAAAAAATGCATATATAAATAGAAGTGAATATAATTCTAGTATTTCCCTAGATAACATGGATTTATACTTAGATAAAATTATATATTATGTAATTATTGTTATAACGATACATTCAACTATTTTGTTTTGTAAGTGAAATTAATATTCTTATAGTTTATAATTTTTAAGGTGGGGTGTAACACCCTGGGAACTAGTATTAATTTTATTTATAATATAATGAAATTGATTTTTGTGTGTTTATATAGTATATAACTCATGTACCAGAACTTATTTCAGTATAAAAGAAAATATTCATGATATTATTTGATCTAAATCATATATTACAAATTAATAAGAAATTCATAAAAGAAAATAATGAAAATTATAATGGGACAGTAATCATAGGTAAATACAATTACATCAAGAATAAAAAATAATTCTTTATTTTTACACATGAATATAATACTAACTAGTATAGCATTGTAAGGATGAAAACATATAAAATTATTATATATATGTTGAAAATTAAAAATTGATATATAATTTTAGATTTGTACATAGGTTTATATATTGGGATAGAAAATGTAATATCCAAACTCTATGGTTGTTGTATTTATGGTTGTGGGATATATGGACACTAGATATAGATGAATAAAATAGGTATATTGATGAGTATCCATTATAAATAGTTTAACAATATATAATAAATAGTATATTTTTCATGTAATTAACATATAAAAAATAAGTTTTTTAAAAAATAATAATCAATAACTTGGAAAAAAAATATTCTATTGTAAAATTGATATTATTTATATTTTGTGTTTCTTATTCTAAAATGATTAAATATGTTACATTAAAATATTTATATTAATGAAAATTATTCCATATAGATAACATAATTTAATTAATCTCTTTGTAATTGTTTATAATTTGTAAAATATATGGAATAATCATTTAATATTTAATAGGATACATTCCTAACAATTATTTATTATGCATAATAATTTTAATTTTATAAATTATTTTTTTCAAATTTTAATTTTTTTAATAATTAAATTTTTTTTATGAGATCACAATTTCAAGGTTTATTAATAGGGACTATTTCATTTTTTTGGAAAAAAATTTTCAGAGGTAAAAGATGTGTTCTGACAGTTAATAGTAAAATATTTTTAAAGGATATAGTAATAAATAAAAAACTAGAATATAAAAAATATTACATAACTTTTTTTATAAGATATTTAATTATTTATCCTCATCCATTTTCAATTTTTAATCCAATATTCTTATATAATGTTTGTCATTATACTTTATGAAATGTGTATTTGGAAATATTACACCCATTGTCACTTATAAAATATCTACTATAATACTAAATTTAAATTTTTATTCAAAGAAGCCCTTTTAAGGAATAGTGGGAATAAAGTACACAGAAATAAAGGGAATCAAATATCAATGGGAAAAGAATGTTCATTATAGATAATATTAATGGAGTTGGAAGGATTTAGATTATATAGTTTCCATTGGATAAAATATAACTCTAGGTATTGATTATGCTTGATGACATTATCAAATTGAAAGGCCATCGGTTCCCATGCATGTACATGTTCCTCTAATCTAGCCTTTCCATCGTTGAAGGCACGCATCAAAATTTTATTTTTCTTATCGATCCTGGTGATTTTTTCTTCACCCAAATCGACCAACAATGATCATTCGAACATTCTATGTGAAACCTACTTAGAAACAATGATCCTAAAAGATTCATCCATTATTTATTTGTTAGAATGATGGAGAAGCTCTTGAACCACTACTTTGTCAGCAACCTCCTTGTTGCCCTCCTGTGGAAAAATAATATTTTCAACTAGGTTAGGCACTAGGGTGATATCTATATAAGCATTATATCCCCTCATGGATTAAAATTTTAATCTCCTGTCATTATGAACCTCTTCAGCCCTGAAAGTGGAAGTTGAAACTGGATTACCCTATATACCTAACTATAGAGAAATTTCCCCATCCTATTCATGTGATAAAATGATGCCAAAAATAATAAAAAATAACTACAATTCTTAATAGGTTTTCTAAATCTTTGTTATATGTATCATCATCAACCTGATCTATCTCAAATATTTTATTACTCTAACTCTTCATAATTTGCATGTACCACTTTAATATGAACTTAATAATATATTTATATATTTATTTTATTATTAATTTTAAAAAAATTACAACATAGTCTTGCACATATATTCTTTATTTCTTGTAAATAAATTTTTTGGTTTAATCACTAAGTTGAAAAATATTATAAAATTTTCATCATTGATGATCATAAAAAAATTGTAATATTTGACATTAATGAGGAAATTTATGTTATGTATAAAGTAATATAACCAGAATATATAAGAATTTAATAATTTAAATTATAAAAACCTAATTTTTAGAAAAAATTTCAAAATAATTACTTTATAGATTTCATCATTACATATCATTTTTAAAACAAAAATTGAATGAACATGGTGTTTTCTCCACAAAATAAATAAGGTAAACTATAAAATGGGGGTAAATTATAGTTGAAAAAACTAAAAACTTCTATCCCACTCATGTTTTCAATTCATCATAAGATATGAAATTCTAATATAGTCATAAATCTATGTATTAAAAAAGAAAATAAAAAACTAATATAATCATAGTCAATTAAAATACTAAATTAATATTGAATGAAAAAAATAAATTGTATAAAATGTGTGGAGTAATGTATTAAAATCCTTATACTCATTAAAATGATATTAATAATACAATTTGTCCAAACAATAAGGGGGAACATTAAACTAAATCCTAGATATCTAAATTCTGTACTGGAAGACCCTTGGCTTTATAAAAATTAGAGGAAATTTTTTCTTCCATGTGGATTCCCTCGATCACATTTTCTAAAAACAACTAAACTTCCTCCGACAGGATCCCTTATTCTCAATATATTATCATAAAGCCTATCTTCAACCTAAGAATCCGTCAATCATAATATATTAACAAACAAACACATATACCCTTGTTTCCCCTTGATTATCATTACTGAAAACACATGAATTAATATAATATACTAAAGGATTTATAATAAATGCCACTAAATAAAGTACCTAGAAATACATATTAATTTGATCCATGAAATATAGACCTCTCAAGATTATAAATTTTTGTAAAACTAAAAACAATCACAAGAATCCAAAGGGAGGATAATTTTAGACAATCATTCTGATAATCAGTGAATATAATCATAAGAAACTCATTAATGGTATGTTTCAAAAATCACCAGGTTCAATTAAAACAATATCATAATAAAAAATTCTTTCGTATTATATATTAAACATAACCTAGTATCATCCTGTAAAATTAGGCTACTCTCTACAATACAAAATCTTCTTGTAAAGGAAAAAATGTATCAATATAAAAATTCTTGTTGATTATTAAATTTATAATTATGAAATAAATCACTGGATTAAATTTCCACATATATTAAACCATCAAAAACAAAAAAAATTAAAAGAAAATTATATTTAAATCAAATTAATATTTAATGTATTTTGATTTTCAAATAAAATTTAAAAATTTGTATTTTATTGAATAATGTCTCCCTTTTCGAATAAAACAAAAAATAATAACAAAATTGAAATGATGATTGGATTTAAATTAAAATACATCACACAAATTTATATAGAAATTTATTTATTCCACTTTCAAACAGATCGTTCAAAAATAAACTCATGATCCCAAACTATTTTTTTTCTAAAAAATTAATTTAAATTGCTTTCTTAGTATCATATGAAAAAATAATAACACTTCAAGTTAACTAAGATATCATCACCTTATCAAATAATTCATCAAATAGAAATTTTTTTTATCAAAGCCCCCATATAATTATAATAAAATGTTAAATTTTTCAAATAATTTCAACATTTTCCATATTAAAAAAATATATGATTAAAAAACTAGAGAAAATCATATAAAGGAGATAAAAATATTCAACTACGATTCAAATTAGAAATGTTTTACATTATGGAAGTAATAACTTAATTAATTTGAATTATATATTCTTATAAAAAAGATTTCAATTAATTTGAAAAGGGAATTTTATTATCATCTAATTATGAAATTAAACTCCTATGGAAAATTCAAGGAAATCATATCTCTTTAAAAATGTTTTAATACATATATCCATATCTCAAATAATTTGAATGAATTAAGATCAGAGTGAAAACAAATATTTTAATTATTTTAATTCAAATAAAGAAATTATATAATATTATACCACATAATATTTCTATTGTTATTTAATAATAAAAATAAAAACATAAAAAATATGTATATTAAAATATCAATTTTATGATATATAGAAAATATATCATATATGATATGGAAAAGGTGAATATTTATTATAATGTTTTGTTATAATAAATTTTTATATTTTTAACAACTATCCTTTTTGTTAAAGATTGTTTCTATTCTTCCTTATTGGACCCATAACATCAGAATATGTTTTTATAAGAATGATTAATGAATTTTTTTTAATGAATGTTTTTTTTCTTTATTATTGGACCATGTACATAAAAATAAGTGTCTTTAGGAAATATAGATGTTACTGAATTTTTGAATCCAAAAAAAGGGGGATAATATTTTTACGTGATAAATGTCTATAGAAACAATTATCCCGAAATATGTTTTCTGATTGAACAATACATGAAACAGAAGTAGTGTAAATGATGAAGTTGTTCATCAGACACATCATCAGACATAAAACAAGTTACATGTATTTTATGTGTTATCATATTCAGTGTTAGTTAAAAAATCACAATTTATTTAGATTAAAATTTATACAATGTAACTCCAATCATTAATATTTCATAAATTTAGTAAACACTAATAATTTTTTTTAAATGAATGGAGAAATCATAATTTTTTATTATTTGTTGTAATCATGAAATTTTTTTCATCGAATCCAAATGTACTATGAATAGATGTTTTTAGAGGTATGGAAGAGTTATAGATGTTAGGGTTTGAATAATATAAATTTTGAAGAGTAGAGTTACAATTGTATTGAAAATTACATCATAATGAGAATTCCATCATTTGTTGGAATCCAATAGACTGAAGTTGAAGAGGTTATATTTGAATAAATCAGAGATGGAATGTTAATCGAAATGTCTTTGACACTGAATATTAATTAGATTGACATTGAGTAGAAAATTCAGTTAGACTGACTCTGCAGAGGGAATTAAATCAGGCTAACGCTAAGAAGAAATTAAATTCGACTGACTCTGAGAAGTTAAGTCAATAAAAATAAATCAAAGTATGGAATTCAATGAAACTGATGTGGAGGTGGAAATTAATTTGGAATGATTCTGAAAATTAATTTCATTCCGACTGACTCAGAGAAGGAAATCCATTCTCACTGACTCTATGATGGATCATCAATCAGACTGACTAGGAAAATGATTTTCAATTTTTCTATCTCTGATGGGGAAATTCAATTTTTAATGAGATGAGGATGAACCCACATATTGTTATTTTTAATTTTCATCATAATGAGATAATTATGTACCATTAGACTTGTGATCGGGAAGGCAGTCCATGAAGGATGATTACGAAGTAGACTCAAGATATTTTCAGAATATTTATGAAGAGTTGAAGTGGTTAAAATTAAAATTAAAATATTCATAGATATTGGTGCATCTAAATTTATCTAAGTGGGATAATGTTTTTTTACCCACCTTTTCCATTATGGGATACCTATAAATAGATGCTGAGTAAATTTGAGCTTTTTGATTTTTCATACATGACAATAATACAGAGACCCACATAATTCATATAATGTCTTTTAGACTATGGAATAATAATTAATGTCATACATTTGAATGCTTAGTTTACCCAACTGAGAAGATAATACATTGGAATATCAGATTTAGAAATTTAGTTGAGTTTGAGAAATGATAATTGATAATGGGTTCATCTTATTTAGTCCATCGGATTGAATTCATCAGACTGAGACCATCAGACCTAGCCCAATCGAAATAATTGAATCTGAAATAGCCAAAATAGACAAAGGATTTTGGACATAAATTTTTTGGATTATTTGGAAAAAATACTTTATTCATTTTTTAAATTTTTTTGATATAGCATTATAAACTGATTGGAGTCAACATTAATATTTTGATTGGGAGGTAGAATGTGTCTATTGAGATTTGGAATATGTTTTATTTACCTTTTCATAATATTAAATTTCCATTTACCCATGGGAATGGAACTATAAAGGATGTAGGAACTCATAATGACGTTTAATTTCAAAAATCTTTAGGGCTTTACATTATATCCAACCTTTTCATGCACATGTATTTACCAAAATATGGTAAGGTAAAAAATTCAACCGGTTATTGGGGTTATGTATTAAATGTATTGAAACTTATAAAAAGTAAACAACTGATTCTACCCCCCCATGTAGTTGTAATTCGATCCCTTTGAACGTCAATTTGTATCAAAGGGAAGGTTCCCTTATTGAATCCTTATCATGGATAATCACAGTTCTGTCAACATTAGAAGAATTCTAATATTTTGTGGAAAATTTATTATGGATGGAAATGTATGATGACACCATAATTCCTATAACAAGGCCTAAAATTCGTTGATTCTTCTAAAATAGGGTTTCCACCAAATGAAAATTATTCCCTAATGAATATTTCTTATAAGGGAAATATTTATGATGATGAAAAAACAAGAAATATTATTCTAATGTCTCTATCCAAAAAAGATTATATGACAGTTATGGGTTGTAATAATTCAAATATTTTCTGGGGAATAATGAAAATTATTTTATAAAGGAATAATAAAGTGAATAAATAAAATATAAAAATATGGTACAGTATGTTTGATAACATTATAATGAGAGATGAAGAAACATCTAATGAATAGTTAAAGGAAGGTAAGTGAAATGGATTTTAACAATAAAATATTTGGAGAAGTTTCAGAACATTATACTACAGTCAATAAATGTATGAGTAACATTTTATATATTATTTCTTATAAAAGAAACTATTTTAAAGGTATGGGTGGTTTATATCTTAATGAATTGAATAAAATTTTTATGTCTTATAAAATAATGAAATATCCAATGTTCATATATAAGATGAAATATTAAATTTCATTTAACTCTATGAGATAAATGAAAACTAAGATGTTGAAGATGTAGATCATAATGATTCAAAATATAATAAGGATGATGAAATGAATGATAAAACTATATCTCTTATCAATAAGAATAATATAATATGATGATGAATTTATTGGGGAAAACATAATCTCAAATGCGTTTTTTGTGTAAGAATCAAATAATTTACTATAAATATCCTTAATAAGAAATTTTATGATTATTGATATGATTTTGATGAAACACCTTGATGGAATAATTGGAAATAAATTTCTAATGGATAATTATCCACCAAAAAACACAAGAGGAGTTTTACTAGAAACAAAATATGTATGTTGAGTATGAAATGAGATTTAAGGTGAACTAAAAATAATTTTTTGTATGGTGATACTTCGTAAAAATTCAATTTCATAATTTTAAAACTACAAAAAACAAAATATTCCATTGATAGTGTAAAAGTTAGTAAAAATCATATAGAGTAAATAAAATAAAAAAGGAACTAGTTTCTTGTATTTATAAAAATAGAACTCTTGACAATTAAAGTATGTTCATAATGAGATATTGTGAATACATTGTTGAAGTAAGAAAATATGTCATCAAGATGGAGTTAGAATACTTTCAAGATGTCTTATTTTTAATATTTGAATTGATGAATGATAAAATATGGTTGATGATCTCAGTAAGAAACTGATAGATAAAGAGAATATTTTAACATGTTTCAATCCTAACATTTTGGTCTGTATAGTAAATTGAGGGTGATGAGTGAAAAATTCAATAATTATTTAGATGAAAATTTTGAGACATATAACGCTTATAAGAAATCTGAGATAATGAATCAAGTGAAATCCAAAGCCTCCTAAAATAATGTTTCTTATAATTTTTCTATCATTTCATGTGATAAAAAATGATTTTGGATGGTTTGGGTTGACTAAAGATATATAAAACCTATCACATCAAAATATTTGAAAAGACACTTAGAATGAATGATTCACCAAGTTCACTGTATGATAGAGTAGGAAGAAGTCATTAAACATAACAAAGATTATATAAAAAATAGTACTTCAAAAAAAATCATGATTTGATGGTGTCTATTTGATCTATGGAATTGATTGGAATAGGGATTATATTTTTTAGCATAACATATCAATTCCCAAATGATGGTTAGAATAAGTGTAAAAAAACGTAAATGTATAATGATAAACTTTCCTATTACACAAGAAGTTAGATATGAAAAATATCAAGATGTTATAAAATTTCCCATAAAAAAACAAATTTTCTTGTTTAGGGGATGTTTGTGAAGTTGTGATAAAGCTAGTATTAATTCCAAAAGATGAATGAAATTAATCCAAGATTAATTTTATTATGGGAGAAAATAAACAGTAGGTGATGAAATAGATGTTTTGGTTGAGACCTCATTCCAAGCTAGTAATAAGAAAAATCTGTTGATACTTGATTATGTTTCTTCTTCACACATGACATGTGACATAAAAATCTGGAATTTTTTGAAGCAATGATGGAGTGTTTGTTACCTTTTTGAATGATAGTAACAGAAAAATAAAAGGAATTTTAATGGCTAAGATTGAAGTTGAAATATAGAAATTTAAGTAATTTTTACTTGTTTTTGGGAAGAAACATAACATACATAGATTATGTACGTTTTTTATTGTAGTAAATCGGAGATTTTTAGAATGTTTTTGTGTGTTATTACTAGTATGAATGATTGGAATGTTTTCAAAAAAGGAAAAAGAACTAGTGGAATTCTTTTTATAGATGGAGAACATCAGAACTAATGTTATTTTACTGTAGAATATGAGAATATGTTGTGGCATCGAAAACATGACCCCCATAGGTAGAAAAACATGAAAAGGCATTCTAAAGATGATGTAGTATTAAATTTACATATATTTGAAATAATAGAAAAATATATATGTGCTAATTTTTAGAAAGGTAATTTGAGTGATAAAAGAGTTAAAAAATTTGATATTCAGCCTAATATGCATCCTAAAATTTTTTGTTCTGATATATGTGGGACAATGAGAATTCAATCCACAAAAGGAGACCTATACATAATCACATTTATTGATGATTTCACTCAGATTATAAAAAACATGTTTATGAAACACAAGTTATAGGCTATAGAAAAGAATTTGTTTTCTATAAAATAAGATGATAAATAGGTGGAGTTTATATAAATAAGTTTAGAATAGATAAAAGTGTCCAATTCCATCAAAATATTCTTGAAACTTATCTTACATATCATGGTATCAAACATAAATATAGTTAACCATAAAATCTACACCAAAATGAATTAGAAGAATATTGGAATATAAGATTTGGGTAAATTGGATGAATTATTTTAGTAGAATAAAACATTAAATGTTATACTAGGGATAATCTTTTATTAAAAGTTCACAAATTCAGAATAGATTTTTGTTGAGGGTGGAATCCAATATTACATTATATCAAATTTTGTATAAAAAACATTCCTTGAAGTATATAATCTTTTTGGATTTCTATGTTTACATTGAAATAGAATATACAGATCTGGGAAAGTGTGATGAGAATGATGAGGAAGGAATTTTATGTGTTATTTCCATAATGGAAGAAGTTAAAATGGTTGGAGAAAATGTTCAAAAATGTTGGTCGAATCATATGATGTGAATGTTATTGAGACTCCAAATTCTTTAATAAAATCCATGGAATGATGAGGATAAATAACTGAATGTTTGTAATGATAATTAATGCCGGAAAAGTAATGTGCATGAAGATTAAAATGTATCATTTGATGATGAAATAAAATCAGATTGAGGATCTCCAAAATTTATAACTTTATAAAAACATTTTGAGACCGATAATATTATTGGGAATTAGAAGGCTCCAGTTAATACAAGAATAATGTTGATATATTTAAATCTAAATTCACTCAACATAAAAGTTTAACAATAATAATATTTAGAATATTTTCAACATAATGAATGGGTGAATTTTATGAATGAATAGTTTTATGAAATTTATAAAAATGAAACGTGAGAAATTATACCCCATGTGAAAGTAAAAAATGTTTTCAAATCAAAATTAGTATACCAAAACAAATTGAATAAATATATAGAATATTGAAGAAACAAAGAAATTATTATTTGTAAAGGATATGCATCAGTTTATGGTGTTTATTTAGATGAAATTAATACCATATTTTCATTGATAGAAAATTTTACAATGTCTTTACTAGTGGACACACATCAAAATTTTCAATAATAATAGATATATGTAATGGTATTATTTCCTTATGGAAGATTGGATGTTAATGATTACATTGAAAAAAATTACGGTTTTTTACATTATGAGTTGAAAATAGAGTTTTTAGGTTGAATAAAACATTGAATGGGCTAAACCAAGATCTATGTGCATGGTTCTCTAATCATGAAATTTCTTCACGAATGATGAATATTTCCAATGGAAAAGTCTATAGAACCTCATTTGTAAATGATGTCCACTCCGGAACTCTAATATTAATTTACTGTGGGAATTTTATAATTTTTTCCAGGTACATTGAATACTTTTATAAAAAAATTGAATATATGAAATGGAACATTGAGATTTCAATGTTAGGATAATTAACATTGTTCCGTGATTTAAAAGTTCAACAAGAAGGATAATACATTTTCATATCTGAATAAAAGAATTCCCGAGAATTGTTAAAGATGATTATAAAGGCGTAATCCGAATAAGTTTGTACTCCTATATTAGTAAGAATGAAATTGAGTATAGATGGCTCGATAAAAATTGTGAATATAAAAGTCATTCAGAAGCTGATATGAACCCATCATTTCCATAGATCCACAATGATAAATATTGTTTATGTTATAACGTTGTGGGACCAGAATCAATGTAAACTAAATGAATCAAAAAATTTGGTGTAAAATTGAATTCTGAGAAATTTAAAAGGAACTTATTCACATGGTTTATTATAAAAAATAAAATGTGAAATAAAGATTCATGTTTATACTGATGCTGATTAGGCTATATATTGTTACGATATAATATCAACATTAAGAGGAACATTTTCCATCAATGAATATTATGTATGTTAGAAGAGAATGAAACAATGTTCAGTATCATTGATCCTAGAAAAATCAGAATTTGATTTGGATTCTCAGGATTGTACTATGATGTTGTGGATGAAAGATCAGTTGGAATATTTTAATGTATAAGTTCTTACCCCATTAAAATTACATAGTGATAATAAATGTTAAGTTTTTCTTTTGAAAATTTTTATCATACATTCATTATCAATACAAATTTCTATAATGTTTCACATTATTTGTCGAAAAGATTCTTCTGAAGTTTTTCTCTAAATTTATATCATCAATTCTTCAAATTGTTGATATCTTCTAAAAGGCATTGCCAAAAGAATGGTTGGTTGAGTTGAGGCTAGAACGTCATATTCATCCTCCTCCAATGACATCCCAAAATCACTTAATTAAGTCCCCCCTGTACATTGGATCGTGTTGACCAAGGTGAGGTAAATTAAAAATATTTAAATTTAGATTTTTTTTACTTATATTTTTTATGATTCTATAGATGTGGTTATCAATTTAAGGGGGATAGAAAAATAAATTCCTAAAAGATAGATATTAGGGGTGGGGGTTTATCATAACATATCATAATGATTTTATTGTCAGCAATGAATTGAATCCCTTGAAAAACATTACATTACCCATTAGTGTGGTGTCTTAAAACTCTATATTGATAAAGTCTTGATTTTTTATAAAATTTAAAAACATATATTAGTTTACAAAATATTATTTGTGAAAAATATCTTAGAGTTGAAAAAGTTGTTTACAAGTGTTGTTAACATATCCAAAGGGGGATATTTAAGAACCTTTTGATGTTATTTTTTAAAAATGGATTCTATTTTTTTCAATAAAATACTATTCTAAATAATGTTTTTGTTCTTCCAGATCATATATATTCCATCAAAATATTTATTTGTAATAATTCTAATAGTTTTTGAATGTTAGAATCAAAATTAGAAGGGGGAGAAATGTTTTTTTCAGTGAGAACAGTGTTTATTGAAACATGATTCTAGACACAGTTTTTTTGATAGAGTATCACCAAATGAAAAAGTAGTGAGAAAGATGAATTTTTTTATTAGAAACATCATCAGTCTCAGATCCATCTACATGAAATTAAATATTCATCAGACCTATTGTTGGTTAGAAAGTCAGAAGATCATAAAAATGAATGTTAGACGATTATTATTCAATCTACAAGTTCTAATAAATAGTGAAAATTGGCAGGATAAAATATTTCAATGAAATAGGGGAATCTTAAAGATTTTATCTATTATAAAAATAAAGATAATGACTTCATAGGATCAAAAAGTACTTGAAATGAAGTTTTCTAAATTATGAAGGTGTTAAAGGTGACATTCTTAGTGGAAATTATGTAATGCATAGTAGAGTTTCCATCATAATGAGAATTCCATCAAATTGATAATTCCATATTTTTAGGATTCCATCGAACTGAAGATGATGAAGTTACATAAAAATATAAATGATAAGTAATGTTATTCATACTAATTATGCGGAGGAATGTCAACCATTCTGATGATGTGGTGAACATTCAATCAGACAGACTCTGATGGGGAATGTCAATTAGACTAACACTCCGTAGGAATGTCAATCCGATTGAATTTGGGAATGAATTTCAATCAAACTAACTCTGAGGAGGAATTCCAATCATGCTAACTCTAAAGAAGAAATTAAATTGGATAAACTCAAAAAAAATTAAATCAGGGGGACTCTGAGAATGGAATGAAATGAGATTGACTCTAAGGATTTAATTCAATCAAAATGTATCTAATAAGTTAAGAATATTCGACTATAAATTTTGAGTAAAAGAAATATGAAATTAGATTTGGAATATTCATGATAATAAGATGAGAAATATTCATTATAATGAGATGAAGAGGCTCCATCAGACTAAAGAATGGATAGGCGGTCTGAGAAATCAAATTACAGAGATGACTCAACATGAATCCATAATAATTTGGAAGAGTTACGGTGGTCAAGTAGGAAATTAAAAAATGTTTTGATATAATAATTTATTAATTTTTCTATGTGGGAAAATTTTTCGTTTCCCAGCCTTCCCCATTCTGGGATTCCTATAAATAGAAGCATAGTACATTCTTACATTACAACTTTACTTGGTTGTGGAAAAGGTAGAGGGTTACATAATTCCTGTCATTATTTTCTTTCTAGACTGAGATCTCATTAGAAGCTCATAAATCTAAATTATTTTACTGGACTGAAAATATCTGTCTGAGGAAGCTGGGACTAAGAAATTGAGTGGTGTTTAAGTATTCAAATTCAAAATGGGTTCATTGTATTGAGTCCATTGGACTAAATTAACCAAATAGGGTCTATCCGAACAAGTCCCCTTTGGGGTAATAGAATCATACCGTCCACATCGAATTAATTATTATCGAAAGTTAATTGGTCGATCTTTCTGAACAAATTCATTGTTGTGTTTATTTGGATTAATATTTTTTAATAAAACATTATAAATTGATAGTGGTGACTATAATCATTCTTATTGGGATATAGAAGTTGTTTAACATGAGTTGGCACATTTTTTATTTACTTTTTTAATGATGAATTTTCCTTGAACCACCAGATTTTATATGGAAAAGATATAGGCTATCACACTAGGGTTGAACCATTGAAATCATAAATTATTTTCATTAATTCATAGTATTTCTTGCAAGAGTACTTACTAAAAAATAATAGGGTTATAATCATTAATAGGTTATATGGGTTATATTTCAATAGTATTTAAACTTATAAATTGTGAAAAAATAATTCAACCCCACCACCTTCTAATTTTTTATTGAATCCATTGGGACTTCAAAAGAGGAAAAAAAATTATATCATAGATAATTATAATAAAATTTTTATGAAATGATTTATGATTAAATTTTTAGGCATAATTTAATCTAACATTCATTATGTTTAATTAAAATAAGGCAAATTCTATTAAATTAATAATGTTCATTTAACATCATGAAAAATAAATGTTATATAAAATAGAGTTGGCATAGTTATAAAACAAATAATTTCCTACCACATATATATGGATATTTTTTATTTAGTAAATAGTTTTAATAAAATGTGGATGTTATGATCACATGACATTGACCATAAATTAATTTAATTTAATATAATTTAGTCTATCATAATTAAAAATCATTATGAAAATATGATGGAGATATGATTCATTTAAAAAAATGTTATAATTATTCAAATTTTTAATGTTTAATCCTAATGAAAATGATGTCATATATAAATATGATTTATATGGGAAATATTTCCTAGGTTAAAATAAAATTAAATAATACTTTTTATAACACTTATTAAATGTTTTTTATTGAATATGATCCCAAAAATAATGAGTGCCCATTTTATCCATGACACTTGAATCCAACAACTCCCAGCTGCCATATATTTATATTTGAAAGTGGAATCTAAAATTGAGTCATTCATCTTTATAGAATAAGAATCTAAGGATTCTAATTTTTAATGAAATCTTATTCAAGTAATATTTCTATCCTCTACAGTAGTCATTAATGTAACTCTTAAGCCTAAAATATATATTTTATGTGAATAAAATTATCCATATTTCCATGTAGTTTTCACATAATAGAAATGTCCCTATAATTATTTAATCTTTATTCCTACATGGTTTTGTGAAATATCCTACAAAAATAGAAGGAATGAAATTTTTTTGGTTAATTATTTTTGAGGTAATGTAAAATATTCAAATATTCCTCTATAAATTATTTGATTAAATAGTTTCAATGATTATTCATGTCAGAATATCATATAAGTTCTTATAATAGTTTTAATATAAGGTGAATTTCAAAAAAAATATTTTTTAATAACAATATATTACTTTTCGGTTGCCTTAAAATGTTCACTTGTAGTTTCTTTAAATTTTTACAATTTAAAAAAAACAAGCTCACCCATCATACTCATTTCAAACATACATGACCTGTGTAATGAAAATATAATGAAAATTTGATTTTTTTAGTTGAACCAAAAGTGTTGTCGTCAACATAAATAAGAAAAATGATTGTATAATTATAATAATTATCAATAAAAATAATTTTTCTAAATATCCTTGAAAAATATTATTCTTAATTAAAAATATTATAAATAATTATTTTCAGGATTTTGGAAATTTTTTAATTCTATTGAGTGATTTAATATGTGTATAGACATATCCCAAAACATTAACATCAATAAATCAATTAGTTATTCAACTTCAAATACCTATTTTCAAATATTTTATGAAAATTAATTCAAACTAAATTTTAAATTAATTGATGTTCATATGTGATATCATGTATAATATTATTTAGAATTAAATGAAAAAAAATATCTATGTAAATACTTATCAGGGGTCATTTTCTTATACTTAATAATTACCATTAGAAATGAATTTTTTTTTCATTACAATTGTTTCCTTTTAATCATATTTTTTTCAAAAGAAAAAAAATCCCCCAATAACTTAATTTTATTTTAAATGATTATCTAAATTAAAAAATTAATTAAATTCAAATTGTTTATTATATTTTTATATAGAAATTATCCATTATTAATAAATTGAATATAAATCTTCCATATTAGATCAAAATTTAGATTATAATGGAATATTATCACAATCAATTCATAAGTATATACAAAATTTTCTTTTATTAACATCATAAATAATATAATTAATGTGGTGGTTCCATTAGATATATTGATTAATCAATTTAAAGTAATATTCTTCTTCAACTATATCTTTCACATATCTTACGGATTTAACTTCTACAAATTGATATTTTCACATAATAACTTCTATTTTATTTATTAGAGATTAATCTATTTCATTTATTCATAAAATAAGAGATAAATTACCAAAAAAAAATCTAGAGGATTGAATTTTATACATTGTGAAAAAATATAATATCAGATTCATTAAACTTTTTATAAAATGATCACATAAAAATGATATTTAATTTATTAAAAACATGATATAACATATTTGTTATATTATAAACATGAAAAATGACTTCATTATCACAAGTATCAATTTTTTGAAGTTGATAGTTTTTAAAAAATGATCACCTTACAACAAAGTAGGTCAAAAATAAATGATGAAAACTATGATTTAATACTATTCTATAATTCCCTAACCCAAACTTCTTTTTATTAGTCATAATGTCACACGATAACACGTGATCAAACCATTGTGCAAAATGAGTTCAGCTAAAAGGGAGGGCCTTAATATTATAAGGGGTGAAACTATAGCCTTAGTGTCATTCCCTTTTAACAAAATACTATATATCATAGTAACAATGAAGAATAAAATAATTTAATGTGTAATACATGGAAGTAAATAATACACAATTGGTATCCCTGGTGGCATTCAGAATAAATTATTTCAGGTTAAAAAATAAATTACTAATACAATGGAATCCTCTAGAGTACATCCTGATGTATCTCACACCATTATTCTCATCAGTTTAACACTCAATTATTGGTCACATTAACTTTCTTGTATCCCTATACATGAATTCTATATTCATAAAGATATTATCATACAATGTCTTACTAATAACTCCCTGTAGTACACCACTAATGCATTTGTGAACACAAGTTCACAATTATAACATAGGGATTCCAGTATTATCTTAAATGTTTATGAAAACATAAAAAAATCACTTACCAAGAAACCATGTGATAATAAATTCCCAATGATCCCTAGCTATACCTAATTCCACTCCAAGGTGGAAGCAAAATGGTATGGATTTCGAACTCACCAGCACTAAGCAGATGGTTTGTGCCCATGTCACTTGGTATCCTGACATCATCAAGTTGACATTTTACTTTGTATCCATAAGGCATAGAGTCATCATATATTCCATAGTGTCCTCAATGTATCAATTTTCATCTGGGACATAAGTATATCATGATTCTAGCTTATGTAGGGGTCCACCTCCATCAATGGAAGACATTATGTGCACTCCTTCATTAAGGGGAAATCATACAATGGTGGTCACCTATCAGAAAATACTATGAAATAAACCAATGAGATTTTAATACACACAAAAATATAGATCATAATAAGAGAGGCATATAATGGTCTCATGAGAGTTTGGTTACATCATAAAAAATGGCATCATCACCACGTATGGTAACATTTTACTCTAGAAATACTCATACAAACAAGAAACATATTAGGGTGTCATCTAAACACAAACACCCAAAAAAAAATTCCATAATTAAATATTAAGAATCCATGATAACTGAATAGGAATCAATATAACTGAATAAAAAAGGGCCTCAAAATCTAATGAACATTATAATTCATGTTTTTTGACAAAAAAATCAGGTCTTTCAAGGAATTATCAATCGAATCACATATTTTTATTAGTCATTTCAAAATATTGTCCAATGAATCCTCTAATTAATTTAAAATATTTTATTTCAATTATAAATAAACACTCCTCATTTTATAAAAAAATTTCGTCACCTAAATAATTTCAATATTATTGACTTAATCCTTACCATGTACTAAAAATGTCATCCTTAAAAGAAATGAAACTTCATCAGATAATATTATATCACTCTATAATTAAAAAAATAACCATTTTATTGTTATATATTATTTTTCCTTAATAATTATATATTAATACCACTTAATTATTATTTATCATTTTTTGATAATATTCAGATTATCTGAATTTAAATTTTTAACATGAGTGTTAAAAGTAAATTTATTTTCTTAATCTACGACACTCAATATGGGAGGAGAGAGAGTTGGTTCTTCCTTTCTGAGAACAATAAGAAAAGCTTTTTTTAGGAAAACATAAAATTCAAAAATATTTTAATTAATAATTCTATATAATTTAAATATAAAAGAAGATAAAAATTGAAGGAATCAAATGGTCTGATTATTCATATAATAGAATTACATTTTCTTTTATGTGGTATAAAAAAAATTTAAAATTTAAAATTTTTCATTAATAATTTCACCAATAATGAATGTTTAAATTTTTATATTACATGATCCATAAAAACTAACAGAGATGAAGAATTAATTTCCATGATTTTTGGAATTCAAAATTTTCTAAATTGTGTTTTAGGTTCATTATGGAATATAAAAATGAAAAATAATGATAAAAAAATATTTTTCCCATAAGGGGAACATTATAAAGGAAACATGATTTTACATGTATAGAAAACATAGTTGTCACATGTGAGTAGGAGTTTAAACTTGCTAATATTTTATGAATTACAACATAACATTACACAACATATCAGTTATAATTACATACACATTTGAAACAAATGGAAACCCTTATGAAACAAGTATAAAAAAGATATCTACCCTTACATCGCCTTTAAAAATAGAAATATATCCTTACACAATTTATGAGGTATTGTTACACATACAATGAAAATAGGGTAATAACCTTATGAAATGTGTCAAAAAAGGAGTTTCCATTATGTGAACTGATTACTACACTTATGTAGCTATGGTAAACATTATGATTCCTTTATGAATTTGGAGTTACCATTAAACATCACACGAAACATTGTGAATTCCCTTATTAATTTAATAAACCAAATTCCTCTATCCATTAAATATACTTTTTAATTTTCCATTTACCCTGACACACAATATCCATAAGATGTTATAATAATGACAATGTTAAAAAATTTCAAATTTTAAAATAAAGAACATATAGATTATAAAAAATGGTTGTTTTATAGATCATTTAAAATTTATCCTGTTATATGAATTAATATTAATGAATATGGTTACTTGATATATTAACTTATAAGAAGAATATTGTATGAGTTAAATTCATTATTATTACACTTGATGAAAAAATTACATTTATGCATGGAGTGTTAAAAGAGATCTTATATATTAATAATTCTAATTTAGATATATGTGGAAAATCATTAAAGTACAAGAAAATTATTTATTAAATCTAGAATGATGAAAAGATAATCTTAAAAAGAAACTAGAAAAGGAACATAAATAAAATGTAAAATCATTTTTTCGTGATATACTTTTTATCAACATGATATTATTTGGTATGGAGGTTATGTTGACAAATATTAAAGACAAGATTGTAAAAAATGATGAAAATTATTATAGATTTTATGCATTATAGGAAAGTCCTAATGAGAATCATAAAATATATATACCAGTTATTAAGGTTAAAGAAATATTCAGGTTTGATACATCACTATCCAAATAAATCAAGAAACATGTTGTTTATAAAGATAAAACCAGGAATGAAAATTAGAATGTGAATAATGAATTACAATGAATAAATTATATCAAAAAAGATAAAAATGAAAACATATATTTTTATTGTGTGATTCATAGTCATATTGTAATTTTTTTTTTGAAAATATTCTTTTGGACTGATTTCATATATAAGTAATGTAATATCAAATTTATGAAGACCATAAGAGTGTTTATATTACTCTTATAATTATGATTATCATTTTTTTATTTTGATTATAACATTATAAACATATGTAAATTTTGAATAATGGTTATAACACAATATATTAATTTAATCAACACCTTTAAATGTTTTTGTGGATAATTGAGTTACTTGATGAATAAGTGTTGAATGGAATTAGTGGGATAGATTCTAGGGATGTAAATATTTAAAAATGATTATTATAGTGGAAGAAGTTGAAATTTTTTATACAACATATATATATCCATGTATTTTAATATGAGTTGAAGGAATCAAATGTTGAAGAAGTCCACTACTCCATTAGCTATTAGAAGTAATGATTTCCTATAATTAATATATGTTATGTTAACAAATATTTTCATGTATATAATGAATAATGCGACACTATCAAAGTGATTTTTGTTAGACATCATTGGATGGTATTGTTATGTATCCTTCATAGATGAAATATAAATAATTATATAAAACTAAGAATAAAGAGGATTCTATTCACATGGATGACAATGTATTTGTAAGGAGAGAAATGTGGTGTTAAAAAATTATGAGAATTGTTTTTAACACTTATATAGAACTGGTGGTGAATATATTTTCATGAAAAAAGGAATATTTTATAGTTGAGTTCTTTTTAAATTTATCGACATAGAAGATGGAAATGAAAATTTCATGCAATATTACTTATAAATCATACAATCGTCTTAAAAATTGCATTATTTTTTTCTATTAAATAATGATAGTTATGAATGATTGGATAAAATATAGATGAAATATATTTTTTCAACAGAAAGTATCATAGTCCATAACATGATGTTGATGGGAAGAAATCCTTTCAAAATGTGTTTAAATTTTATTAACATCACTTTAAACTGATATGGATTTTTGGGAGTGATATTTTACATTGGGTTAGTGTTTTATAAATTTAATTCAGTTGAGGAGTGTTTTTGTAGATAAAAGTATGTATTAATGTCTACTATAAGTCAATAAGTGGGTTAGAGCAACAAGAATTAGATTATAAAGAATAACCTGGAAATTAAAATTTAGATGAAATAGACTAAAAAATTTTGAACCAACTTTATAGGCCATAGGTTCTATCATTTTCATTATTCAATAAAATATTATTTCTGATTTATTTTCCACATGAGTTTGAGCATAAATGTTCTAGTTTTTTTTGTTTTCTATGATGGGATGAAATCAGAGTTATGTTTCTTTTAATATGCTTTAGGTGATGATATTATGGAGTAAATACATAGTGATTCTAGTTTGAATATGTAAATTAAAATATTTCATGATTTAAAGGAATTAAATTCCATGTTAGGTGTTATTTCGGATGGCATATTCTGGTAAAGATTTAATTTTTAAATACTTTTAAATTATGGGTATAGTTAAAGAATATTTATTAAGAACATTATAATGGAGAAAGTATTATAACCCTCATTGATATTTTTTAGCAGAAAACTAGTGAATATTATTTTTAATGGATAATGTTGGAAAATAAATTTCTTAAATTGAAATTTTAAAAATTTGATCTTTATGAAGAGGAATCTCTCCATGAAGAATTTAACCCTTTCAATGTAGTGTGATTTATCTTTGATAAATCTGAAACTAATAGTATAAAAAATTCTTCTAAAATAAGTTTTGTATATTCACATATAATGTCTATTTTTTGACATAATGGTTTATATGTTAATATAATATAATTATTGATCCATATAATTTGTATGAATCAATAAATCTGAGATCAAATTCTTTCATGAAAACGTGGATCGTTATATATAATTCAGTGACTTGAAAATTAATTCATTGTAGATTTGGTGATAGAGAATAAAATATTGAAATAATATTATTTTACCTTAAAATATTAAATTACAAGTATTAGTGGAAAGATGAAATGCGGATGTTATTTATTCCAAAAACATGGACATAATGTTGAAGAAAAAATAGAAAATAAATTATAAAAAAATAAAACCTAATTAAATTAAAAATAAAACATTATTAGGAGAAAGAACCTTTAATGTAATTTTTTTAGAAATTATGTGTGGGTAATCCAATAATAGAATTGGTTTTTAAGGATTATGGGGCTTGATAAAATGAATATATCATAAATGAGAAAGGATCAAATTTAAGACCACATCCATGAAATCATCAATAAGTGAACAATTAATTGTTATGAATACTAAATTATTAAGAGAGTCAAGGGTTATAAATAATTTAACAAAAAATAATCTCTAAAGAAAGGATACGTTGAAGTAATACTAATTTGTCTTATTTTTTACACATAATGGATGTGTATTTGGAATAAACATTTATCGCCAATAGAAGAAAATATTCTAGAACATCTCTTCTTAGGAAAAGATATATGAGGTATTAAATTATTAAGAGATGTTTTATTTTTAAATAATTATTGATATATTGAAACATAGTTTATTAGGTGAAGTGGTAGAGATACTAAAAGAAAATTCCATACTCATTTTTTCAGGGGGATTCCTATATAAATAAAAGAAAGACACTTACATTGAAACACAACTACACTGGGTTTAAGGAACGAGATTGAGGATTTAATTTAATGGTTGATAATAAAACATTGACTAATTTAATATTAAAACCACAGTAAATATAATTTAAACATTAATGGAGGGGGAATAACAAGTATTTTCATGTTTAATAAAAATGTGATTTGTAATTGAAAAAAATACTCACTAAGGATAAATAAATTGGGGTGGTCTTACATGATATAAATTAATATAATCTTGATGCACTGAATTGTGGTCTCACCAATACAACTTCTAGTCGACATATAATAATTGATTTATAGTTCTGTATATGGTGGAAGAATAATTATGAAATATGAATTAATGATTCATCTAAGGAAATAAATACTCATGATTAGATTACATTTTACAATGGAGATGTATTCTATGACAAAGAGGATTGATTATTATAAATAAAAAATAAAAAATATTGTTTTAACAAGTTGTATTTCTCAATGGAAACAAATAATATTCATAAGAATGTTATAAGCCGTGGGTTGTATCATCATGACTAACTACATTCCTATACACAATGATGTATAGGATTTACCCCACTTCCTTTGAATTAAATTACTAGAACTATTATTGGTGTTTTGTGGGTTTATTGGGAGTTACTATCCATGAAGTTAATTCATTTGAAAATGATGGGATCATTAATAGAATTAACAAAACATAATTTAATAATTAAATTCGATAAAAAATTTCAACTCATATAAAATACAATTATTAAATTCCTTGTGGTTTAATTATTAGTCTAAATTAATCTAATTAGATCATACAATATATATACATATATATATATATATTATACCTTCTATAATAAAGATGAAACTTTTATATAAAAGATCTGGCAACGATGATTTCCAAGACATATATTTATGATTTGATATTTGATATCTTTTAATTGTTTTAAATATATTCCGAGCTATTGATTATTAATTAATCCCAATATGAAATACAATTATATAATTAATGATGATTTTAATAATTATGACTGGTATTATTTAAATTTTAGATGTGTAATAATATTTATACGGAAGAATTAAAATTCATAAAAAATATTATAAAATGTTTCAAAAATTGGTGTTAGATAATGTGGTATGTGTAAAACAATTTATAGATAATTTCTTATTAATTAAATGTCTAGTTAAATAGTGATTAGATTAATATGGAGATTCAGTAAGGACATGAACATTTTTTTCAATATTTAATGGAATTATGTGAGTTAAATTGAAAATATTGTGGTTATTTGCATAAATTCAATTTTTCAACATAGGGTAATGACTCGGTTCGTTTATAGGATTTGATGATGACTCTTTATTGAGGGGAAAGTTCTAATGATAAAAAAATTGAGATTAAAAGTATATTTCTAAGATGTTCTGATATTGAATGAGAATCATGAATTATTCAATGTAGTGAAAATTAGAGATAATTAATTTTACGAAATGCTTGAAATTGAATAAAAGTTTTCAAAGGATAACAAGTGGTTAAGAGAGAGAATAGGTGTGACGATGACAAAAAATGAAGGAAGTTTGAACCCTATAAAGGTATATTTTTAAATAAGCAATGATAGAGTTGGACATTCATTGTTTTTTTGTGTTTTTTATTAAAGGGGAGAATAAAATTAAGACACGATATAGTTTATTAGAATCATGAAATATTTTATAATGGTGGATGGAAAGAAAAGGAAGATATGGGGAAAACACCCATTCTATTTTATTATCAATGGGGAGAAAATAAATACATAATAAATCTATATTTAGTTTTTGATTTGTTTGATGAATATGGTATTATGGTTGAATTGAAAAAAAATATAAATGGGGAGAATGATGAAACCATATAATAACTGAATATATATTTTTTCAATGTTAAATATTTATCAATTTTTATGTAGTAAATTATAAATTTAAACAAATATTTCATGTATTATAGTGTAATTATCATAATGATAACAATTGGATCAATTTCCAAAGGAAAATAAATGTATTAACTTAATGGTTGTGTTTGAATGTCTACAGTGAATGGAAAATGTGGTCACAATGGAGATGTTCACATGAGGATACGTGAAATACCGGTATAATATGTATTGAGTTGAAACCATTTACAATATTGGGTATATGGTTAATGAAGTTTATGATATAAAATATTGTCACGACATGTAAAATTTAAAATAAAAAAGTAGAGTTATCAAAAAATGATAGATCTATAGATACTAACTTAAAAATAACCTTTTTATTGATTTTAAAATTCATCTGTACAGTGGAAACCAAAAGAACAAATAATGTTGTTTTAATGTAATGTAAACCCAATGCATCCTTGCCCACAAATTCTATCCCCTCTTTTGGAGTGAACCCAAACAAAATATATAAAACATTCTTTGATTTGAGGAAGCTGTAAACGCCAAAACAATATGCCTCCATGTTCCCCTCTCACCATGTGTGGGATACCTCTATATGATTACCTATGAGTAGTTTTCATTTTTTTATATTGTATGCGATGTTCTATGTAAAAATTTCCCTTGACTAATAATTCTTTCTATAGTATCATGGAGTCTGTCTCTAACATTTTAAGATTGATATGCCTTTGGTTTCATATCTCTATCTTGGTGGCCAAGGCCAAATCCTCCGCATTTAATACATCACCTCTTCTATAGAAGGATGTAAACACTACAATTATAGAGCCCCTCTGATCTCTAACAACCCTACCCCCACGAATCTCTCCACCGAGTAGTGACCCATCCATATTAAGATTTAGCCAATGGAAAAGAGGACACCAATGGACCCCACATCCCTGCCTCTAATTTCCAGCTTGATAGTCATGTGATAGATTTTGGATAATTGAGTTCACAGACATTGCAGATTGACAATTGGGGTGCATCCAACTAGAACCGATAGATTAATTTTCATGCTTAATATTATACATGAATGATATACTAAGCCATTTCTGTGGCGAACAACATTCCTGGCCTACCATATATTCATAAAAACTACGATAAGAATGAAAACCCTGGCCTTTCTGTCGGCCCATTGATTCCCCGCTCCTCTAAACCATGAGCTAAGAAAATAATCTTGCACCTTGTCAAACACATCCTAGCCGAAGAATGCCCCAAAGATCTACTATACCCCTCAGTCCCATTCACTATCATAGAACAACCATCCCACTGGTTTTGGGCTAGAGGTCATACAACACCAGCATTTGGAAGCCATCTTCACACCCATACATTGTAGATTATCATCATTTGGCAAGGAATTATTTCTCACAGACCACAACAAGAAATTAAATTTGTATGGAAGCTCCATGTACCACAAAGTCACCATCAATGATCTACTTTCAATATTCCCCTCATCACATTATGACATCCTTGATGGAAAAAATACCCGACATTGAGCCTGTGAAGATGTGTTTATCAGAATAATCTCTAGAAACAATGTGGTTAAAAACATCAATTTGATTCATTGTGTTGGAATATGTTTTGATAGAAAGACAAAAAATTTCTTATTGGTCCATAGAACAGGCAAGGGTTCAAATTTTGTTCGGATTTCATTGTGTTTGAATCTATTTTAGAACATTTATTTCAATTCTATATTTGTGGAAATATATATTTTCCATTAGATATTGACTAATGTCATGATCATGGTCATGATGTGTAATAAAAGTTGTGAGAATATGTTGATTGTGTTCAATCATTTTCAAAATGTTTTTGAGTGAGATGAAATTATATATTCAAGTTCTTTTTATCCCTAATATCGGTATTGATCCTTCTAATATTTTGTCTTATGTTAGTTATATTTTCTAATTAGGGATTTGGGATCATAGTTTTCTTTATGTGTTGAAAATAGGAAGTTGATATTTACCACATCTTAGTGCATGTCGTAGTATTTTTCAAAATCCTGTTATTCCACTGGGAGGAAAAATTATGGTAATTATAAACATTATAGTCTATATATATTTAAATATAAATTGGGTATATAAAGTTTAAAAATATTTGTAGATAATTTAATTATATTATATAAGGATTTATATGATTAATTGGAAATTATTTTCAAGTCATAGTGGCTATTGTGGTAAAAGATGTTTCATCTGGAGATGAGAATACATGGAACATTTAATGTTCCAGTGAGAAAATGAACATAGAAATTCAAGATATCATTTTTTTTGTAATTAAATAAGGATCATGGTTTTTAGAAAATGGAGTTGGTTTTCTATAGTTTTTGGAGTCATGATACTGACCAATCATCACTTCACTATTGTATGTAAAAGTTCATTCCATTGTAGATGGAATGAATTTTTTAGTCTTGACACAATCATTAGGACTAAAATTGACCAGAATTTTTATATCTGAAAATTTAATGTCAAATATCATAAAATATGACCATAAATTAGATCAATAGATTCCAAATTCATTTTTCCCAATTATTTATAATGATATAAATTTTGAATTTGTACCTATATATATTACACCATGATATTATAAAATCAAAACATTATATTTGATACGGTGTGTGACCTGAAACAATTACCTTAAACATCCCTATAAATATATTTCTTAAAATTATACTCGTTGATAGCTTCCATAACATGCATCCCCTAGTCTCAATGAACTGTAATATAGTATACAATTATTACATAGTCTTTAATAATGAGGGTATTAATAATAAAAACGAAAATTTTAAAATTATATAGTTCACTTATTTAGATTTTAAAAAATATATATATGAATTTATTGGAGATAAATTTAGATCCATTAGAAAAAGAGACAATTTTTTTCTAAAAAATTGTATTTCTATAAATGAATGTTTTTTCACTCACTCAACACATAATTTATATTTATTTTTTACAAATTTTAGTAAATTTATTGGAAGAAACAAATTTCATTTTAAAAATTAGTATATAAAAATTAAAATAGGGTGGTTTCTTTTAATTTTTCTGAAAGGTTTCATTTTTTTTATGAATAGGGAATAATACTGAATATTAATTTAAAACTACCTTCTTATATTAGTTATCATCGATGTTGAATTATATATATATGTTTTCAAAGTGAAATTAGTTCTATGAAGTATCTATTAATTTAATTTATAACATTGGAATCATTTTAATTTTTGAATTTAGATATAAAAATGTAGTAAACCGTTGAGTAGTTGGTCTTTGAAAACACTCTTTATCATCACATATGATGGGATAACATTAATTAATATTTGGCCACATATATGAATGGATTTTCTAAAACTAGATTAAATACTTATAATCGTAATAATTTATCCTCTCTAAAATGGTCAACATAATTTTGGGTAATAATCAATTATAAAAATACTAAAAATTAATTACTATAATTAAGGTAAAAATGTGTAGTGATGGGAGGATAAACTAAAAATACAAGGGTTAAAATGACCTAAAAACTTCTCTAAAACCTATTTTAATGAATTATTTGTAACTCAGCATCTATAATTATATATAATAATTTTTTTACCTTTTTTTCACAAAATACATGGTATCAAATTTTTCTTTTCAATACATATGAGTGTTCCACTCACAAAACCTACAAAATACCACCCCCTCTTATCTATTATTTGCACATGAAAAATATTTTAGATCATCCACGAACTATAAAAATTACACAAAACCATCCATACATTCTTTTTAAACACTACAATTTGGTCAGAGAGACATAATAAAAATACTATAAGTATAATCCTAAAGAGTTTTTTTTATATGAGGTAAAATTCCTAACTATGTGTTTCATATTATTTAATCCCCCAAATGCGTAATGATTTATTAATTTATTGTTATATAACCCACTATTTATCTTCCATATACATATGTGTTTTTTGTGTTGAGGTAATGACCTAAAACCATCACCACTTCAATCAAATGGGTTATGAAATCATCATTCAGGTGTATGGTGCACTACCACCTGGTGAAATGGTGTCGTTAATTTTTCCATTACCATATATAATGATTGGGTATGATAGTGAATATAAATTATATAAATTATATTTATAAAATAATTATACCACCAAAGTCAGTATATTATATATAATTTTTTTAAATTTCATTCCATGGTGTGTATGACAACGTTTCTCATTTGTATGAAAAACTACTATCCCATGAATTGTTGTGATTTTACATTCAATAATGATTTACATGGAAGTTAATAAGTAAAATTTTAGTGAATAAATGTGATATAAATGAAATAATTATTTCAACTCCCCTAGTATGGATGCCACTAAACCAGTTACATGGGCTGGGTTTCCAAATGACCTCAGGTATGCCTCCCCATGTGCCAAAGGCTATAGACTATCAGCATGGGTATAATAGATAATGTGTGGATACTGTTTCTTCCTCATAAAATTAATACACAATAGATAAATCACTAATTAATAAAAATAATATAAAACATTCCATAATCATAAATTTAAAAACACTTCTAAAAACTATGTAGAAGAGTATAACTAAATAGTAAATACACTGTGTCATGTCATACTATGACAAGAGAATGGAAAAATCCAAAAGAAGGAAAAATGAAAGGTCACTTAAATATGTTCTTACACCTGGTATTATCCCCTCTTCCATGGACATCTTATTCCCAATATCCCTCTATCAAAGTTCATTTCCGTTGTCTTGGGCTACAACCAAAAAGAATACTCGATTACCCAATAGTATTCTGATCATGTAGTGAGTATAACTCAGTAACCCACCACCAATAATATTTAAAAAATTTCATGTATAAACATATAGTTTATTCAAGTACTAAATAAAAGAATTAAATAAAAGTAAATTGGGTACCATTAGTTAACAAATTTAACTCATACAATTTTCTTCATTGGATTGATGGATTAGGAATTTTTATCATTTCCACTTCATCCTATATTGGTCAAGTACTATGAATAAGGTAATAATTCAAAATACTTATGAAAATAGGGTTAAAATTTCAAAACAAATTTCATGACACATATCTTGTATCCTCATTCCTGACAGTCTCATCAAATGGAACTTTTAAGGGAATAAATCTTTAGTCCAACCTCCCTAACCACTCCATTAAAGGTGTGGAGTTCAGAGACATATTCTATCCTCACCCAATAGAATATAACTCTATTACAATTACCAAAATATTACACCAATACATGTTCACATTACTCCTTAAACTTTACCACATATAAAAACTCAAAAACCAAACACAATTAGCACACATAACAATCACAATTCATGGTTCATTCGACAAATAAATAATCTTCATGCCTTAACTAACAAACAAATGGTCATTTACATTCATTATCCAAACTAACCAATGTTTCATTAATATTCCCTATCCAATAATAAATAACCATTTATATTTATTACTCTTTTAACTCATTAACATTATACCATTCAACCACAAACACCAATTTAACTTGTAAACACAATTACCATTAGATTAATTTATTAACCCAAGGAACAATTTCAACACATTTTATATGGTGTAAATATAATAAAAACTAAATTATATACATAAAATTTAAATTAATTTTTTTTATGGATCGAAACACCCTGTGGTTAGATCTTGACCCAGAAAAATCATCGTCAACACATCCAACAGGGATTATGACACATTTGATTGAACACTTTCAAAATAATTTTAGCATTTCTACCAAGAAAAACCAAAAAAGAGAAACATTTAAACACCATTGAACAAACTCTTACGCAAATATTATTGATATGAATATGTGATATAACATTTATATCACCTACCTAGACTTAGAAGACAAACTTTTTCTTAACCCTATCGCTTTACTATGATTAGAATAACCATTGATGCCCCAACCAATGATTATATTGAAAAATAGGGTTTTATGGAATAAGATAAAGAATATTGGAAACATAATCCACAATCGTAGAAATATATTTTAGAGGTGTATTAGACTCACCCAGATCTTGGATTCCTAACCACAAATTCTCCAAACATCAGATAAATGAGGGAGAATGTTACTTGGGAAGATAGAGAATTTGGGTGTGTCCCTAGGTTTGCAGGAGGAAGAATATAAAAAAAATCCTAAGTTATAACACATAAGGCACTAGAGGATAAAAGGTTAAATAACTAATTTTAATTAGTTTGATGGTCTAGCCACACTATTGGCCAAAATGTGTGCCAACTAGGTTCTACCCTCTGTCAAAGAGGGGGCTGAGGATGCAAAATTTCTAGGGGTCCCACACAATTTAGAAAATTGTTCTTAGACCATGAAATATGGATCTATCAATGCCTTCATGAGTTTTACCCCTTTCATTATTTCTTAAAACCACTAACTCCTCATCTAAGAATGTGTGGTTGGGGTGCACAGTTACAATTACCCATGCGCCAACCATGCTACACGCACTAGATAGCCACTTTCTTCCATCTTTTATGTTTGGAACCCCTCAAAAACCCTCGATACTTCACAAACACTTGGTAAACATTTATTTTACCAAAATAATAGACTAAAACAAAAAAAATAACAAAGAAAATACCTCTAATGATGTTTGGAAACTTACAACCTCGCCACCTTATAATGGTTCGCCCTCATGCCTCACTTCAATGTAACACTGAGCTTACAAGGAATGGACATTCGGACACTAGGCTCTCATATCATTCTCTATATCCAAAATTTTCATCTTAAAAATTTCCAAAATTCCATAAAAGTTGATCCAATAGGTTATCCTTTCCTAAAAATACATTCCCATTAGGATGCAAAATATGAATATGATGTTCCTCAAAGGATGCCACATCATAAATCTCAACATCATCAATATAAATCACATGATATAGTTCAAGTTGATACTTCCAATGTTGTGACACATAAAAAATATTGTGGATGCCACTATACATTTTTGGGAGATCTATTACGTACACCATTGTTCTGATCCACTCCACAGTCTCATACAACCCAACATACATGGGTGCCAACAGACCCCCCAAAAATTGAGACACCATAAAGAACACATGATCACTCACTATAAAATAATGAGGTTTAGAGTTCCGATCCACATATGGATTCTACCTACTCATAGCCATATCCATATGATTTCAAATAAATGGAACTTTTTATGATGCCTCTTGTACAATATTCCATCACAACAAACTATAATTCCACTGAATCCATCCAAAACACTTTTGAACTACATGTTCTCCAAAATATCACCTCATACAGGTCTATTTAATTATATCTAGGTAATTATTATTGTAGAAAAAATAAGCATGTACCATGTTTTTCTGCCATAATCTACTAAATTTTAGGACACATGCCCTCAACATTTCCTTAATATTTTAAATACTATCACCTGATTTCCCATCCATCAATGGGTGGAAATCGATACTAAAAAACACCTATGTACAATGTTCCCTCAATAACATATATTATAAGAATGATGTTTAATGTATATCATGATCTGAATCCATCTTTTCTGAAAACCAATGCAAATACACTATATCCCGAATGTATAATTCTCCTAATAGATAAATTGTGAAGGTCACTCTAATTGGTAAGAATGGTTCCACCTAGGAAAACCAATACAAAACACCCCATATTGCATAAATGATTTTTTATTACAAGGAAAAACAACCAAAAAAATCATTATCAAGTCATACCATTTCTAGCCTAGAGTTGGAAAAGGATGTAAAAAGTCACCCGAACACTAATGCTTGACTTTTTCTTGCAGATAGGTATAGAATCATTTCAAGAATAATACCACCCCTTTCTTCATCCTGGGCCACCAAAAATATCTACGAAGATCATTATATATTTTGGTTAATCCAAAGTGCATCTCCCACATTGAGTCATGGTACTCACACATCAATTTTTCCTTCATACATATTGGTACTATAATATGTACAATACCATAAAAAACATCATCATCACCAAAATTACAACAATAAAGAGGCTCCAAACGTCTAGATTTTTCCTCAGGGAAAAGCACTCTGGATCCTTATACAACCATTCCTTGATCTTGCATAGAAGTGAGGAATCAACTGTCAGTGATGGATGGGTTATCTTCAATTTACTATCTAGAACATCAAGGTGTATCTCAGAAAAAAAAATCCATAATACTCCACGCAAAACTATTATCTTATTCAGCCTGATTCTGCATCATCCAACTCAAATCATCTATTAAACTATTTCCCTTTTTTTAGTGTGCAGACAAGCTTGAAATTGATGGACTTCATGTACTCAACACATATTCACTATTAATGATTCAAATAACATTGGGAGAATATATACTTATTTATTTTATGATCATTATACACTATAAAACATTATACCAACAAATAAATTCACTAAAAAATTATTCCATACACCATGACATCCAATTCAAAATAATGTGATGTTTGATTTTAATCATGAGTCTCCCATTTCATTATGTTATATGCTACAACCTCATCATACTCTATCAACACTTCCAACAGACAAACAATAGATGCATCCCAATCATGTTATATTCCTTACCTTTCTCATGTAAGATCAAAATTGGTGTTGTAGCTTACTACATCATTATCACCAGTAATGAATTCTCACATTCCCTAGACCACTCAAAATTTATGGCCTTCTTATTCAAGCATGATAGTGGTACATAAAAATGGGAAATGTTTTTTTATAAAAATTTAGTAATATACAAATAAATCTAGAAAATTACCGCCATCATAAATTATTTTAGGATCCTCCTAAGATACAAAAAAATTCATTTTCTCTCTGTCTACGGGCACATATTTCTATAATATGATGTGACCTAAAAAATTCCCATTTTCAATCAAAAAATTATTCGTGGATAGTATAGCATATATTTTATTCTCTTTCAGTATACTTAGGATGAAGTTCAAATGGTTTGAATGATCTATATGAGTCTTGGAGTAAAATAAAATTTCATTCACAAAAATAACAACATAGTTTTCTAGGTACATGTGAATTATTCAGTTCATTTGGGAAATATACATTATAGAACAACTGATCATCCTAAAGAACATGAAAAAAACTCATATAAACAATACATTCTCTGGAAAGATGTTCTTCATATATCATAAGGTATGAACCTTATCTAATGATACCCCGACATCAAATAAATTTTGAAAAACATTGAATTACCCCTTAGCTGGTAAAAAAGATCATCATTTTGCAGAATATGGTATTGATTCTGATCTATAATCTAATTCTAATTCCTAAAATCCACACAAATTCAGAAATATCCCTCAACATTCTTGAAAACCACAATGGAGACCACCATGGTGACATAGTTAGATTAATAAACCTCTCATTATCTATTTATTCCAACTGATTTTTAAGTACCTTTCTATTGGTACCATTCTATATAGAGTAATAAAATCTGGTTATGCTCAAAGTAGTGACTCTATCATAAACTCATCATCTCTCTTGGTTTGCACCCATGAGAAGTGGTCAAGAAACACATCCTGGAACTATTCCACTAATGTGGGAAATATAAGTTCCACTACTTCCCCATCATCAAGAATATGACAATCCACTTGGGCTATGAGCTCACCCATCTACTAATTGACCATCCCTACATAGCCTGTTTTGATATAGCATTCTATGTGAGGAACAAATGATTTTAACTCTATGTATGTGAACATTACCCAATAGTGTTAATCGTATAGATATTCATGAAATGACACTAAACAATTCATTCCAAATCCCATTTAAAAACATGAAATCCCATGCATATCCAAGTCCAATAATAAATCATACTTACCAACCTCATAGGAACACTCCTTACATTGATAGATATTCTAGGCTCACATCCCTAAGGGTTTAGCAATATATATAACCCTAAACATATGTTCAACCAATTGGCCCAACACACTCAGAAATTGAGATGATATAAAAACATGTGAGGCACCTACATCAAATAAAGTACTAGAAATTATTGAAGATACAAGAATCATACCTTGAACTATCAGTCATCTACCCTCATCACCTCCCTGTGATGAGTGAACTACATTAATTTTACATTACACTATACTTTGGCATCCAGTATGAATTCATACTGCCACACTACAATACTAATATATACACTCTAATCCTATAGTTCCTTGTACTCTACCATCGTCAGGATTACTAGGTGAACTCCATCAGCCTACATGATATGCGGTAACTGACCCCTACATATTCTATTCATAATCCTCGATCTTCAATAACTACCCAAGATTCGAGGGTTCATCAAAAACCTATGTGCATGGACCATCCTGATGTACACTCAACAATCAACTTTTGGATGGGGTACTGATAATGCATGTGTCCTAGCCTACCAAAAAGAGAGCAAGACCACTGATCACCACCCTAAGAGACTGGTACCCTTCACTATCTAATCTATACACCACTTTCATGGTGAATACTCTCAAAAAACTGCTTCCTAACCTTTAGAGTTTCACCAATGGACCATCCCACTGAAACCACATGTCCACCGCTACTAGCTTCCGTTAAATCCCCTTTTGAAATAATGGTTTAATAAACAACCTTAGAAAACCTTTTTAAATGAAATATATTCAACTAGGACATGATACCATATCTATGTAAATATTGTTAATGTAATGTAAAAGGGGCCTCATACCCTTCCAAGGCTAGGAAAAAGTGTTGCAAGTCGATGAAGTAACCGTCATAATCCATCGCGGACATAGCCCACTGGGTCAACCTCCTAAACATTGTAGACTACTCCTGTATCAAGGTATCATGATATAAATGTCCCAAAATAATTTCTTGGAATTATGTACATAACATACCATAATCATTATAATTATAAACAAAAATTGTCCACCAAAACTTCATCAGTTTTTTAAATATATATGTTTCTAATAATACTCTATTATCTGGGGGATTATCCAAGTGATTTAATTTTTTTTGATAGACTACATACAAGACATTGCTTCCTCAGTCATCCTTATGTAATGACCCTACCCTAGTTACCTAGAATCTGTGCATTATTACATAAAATTGGCATAATACAAGGAACAATGTCCTAAAAGACTAATCAATTTAGTAGAGTTAGAAGTACTTGATACATACATAATTTTTAAATTACATCATGGAATAAAAGAAACAAAATTGTGTTCCCATTGAAAAATCTTATATGCCATAGAATATTCTTGTAGGTTAATCACAATATACTTCTTTACATCATAGTAAAAATAAGACATAAGAAAGGGGTGAGATCAGATGCCCGGTAAGGATACCAATATAGGAGAAACTATCAAAATAAGAATAAACAGTTAAGGCAATGTATAAGACTAGAACACAAGCATTATAATGTTAAAGATCCACATAATATGGAAAATATAAATCAAATATTGTCATTTACCTATAAACATAGATATTGTACTAGTCGAATAATCACATGTAATATCAATAGCCAATTTCATAATGATGGAGTGCATAATTCAAGACTTCATAACGACATAGTCAAGGCCTTCTGTGAAGACTACAAATAATATTTTGTCAAGGACTTGTGCCAAGACACTAGTTTGTGTCATGAGACTAACTGATGCATCGATGGGATATAGTGGACTTCACTTGTCAGATACTAATTGCAATGCATTCCTCATATGAAAAGGATTAAACATAACTTAAAAATTCATATTAAAAATATTATAATAAAGTTCAATACATTATCCATAAACCATAAATGGTATAAAAATAACACATCCACAGTAAAACATATCACAAAACCTCCAATACAGTATGAAATATTTTTGTTATAATAAATCAACATTGATCAAGAATAAAAAACACTGAAGGATATTGACATAGTTGAAAATAGTCATTAAAAATATTTGAGAGAAATATAAAATTTTTCTTGAAAACATTTAAATGTTTCCCTATTTATAAGAGAAATCATTTGAAAGAGATTTTTGAATTAATGTGTCCCATAAAACATTGAGAATTTTAACAGGAATTTTAATTTCAAAACATTATTGTCCATATAAATAAATACTTAAAACTATTTTCAAAACATGGAAATTAATGTGAATGATTTAGAAGAATAAATATTTAAAACCTTTAAAATGATGTTTTAGTTAAACAGTTCATAACCAAATTAGAGACGCTTGAATATTTGTAATTGAGGAATGAAATTAATCAAAACATTATAGTATAATGTGAATAAATGGATTCATGATATAATATGTCAATGGATAGTATATGCACTATATAAAATCAAATTGCTCCATAATGATAAACATGTCTCAATGGAATGTAAATTGAGACGAAATACCTTATCAATACCATATCCTTAGATTGAAGATAAAGAAATGAAATTATTATGTCTGAAAAAAATAAATACACTAAATATAATTGGCTATTCAATGAAAATAAATCAGATTATATTCACTCTTATTCTTGTAAAAACAATCCCAATTACTTGGATGTTTAACTCAATGTATGGAAATTGAGTTAAGATTACCCATGACAAGTTCATATCAATGGAATGTGAATTTATAAATGAAGTTATTATGTGAATCAATGGTATATCCACATAAATGCGAGTTGGAATTAATACAAAAATAATTAATAGTTATTCCACAAATAATCATGGAGTAAAAATAATCAATGAAGTATACGTAAAGACCAACGAGTGGAAATTGAAATTTCAAATTCCGTTACCGATTTGGTAACTTTCTAAACATACACCTCATGAATGAAGTATCATACAATGAATATGTAAATACATATAAATTAAATTATATAACACAAAGAATACAATCATGGGTATTACATACACTACATAAAAGGAATTAGTGGCAAACACTGTATGAAACTCACAGGAGTAATAAGTGCGATGAAAACCACTTACCACATTGTAATCAATCGAGCCACATGGAAGAATGTAAATAACATCAAAATTATTCATATAATATCATCAATATAATGATAATCATGATAATATATATTGAATGGCAGTACACAATACACCACATGAAAGAATTAAGTGGCGAACAATGGAAATATCACAGAATTAAAAGTGAGATAAGAAACCTCGTACCTTGTACTTTTCCTTAGTATAGTGTATCTTAACATACTATTTAGTGGATAAATAATTGTTACTAAATTATCAAAGAACTGAATACATAAATATTATATCACATATGTTCTTATAATATTGCTTTGGTAATGATATTTCAGTAGTTTCATTGTTTTGTTTGGTAACTGATTCATTTTCATTTTTTTACATATGTCATATTTTTTAGTTATAGGATGTATTATATTCATATCCAGAATGATATTAAGTTCATAAAAATTAGTTTTAATCTCAAAATTAAAATTATTCTTGAATGATTACGATGTGGAATGAATCTCAACGCATTCGTGGAGACGGTAAGTCGTACGTACGCACGAGCGACAATATCATTATATTGATGCTGAAATCGTATGAAATTAGATGTTATATCTTATATAAATAACCATTAACATGTTATATTTATTATTTACATCAGTTATACTTATTATTATACCCATCCAAATAATGATGTGGTTGAATAACAAACTACACCACGACGTGGAGATGGTAAGCAGTGCGTACGTACATATGGTGACTTTGCCATTAATAGGATGGATATAATTATGAATATGGTTGTACCATATTTATAGTAAAATAATAGTATGTATAAGTTACTGGATTTATTATTTTTCTATGGATACAAAAAAAGGAAAAAGGAAGTGGAAGAATAAATGAACTTGACAGAGGGTGGTGAAACTATTACCTCTTCTTTTGATGATTCCTTTTGAGTTGATCAAAAGGGCTCCATAGGATGGATTTCTGATCGAATTATGGACTCTAGGTTGACTTGATAGAAGTTAGGAGGATATTTGGGTAGGGTTTGGCTGATCCAAATGGATTTGGAGGTGTGATTTTGAGGGATGGGGAAGTGCCCTTTTATAAGAGTGGTGAGGGACACTTTAGGAAAAGCTTGAAATATTAGATTATAATAAAATAATTTTCGGTTTATAATTTCTAAAAATTGATTTCTTTCTAGGATAAGGTGGGTATGGGTCTAAAAAATTTCATCCAATTGGTTTTAGAAAGGTTTAGATCACCATATTACACTTATCTTTTAGATTCAACTCCTAGTTAAATAGTTTGACATTTACCATGTCCCTATGTATTTTTATATTATATGGTTATTAAACTTCCATAAACAGCCCAGAGATCCCCAAGTGGTTCATTAATAAAATATATAACCTTATATAAGTCTTTTGGGCTAACCTTATATTTGTAAGAATATTATATCAATTAATAATATTTTTTTAAAAAAACTCAATTATGTCAATTTTGACACTATTTAGTATTTTATTTTTATGAAAGCTTTAAATACATTATCAATTCGAATAAAATTTATTTAATCAACCCTAAAATTTCATTTTATCCCATAAAATTAGTGTAATTAATCATAAGTCTCAATTTACATTTATTTCTATATGTATAATATCAATTATTTTAATATTTCATTAATTATGTAATAACAACATCATCATTGTGTCATGAATAAATTAACTTTGTTAATGTAAAAAAAATTTAAATAAAATTCAATTATATAAGAAATCTTTTTAACATTCTATTGAATATTTATAGTTTAATTTATCTTATGTCTAACCCTATATTAAAAAAGGATTATTTATTAAAAATTTAAATTCACACTTTAAACTCTTCTTGAAATAAAATTATAATAAATTATCTAATCAAATACATGTGGACAAAAGAGGATAATATTTTATTCCTAAGGTTGTTTCGGGTCAAATTACACTTATCTAATAGAATTAGAACTTGTGTTAGGGTAATTATAATATCATTTTTATCCTTAATTACCCTATTTAATTTTAACAATTGTAAATAAATTTCAAATGTTATTTTTCACAAAAAATTAGTTTCATCTTATTGAACCACATTTTAAATAATTATGTTAATTTTATCTCTCATATTTTTGAAATTTAACTCACAGAAGAAGTAAAATTATGTTTTATTCAAATTTTCAAATGCTTCTAGAAGGTGGGTAATAGACGGTAAAAAGTTCTATTAAATTATATATATCTAAATATATAATAAACTGACTCCACTGAATTAAATTGAACTTATATTATTAGTATATATCTATTATGTATAAAAATAAATTTAAATAAAATAAACAATTATTTAAATAAAATGTCTTTTTTAAACAATAATGCAGTGTTTTTCACTAATCATCAAAAATTGAATGTTTTCATAAAAATATCAAAAATTCACCCTAAGGTAATTTTGATATTCCAAATTAAAAAAGATTTATATTTTAAAAAATTAACAACATAGAAGTTGCATTAATTAATTTAAAATTATTTACCATTGTCAAAACTAATATGCAGGTTTTTTTAAAAGTAAAAACTATCAAAAGATTAACATGTGTTTACATCAAATTTAAATGTGAAATTACATATAATGACATAAATTGTATTAAATGATAAAAATATAATATAATTATAATTATAAACCATTCAAATTCCTAATTTAACAATATAAATTATTTCGATTAAAAATCTTGTTTCCAATTAATATTTAGTATTTTTTAGTATTCATCAAAATATGAATGTTACCAAAAAATTACAAAAAAAATATCCAAAATAAATTTATATGTTCTAATTCAAGATATGAATTTATTATCATTAAATTGATTATATAAAAGTGTCAAATATTTGTTCTAAAATGGTATTTCATTAAAAGGTTGTAAAATTGCATTTTTTTTAAAATACACATTTTATCGGAAAAATGAATTTGTTCTTATATTATGTCTAAGAAACAAATTATATGGATTATAAAATTATATAGAGTATATAAAATTCAAAATTCAGTTAATAATATTCATAAAAACATTTTTAATGGCTAGTTTGGTAAGTCGTGGTGCGCTCAAACTCGGTGTTGTGTGTAGCACCAACTATTGGATTTATTTAAAGAATATAAATTACTATGATATATTTTGGTGTTACATACTTCCCCCATTTTGAAAATTGTGTCTTCACAATTTTAAATTTTTGGGTGGGAACTTCATTATAAGTCCCACATTGGAAAAAGAGTCAATAAAACTCTCACTTTTAAAGAAACAAAGAGAAGTACAAAGGTCTCCCAAGATTACACATACTATGATTCCTTGTCTAAAAACATTGATATAGAAGATAAACTAAGTGTCATGTTCTGATGGGGAGTGATAGAAAACATGATCATGATAATGTTAAAAACAAAAAAACCATAAACATGTGAAGGGATAAGTAGTCATTAGTTTCCCAGTAGGAAAAGTAAATTTACAATTTTTTTTTGTTTTACATTCAATTTCATAAACTTGCAGAATTTATTTCGGATATTGGAAAAGAATGTAATGAGATATACTTACTTTTTAAGTTGAGTTTCATCCTATAATAAATTTCTACCACTAAATCATCTTTTTTTCAAATGATGAGTATTCAAGATGACTTGGTCACAAATGAAAATCTATAATCAACTTCAAGAGAATCATGTAATCCATCATGGATAAACTATATATTTACCTTGGCTTTAAGGATTAACCATAACCAAAATAGTTAGAACAAGATCAGATGATCCCAAAAAAGGATAATCTTTTAGGGAATTAAATACTAATATTAATTTCAAAAATTAAACTAACAATATCCAAAGTTCAATAAACACCATTCAACAAAAAATTGTCCATAAAATCATTCATAAAATATAAAATAATATTGAAACCCAAAAATTATGAATAATTTGATTACGCAGTCTTCCAGGTTAAATTGAATATCCAAATAACAATGACTACTCTTAAAGTTGCATACATAAAAGTAATTAACCTAATCACATATTCTCTATGATGGATTAATCATTTCCATAAATAACCCAAATCGCTATAAATAAAAAATAATAACATATATAAAATACTACCAATTCTCCTCAAATGAAATCCCATAGTATTCTATTTTCCATAGGCATATTTTGTTCCCAATCGATCGAACAACTTCCAAAATAACATTAATCACCTAATCACAAAATCATTTCCCTATACTAAGGATATAAATTTGTTAAGACATAAGATTCCAAATAAACTTATTATTGATCAATACAATCATTTAACTAAAAATAATTACTCATAGTAACTAGGGACTTCATGTAGTCCAGTGTTAGGTGATCAATCCCAATTGCAGTCTGGTTGTGGGTTCGATTCTTACAGCGTTGTACGACACGATGGGTTGTCACATTATATGTGTTTTTCCCTTTTTCAAAAACTATATTTTATAACATTCAAAAAATAAGATAAATTATTCAAAATTACCATAATATAATTTCACCACAAATGTTATCTCATACCTCGCATTTTTATCAAAAAATTTATTAACATGTAATTGCATCAAATTCAAGGATCATATAAACCAAAATGGATATTTATAACTATATCCACAATAGAAAGGACAATTCTTCTTGAGATATCATTTTCTAAAAACAAACTGTAGGGTTACACATTTAAGATAAATTTCATCCAATGTAATCCCATCAACTAGGATCACTAATACTTTTAAACAGCTCATCATCAATTTATTTCCACATAGGTTCCTCTTTAACAAAGAGGTTATCCTATAGAATATGGCATTCGATCAGGTATTTCCTAGGTCCCCAATATTTACACCAAATTGCTGTAAATGTTTTCTTGGGATCATTTTTATTTTCATATATAGTACACTTCATTTTGCCTAGGAAATTATTTACTTATTTTCCTTCATTCCCACACATAATGAATTTATTTGTTCCATTGAGACACTTCCCTATGTGTCTCCATCCATATTTCTTGCAAGATAAAAATTGGTCATTCATTTCTCAATGGTCTCCACTTCTGAAGCACTTATCATTCACCACCTTTATCATCTTTGTTGAGTCCAAGAGATGGTTAATATATCTGTTTTTTCCATATTATTTAAAACTAATTCTACATTAACATGATATCTTTTACACATATCAACATTCTGTTTCATTTCTTAATTATCCCACCATGCCAATCTTGTACATCATCTTAAATGTTACTATGACTTCTTTGAAATCCTTCAATTGACTAATAGAAGAAAGTTTTGTGTGAGTCCTAAAATTATTTAGAGAATATCATTACATGTTATTTTCAATCTAAAACACATTAGGATTAACCAATGTTATAAGGCCCCGACCATAAACCTTAATTAATATTGAATTAAATGAATAATTCACATTGAGGATCTTTTCAGGTTTGTAGTTTTAGAGAATTAGGACATAACTGTTACATCTCAAATGATTACAAAGTAGACTAAGTTTCCATAAAATAAAAACTCTTAAAAAGAAACATGTCTAGTTCCATGTTTTAGATAGCATGACTTTCCCTTGATCCCATCCTTGACCCTATTCCACATTAAGTCCTGTGAAAAACATTTCTAAAAAACTTGGGTTGATCATAAAAATCACAATAAGGGATACAGAAAGAATGAAAAATGTTAGTTTTTCAAACATCATGTAAACCATGTATACTTTATCAAAGTAATACCTTCACCTTCATGAAGTAGTAAAAACACTTCACTGAATAAAATATCATTACTTACCCTTTTGTAACCAAAGGATTACCATAAAACCCATATAAAGAACACATAACATATAATGGTAACTTGGGACATAAACATACTTAAGTTGAATAACCATACAGTCTACTTCCACACATATCACTTATTGGAATAGCCATACGGCCAACTTCCATGCATACTTAATAGAATAGCCATACAGCCGACTTCCATAACCAATGCATTGGAGGTTATAACGTAACCATCCGTCCTGGTATTCACGGCACCACCCGTCATATGGTTTATCACGTAACCACCTGTAAAATGTCCAAGTACCATAATTACACATAAAATATTGAAAATAAAAACATTTCAATAACAAAATTTCATTTTTAATCAAAATAAGTAATTCCAAGATATTGAATTAATCAATCCATTTTCAAAAATCATTTAAAAGAGATTTTTGAATCAAAGTGTCCCATACATCTTTGAAGATTTTGTTGGAATTATAATTTTAAAACATTAATGTCCATATAAATAAATACTAAAAACCATTTTGAAAACATGGACATTAAAGATAATGATTTAGAATAATAAATCTGTAAAACATTAAAAATGATATTTTTGTTAAAGAGTTTTTAACAAATTGAGAGACTCTTGAATACAAATAATTGCATAATAACATTTAATCTGAACATTATAATATCATGAGAATAAAGTGATTCATGATATAATATGTCAAAGGACAGTATACACACCATATAAGAGTGAATTGGTGCATAACAACAATGAACTCTCAAAAGAAATGTAAAATGAGATGAAATCCATTATAAAGAAGGTATCCTTAAATTAAGGATAAACCAATCTCATAATTATGTGTGACAAATATAAATACACACAATATAAGTGGATATTAAGTGTAAAACAATAAAATGTCATTCACACATATTCAAATGATGACATATTCAATAACTACATGTTGAACCCAAAGAAATCGAAATTGGGTTAAGAATTTCTCTTTGTAAGATTCGACAGCCTAACGACCTCACATAAACATTTACAAAAAGGGTTTATGAGAGAGATAAAGGGGATCTCATCACTTGGACATAAAATTTACATAAATAAGGATATATAATAACATATCCCAACATAATAGTATGTGAATTAAAAGACATAACAAAAGAAGTCTTTTAAAAAAAACGAGGGTGAAAGGTCCCCTTACCGAGTTGGGTAACTTTTGAAAAGTACACACCATGGAAGAAGGGTCATACAATGAAGATGTAAACACCCATAAATGAAATTAAACTACAAAAAGTGTATAATATTGTGAAGTACATACACAGTCAAAGGAAATAGGGGAAAATGTAGCATAAATGTCACGGGAATAAAAGTGAGATGAAAAATCCCTTACGAAAACTCGGCAGCCTAACGACGCCACTTAAAACTTCCAAAAATGGATTTATGAGATAAAATAGGTCTCTCATAATATGAACATAAAAATTAAATTATTAGGAATATAAAATAACATCCACAAACATAATAAATATGATCTTAAAAGAAATGACATAAAAGAGAGTACCTAAAAAGAAAGAGAGAGGTTAGATCTCTTACGAAAATTCGGCAGCCTAACAGCGCCACTCAAAACTTCCAAAATGTATTGATGAGAGAAAATAGGTTCTCTAATCATATGAACATAGGAAGTAAAGTAGGAGTAATATAAAATTACATCCCAATAATAAGATAGATGATCTTAAAAGGAATGACATAAAAGAGTGCACTTAAAAAGAAAGAGAGGAGTAGGATCCCTTACCTCGGGTCCGACTTGACTCGATCATTCTTTAACATCCTGAATAATAAACTTGAGTTAATTTAAACTTGAATAAGAACATTTTTCAATTTCATTATTCCTTTTATATCACTTATTTCCATGTTATAAGCATTATGTAATCACTTAAGTTAATATTGTTTATTTTGTCGATATTTGGTTCTTAAGTCGAAAGTGGTCTTCTTACAATTACATGTTGTTCGTGTGGTCAAAGGTTCATTATATCCAAAATGATATTCATGATTTGGATATCATATATATCATATATATCCAGAATATACAAGTATTTATAATATTACATAATTATTTAGAGGTATGAAATGAAATGCACCGTTCATGGAGACGGTAAGCTGTACGTACGCATGAACATTATTTTCATTTCTATGTCATATTAATTGAATTGAAACCAAATAAGAGGTATGTATATTTTAATTAAAGAATTATATTAATAATTTAGATGTAACATGGATCATATATATCCATTATATATATATACACTTATAATAGTATATTACATTTGGAGATAAGAAATGAAATGCACCGTTCATGGAGACGGTAAGTCGTACGTACGCATGAACGCTACATTCATTTCTATCTCATATTTTAATGGAGTGAAATCATAATGATAAAATGTTATATTATAATTCCAGTATAATATAATATATAATATTATTAAATCCATCCTTTATACGTCCCACGTATGGCATTAACGAATCAAATCACTTTGAAGGGGCGGTAGTATGCACTTCCTAAAATGAAGATATCGCGTATACCCATAATGGAAGCCACAAAGGTATGACATAAATGAAAAATACATAAGCTTAAGGAAAACATAAACATATTATATATCATATATAAATATAGTGATATCATAATGGCCACCTTTGAAGGTGTTAGAAGAATATTGAACAGTCATCGTTTCGTGAGGCAGAAATTCGCCATCCACAGAAACAGTATGTTCCTTAACCATTAGATGTAGGTGTGTGTAAGTTTAGCTTGAAAGATTCTTATAACAATATCCTAGTATATTTAATATATTGTATTTTTAACAAAATAAATGAATAGAAAGATTTTATGTTGTTGGAGAAGCAAAATAAAACAAAAGGACACAAGTGAAGACATTACCTTAAAATCGGGTAACTCTCATAGATTTGAGCTCAAAGGCTTCATTGGGAAGCCTTATGCCCAATGTGAGGCTTCTAGGTGTAATAAAGGGATGTGGAGAGACAAAAATATCAGATCTTTTCCGAACCAAAGGATTGAGAGCTGTGGGTAAGGTGGTAGAGGTGGGGGCCTTTTATAATAGGAGAGGAGGGGCACTCTTGGAAAGTATGGAAATGATACTCTATTATAGAATGAGTTTCGGATTTTAATGGTCCCAAATTGATGTGTTTCTAGGATAAGGTGATAAGGGTTCGAAATCCACCCATACAATAGGTTTTGGACATGTTTAGGTCTTATATTTTACATTATCTTTCCATTTTATTTAAATCGTTAAATAATGAGGTAATCGCTGCATCATCATGGTGTCATAAATAATTTAATTTATTTAGTGTCTAAAAATTTTAAAACAAATAATATGATGTAGGAAATAATTTTATCTTTCCAATTAATATTTATTGTTAAAAATCTGACTTGTTTAACCCCATATAAAATTTTTTTTAGTAAAATAACACATGTTTGTGACATTTTAATTTTATCATTAAATAAAAAGGTATTAATGTCATGTTTCAACCAAAGTGGCTCCATGGGGTCCCCAAGTTGACCCATGGATTTTCTTGGTCGGCCATGACACATCCAATAAGGTTAGGACATGTGTCTAGGTCATTTCATATTAATAAAACATTATTTTTACCTTAAATTACACTAATTACCTCTATTTGCGATTAAGAAACTTAAAAGTTATTATTCACCGAAAAATTATTTTAATCCCATTGAATCACATTTTACATTTTAATGACAACCATGTGTGTCGGATTTTTGAAAATCAAAACACAGAGGTGGTAAAATTTCATTTAAACGAAAAATCAGTTTGTATAAGTACCACTTAGTGGTTTCACTATTCATAAAAAATTGAAGTTTTTCAGAAAAATACCAAAGCTTCACCCTAAGCTATATTTGATGTTCCGAATTCAAAAATGAAGTCCATTTTACAAAATTCAAAACATATCATTTTCATTAATTAATTTAATAATTAATTTTCGATGTCAGGGCAAATAAAGTGTTTTATGAAACAATAAGTATCAAAAGATTCACACTAGTTTAAGTTCGATTTCAAAGTGAAATTAATTCCAACGACCACAATTGGATTTAATGGTAAAAATATATTCTAATTTCAATTTAAAACCTATTCAAATGATAATATAATCATATAAATAAATTATATTAAAAATAGGTTTTGAATTAAAATACAACATTTTTCACTATTAATTAAAAAAATGAACTTTGTTGGAAAAATACCAAAAATTTTCACAAAGTAAATTTTGATGTCCTGATTCTAAAGAAGAGTTTTATTTGGTCCAATAGAATTTATAAGAGTGACCAACACCATATTTAATGACGGTTCGCTATCAAAAGGTGATAAGTGAACCTTTTGTGAAAATTAGTATATATATGCCAAAAATTGAATTATTTTCTTATTTTTAGCCTTTATATTTTAATGGATAAATGTAAAAACATTTAAAAAAACATTTAAAAAAACATATATAATCACACTTTAGTTATTTCTATTCATTCCCTCCAATACAACAGCTATGTGTTATCTACCATTTAAAATAATATTATTTTATTACTAGTGTGCAACGTAAGATTTCAAAGAAACTCTTTGTTGCGTATCGGGTACGCTATCGAACATAGCAACCCCTTTAAAGTAAAATTAATATTTAATTCGTAAATATTAATAAATATGAAAATGTTTTATTCATTATTTACCTGGGATGTTATATCCTTCCCCCTTTTGGGAATTACAACCTTGCAATTTTATTCACTTATCAAAATAAGTGGGGGTATTTATCCTTTATAGCATTTTCAGATTCCCACGTTGCCTCTTCAACAATATGATTTTTCCACAAAACATTTACCTGGTGAATCACCTTATTCCGTAACACTTTCTCTCTTAGGTCAAGAATCTGGTTTTGTTGTTCTTTATAAGATAGATTCTCTTCCAACTGAACTACCTCTGGGCTCAAAACATGAGATGGATCTGGCATATATTTTCTCAAAATCGAAACATGAAAAACATTGTGTACCTAAGATAAACTTGGAGTTAATGCCCCTCTATATGCAACTTATCCAACTATCTCCAGAATTTCATATGGTCCAATGAACTTTGGACTCAGCTTTCCTTTATTACCAAATCGCATCACACTTTTCCATGGAGAAACCATGAGAAAAACATGATCACCTACCTCAAAAGATAGATCCTTCCTCCGGTTATCCGCATAACTTTTCTGCCTACTCTGAGCTATTCTCATGTGTTTCTGAATCAACTGAACTTTTTTTGCCATCTCTTCTACCAATTCTGGTCCCATCAGCTTCCTTTCACCCACTTCATCCCAAAATGCTGGAGTTCGACACCGCTTCCCATATAATTCCTCAAATGTATCCATCTGTATACTAGAATGAAAACCGTTATTATAAGAAAACTCAACCAAAGAAATTTGTTGGTCCCAAATTCCCTGATAATCCATGGAACAAGCTCGTAGCATATTCTCCAAGTTCTGAATTGTTCGTTCTGACTACCCATCTGATTGCGGATGAAAAGCTGTACTAAAATCTAATTCAGTACCCAACGACTTCTGAAAGCCTTTCCAAAAGTTAGAAGAAAACCTGGGATCACGATCAGACACAATGGAGAGAGGAACTCCATGTAACTTGATTATATCTTTAAAATACAAATGGGAAAGTTGATCAAGGGAAAAGTATCTCGTATAGAAAGGAAATGAGCAGATTTAGTCAAGCGATCAACAATAACCAATATTGCATTATTACCTCGACATATCCTCGGTAATCCCACAACAAAGTCCATGGATATGTTTTCCCATTTCCACTCTGGAACTGGTAAAGGCTGAAGCATCCCTTTTGGTAACTACCACTCTTCTTTAACCTCTTTACAAGTCAAACACTTCACAGTAAAATCAGCAATATCTCTTTTCATTCCATCCCACCAGTAATACTCCTGCAGATCTCTGTACATCTTAGTACTGCCAGGATGAACTGAAAATGGAGAACTATGAGTTTCACATAACAACTCCCTCTTCAACTGTGAATCACAAGCCACACATAATCTCTTCCCAAACCTCAAAACACAATCATTATCAATGTTTAATTCAGGAAACATACCCTTCTGAACCAGCTCTACCTTTTTCTACAACTCACTGTCTTGTTTCTGTGCTTGCTTGATTCTGTCTGATAGAGAAGATGTCACTAATACCTGAAACAAAACAGAAGGACATCCTACACAAACAACATCCATTCCAAAGTTTATCAAATCAAAAACCAAAGGATCTCGTTCCAATCGTAGCATGGTTAATGAAGCATTACTTTTTCGACTCAAAGCATCACCCACATTATTTTCTTTTCCCGAATGGTAATGAATTGTAAAATCATAATCCTTGATTAATTCAAGCCATCTCCTTTGTCTCATATTCAATTATTTCCGAGTGAATATATACTTTAAACTTTTGTGATCAGTATATATTTCACATTTACTCCATACAAATGATGCCTCCAAATTTTTAGATCAAAAACAACAGCAGCAAATTCCAAATCATGTGTAGGGTAATTTACCTCATGAGTTTTCAACTGACATGAAGCATAAGAAATTACCTGATCATTCTGCATAAGGACACAACCATGTCCTTTCAAAGAAGCATCACTGTAGATAAAAAACTCACCGTTCCTGGAAGGAAGTGCCAAAACAGGAGCATTCACTAATCTTCTTTTCAACTCCTGAAAACTATCATCATATTCTTTTGTCGAGATAAACTTAACACCCTTCCGAGTTAGCTTAGTCATTGGACTAGATAACCGTGAAAAAATTTCAACAAACATTCGGTAGTAACCTTCCAATCCAAGAAAACTATGGATGTCGGTTACATTTGTGGGTCTTGGCCATTCGTCAACAACTTTTGTTTTAGCAGGATCAACAGTTATGCCATCTTTTGAAACAATGTGACCCCGGAATGAAATTTTGATGTAACCAAAACTCACACTTTCTGAATTTTCCACACAGTTTCTTTTCTTTAAAGGTTTTCAAGATAAACATTAAATTACTTTCATGATCCTCTTTACTTTTAGAAAACACCAAAATATCATCAATAACACAACCACAATTTATCACCTGATTCAACTGAGCCATCACTGCAGTAAACTACTCAAATATGATTCTGACCATCTCAGTTTGATGATTTGGAAGGTTATTTCTCTCAGTATGCCTAAGAAAAAAAGATTCTTCGTTTCCTCTACAAAAAACCATTCTGAAAACAGAAATATCATAGGTGAAGAAACATGGTAATCTTCAAATGCTATATCATTTCAATTATACCATAAATAAATTTATAATTTAACAATTTTCTAACACCAAAAGTTGTCTAACCCAACATCTGATACCAACTATAAGGACCCGGCCTTAAACCTTACTTAATATTGAATTAAATGAATAATTGACATTGAAGATATTTTCAGGTATAGAGTTTTAGAGAATTAGGACATAGCTGTTACATCTCAAAAGATTACAAAGTAGACTAAGTTTCCATAAAATAAAAACTCTTAAAAAGAAACATGGCTAGTTCCAGGTTTTAGATATCATTACTTTCCCTTGATCCCATCCTTGGCCCTATTCCACATTAAGTCCTGTGAAAATATTTCAAAAAAACATGGGGTGAGCATAAAATGCTCAGCAAGGGGTACACAAAGAATGCAAACTGTTAGTTTTTCAAACATCAAGTAAACCATGTATACTTTATCAAAGTAATACCTTCACCTTCATGATATAGTAAAAACACTTCACTGAATAAAATATCATTACTTACCCTTTTGTAACCAAAGGATTACCATAAAACCCATTTAAAGAACACATAACATATAAAGGTAACTTGGGACATAAACATACGTAAGTGGAATAACCATATGGTCGACATCCACACATATCACTTAATGGAATATCCATACGGCCAACTTCCATACATACTTAATGGAATAGCCATACGGCCATCTTCAATACCCAATGCATTGAAGGTTATAACGTAACCACCCGTCCTGGTATTCACTGCACCACCCGTCATATGGTTTATCACGTAACCACCGGTAAAATGTCCAAGTACCATCATTACACAAAAAATATTGAAAATATAAACATTTCAATAACAACATTTCATTTTCAATCAAAATAAGTAATTCCAAGATATTGAATTAATCAATCCATTTTCAAAAATCATTTAAAAGAGATTTTTCAATCAAAGTGTCCCATACCACATTGAATATTTTATTGGAATTATAATTTTAAAACATTAATGTCCATATAAATAAATACTGAAAACCATTTTGAAAACATGGACATTAAAGATAAAGATTTATAGTAATAAATCTTTAAAACATTTAAAATTATATTTTTGTTAAAGAGTTTTTAACAAAATGAGAGACTCTTGAATACAAATAATTTCAGAATAACATTTAATCTGAACATTATAATATCATAAAAATAAAGGGATTCATGATATAATATGTCAAAGGACAGTATACACACCATGTAAGAGTGAATTGGTGAATAACAACAATGAAGTCTCAAAAGAAATGTAAAATGATATGAAATCCATTATAAAGATGGTATCCTTAAATTAAGGATAAATCAATCTCATAATTATGTGTGAAAAATATAAAAACACCTAATATAAGTGGATATTAAGTGTAAAAAAATCAAAGGTTATTCACACATATTAAAATTATGACATATTCAATAACTATATGTTGATCCCAAAGAAATCCAAATTGGGTTAACAGGTTCCCTTTGTAAGATTCGACAGCCTAACGACGTCACATTAAATTTTACAAAAAGGGTTGATGAGAGAGATAAAGGGGATCTCATCACTTGGACATAAAATTTACATAAATAAGGATATAGAATAACATATCGCAACATAATAGTATGTGAATTAAAAAACATAACAAAAGAAGTCTTTTTAAAAAAAGGAGGGTGAAAGGTCCCCTTATCAAGTTGGGTAACTTTCGAAAAGTACACCCCATGGAAGGAGGGCCATACAATGAAGATGTAAGTACCCATAAATGAAATTATACTACAAAAAGTGTATAATAATGTGTAGTACATGAACCACTCAAAGGAAATAGTGTCAAATGTAGCATAAATGTCACGGGAATAAATGTGAGATGAAAAATCCCTTACGAAAACTCGGCAGCCTAACGACGCCACTTAAAACATCCAAAAATTGATTTATGAGATCAAATAGGGTCTCTCATAATATGACCATAAAAAGTAAATTATGAGGAATATAAAAGAACATCCCCAAACATAAGAAATATGAGCTTAAAATAAATGACATAAAATATAGTACTTAAAAAGAAAGAGAGAGGTTAGATCTCTTATGTAAATTCGGCAGCCTAACAGCGCCACTCAAAACTTACAAAATGGATTGATGAGAGAAAATAGGGTCACTCATCATATGAACATAAGAAGTACAGTATGAGTAATATAAAATAACATCCCAATCATAATAAACATGAGCTTAAAAGGAATGACATAAAAGAGTGCACTTAAAAAGAAAGAGAGGAGTAGGATCCCATACCTCGGGTCCGACTTGACTCGATCGTTCTTTAACATCCTGAAAAATAAACTTAATTTAATTTAAACATTCTTAAGAGCCTTTTTCAAGTTTATTATTCCTTTTATATAACTTATTTCTATGTTATAAGCATTATGTAATCACTTATGTTAATAATGTTTGTTTTGTCGATATTTGGTTCTTAAGTCGAAAGTGGACTTCTTACAATTACATGTTGTTCATGTGGTCAAAGGTTCATTATATCCAGAATGGTATTCAAGATTTGGATATCATATATATCATATATATCCAGAATATACAAGTATTTATAATATTATATAATTATTTATAGGTAATAAATGAAATGAACCGTTCATGGGATGGTAAGCCGTACATACGCATGAACGCTATTTTCATTTCTATGGACTATTAATGGAATTAAAACCAAATGATAGGTATGTATATTTTAATTCCAGAATTATATTAATCATTTAGATGTAACATGGATCATATATATCCATTATATATATGTACTTATAATAGTACATTATATTTGGGGATATGAAATGAAATTCATCGTTCATTGAGACGATAAGCCGTACGTACGCATGAACGCTACTTTCATTTTTATCTCATACTTTAATGGAGTGAAATAATAATGATAAAAATGTATATTATAATTCCAGTATAATATCATATATAATATTACTAAATCCATCCTTTATACGTCCCACGTATGGCATTAACGAATCAAATCACTTTGAGGGGCGGTAGTCCGCACTTCCTAAAATGAAGATATCGTGTATACCCATAATGGAAGCCAAAAAGGTATGACATAAATGAAAAAATACATAAGCTTAAGGAAAACATAAACATATTATATATCATATATAAATATAGTGACATCTTAATGGCCACCTTTTAACGTGTTAGAAGAATATTGAACAATCATCATTTCGTGAGGCAGAAATTCGCCATCCACAGAAATAGTATGTTCTTTAACCATTAGAAGTTGGTGTGTGTAAGTGTATCTTGAAATATTCTTATAAAAATACTATTATATTTATGATACTGTATTTTTTACAAAATAAAGTAATAAAAAGTGTTTAGGGTGTTGGAGAAGCAAAATAAAACAAAAGGACACAAGTGAAGACATTACCTTAAAATCGGGTAACTCTCTTAGATTTGAGCTCAAAGGCTTCCTTGGGAAGACTTCTGCCCAAAGTGAGGCTTCTAGGAGTAAGATAGGGATGTGGAGAGACAAAAAGATCAGATATTGGCTGATCCAAAGGCTTGAGAGGTGTGGGTAAGGTGGTAGAGGTGGGGGCCTTTTATAAGAGGAGAGGAGGGGCACTCTTGGAAAGTAAGGAAATGTTACTTTATTATAGAATGAGTTTCGGATTTTAATGGTCCCACATTGATGTGTTTCTAGGATAAGGTGATAAGGGTTCTAAATCCACCCATCCAGTAGGTTTTGGACATGTCTAGGTCTTATATTTTACATTATCATTCCATTTTAGTTAAATCGTTAAATAATGAGGTAATCGCTGCATCATGATGGTGTCATAAATAATTTTATTTCTTTAATGTCTAAAAATTATAAAAAAACTACTATGATGTAGGAAATATTTTTATCTTTCCAATTAATATTTATAGTTAAAAATCTGACTTGTATAACCCCATATAAATATTGTTTTAGTAAAACAACACATGTTTGTGACATTTTAATTTTAACATTAAATAAAAAGGTATTAATGTCATTTTCCAAGAAAAGTGGCTCCATTGGGTCCCCAAGTTAAGCCATGGATTGTCTTGGTCGGCCATGACACATCCAATAAGGCTAGGACATGTGTCTAGGTCATTTCATATTATTAAAACATTATTTTTACCTTAAATTACACTAATTACCTCTAATCGTGATTAATAAGCTTAAAAGTTACTATTCACCAAAAAAATTATTTTAATCCCATTGAACCACATTTTACTTCTTAATGACAACCATGTATGTCGGATTTTTGAAAATCAAAACACAGAGGTGGTAAAATTTCATTTAAACGAAAAATCAGTTTTTATAAGTACCACTTAGTGGTTTCACTATTCATCAAAAATTGAAGTTTTCAGAAAAATACCAAAAATTCACCCCAAACTATATTTGATATTCCGAATTCAAAAAAGAAGTCCCTTTTCCAAATTTTAAAACCTATAAGTTTCATTAATTAATTTAATAATTAATTCCCGCTGTCAGAGCAAATAGCGTGTTTTTATGAAATAATAAGTATCAAAAGATTGACACTAGTTTAAGTTTGATTTCAAAGTGAAATTAACTCCAACAACCACTATTGGATGTAATGGTAAAAATATATTCTAATTTAACTTTTAAAACAATTAAAATGATAATCTAATAATATAAATAAATTAGATTAAAAAGTGGTTTTGAATTAAAATACAACATTTTTCACTATTCATTAAAAAATGAACTTTATCGGAAAAATACCAAAAATTTACACAAAGTAAATTTTGATGTCCCGATTCTAAAGAAGAGTTTTATTTGGTCCAATATAATTTATAAGAGTGACCAAAACCATATTTAATGACGGTTCTCTATGAAAAGGTGACAAGTGAACCTTTAGTGAATATTAGAGTATATATGCCAAAAATTGAATTCTTTTCGTATTTTAAGCCTTTATCATTCAATGGATAAATGTAAAAACATTAAAAAAACATATATAATCATATTTTAGTTATTTATATTCATTCCTGCCAATACAAAGGCTACGTATTAACTACCATTTAAAATAATATTATTTTATTACTAGTGTGCAACATAAGATTTCAAAGAAACTCTTTGTTGCGTATTGGGTACGCAATCGAACATAAAAAACCCTTTAAAGTAAAATTAATATTTAATTCGTAAATATTAATAAATAGGAAAATGTTTTATTCAAAATTTACCTGGGATGTTACAAATGTTATTTATTCCCATATTAAATTAATCTCAGCCAAATCTGTTTGTAATGAAAATGTGAATTATCCGAATCATATCCCCTGGGAGTGTCGTAAGCATTAGTGTAGAAAGGCCTATTTTTGTGTACGAGGATATCTAGGTTCAAGCCCCCATCTCCTTTTCGGAGTTTTCACTCATTTGTACATATGTTCTAGAGTCGCCTCTACGTGATCATATCCAGAAAGTGATGTATTTCTTGGAATTCCCACAAAATATTTACATTACGGAATTTTTTGGATTTCCTTATATTCTGATCCTCAATATCTATCTTAGGGTACTGTTTCCTAATCGGATTTTTTATAAAATCTAGTTTCCAATGTTTGTACTAAACATCCTCTGATATCAACTGTAATTTCCTGACCCCAGTTACCAAGAATTGGGGCATTATTACATAACATTGGCATGGTACAAAGAATCATATCATGTACGAACAATCAGTTTAGAAGCCTGGGATGTACTGGATACATAAAGATGTTTTACATTACATCATGAAATAAAAGAAATAACCTTGTTTCCCCTTTGAACACTCTTATATCCCTTAGACTATTTCTGAATGTTAATCGTAATATACTTCTTTGAATCTTGGAAAAAATAAATCATAAGAAAGGGGTGACATCAGATGCTCAGTAAGGAGAAAAATATAGTGGAAATGTCATAAATAAGAATAAACATTTAAGGCAATGTACAAGACGATAACACAAGCCTTTTAAACCTAAACTTCAGTATAATATGGAAAAGATAAATCATATAATTCCATTAACTTATTCACAAGGATATTATTCTTCTCTAATAAACACATGTAGTATCAATATCCAGTTTTATAATGATGGAATGAATAATTCCGAAATTCATAACCACATAGTCAAAGCCTTGTTCCAAGACTAAAAATAAGATTTTGTTAAGGCCTTGTGCCAAGACACTAGTTTGTCTCATGAGACCTAACGATGCATCGAGGATCTATAGTGGGCTTCACCTGTCAATTACTATGTAGAATGAAATCCCCATATGAAAAGGATTAAACATAAAAATAATATTCGTATTAAAACTAGCATATGAAATTTCAATTCATTATCCATAAACCTTGAATGGTACAAAAATTACACATCCAAAATCAAAAATATCAAAAAAACTACAATATAGTTTGCAAAATTTGTATCATTATAAATCAATCTTGATCATGAATTAAATACACCAAAGGATGTTGAAATAGATGAAAATTGTAATTAAAACTATTTGAGAGAATTATCCCCTTTTTCTTGAAAACATTTAAATGTCACACTATTTTTTTGAGAAATCATTTAAATGAGATTTTTGAATCAATGTGTCCCATAAAACATTGACAATTTTAAAAGGAATTTTAATTTCAAAAAATTATTGTCCATATAGATAAATAAATAAAACCATTTTTAAAACATTTACAGTTATGTGAAATATTTAGGACAATAACTATTTAAAACATTTAAAATGATGTTTTAGTTAAAGAGTTCATAACCAAATAAGAGACGCTTGAATATACGTAATTGAAGAATTAAATTAATAAAAACATTATAATATCATTATAATAAATCGATTAATGATATAATATGTTAATGGACAGTATATACACCATATAAAAGTGAATTGGTGCATAACGAAAAAGAGGTCTCAATGGAATGTAAATAGAGACAAAATACCTTATCAAGACTGTATCCTTAGATTAAGGATAAATCAATGAAATATTTATGTGTGAAAAATGTAAATACACTGTATATAATTGGATATTCAGTGTAAATCAATCATATTACATTCACACGTAATCTTGTAAAAACAAAACCAATGACTTGGATGTTTAACTCAATGAATGGAAACTGAGTTAATATTACCCTAAACAAGTTCAAATCAACTGGATGTGGATTTATTAATGGAGTGATTATGTGTATCAATAGTTTATCCATATAAATGGGAGTGTAAATTACTAAATAAATAATAAATAGTGTTTCCACACATAATCTTGGAGTAAAAATAATCAATGAAGTATGTGTAAAGCCCAATGAGTGGAAATTAAAATTTGAAATTCCATTAGAGATTTGATATCTTATGAAAAATACAACCCATGAAAGATGTATCATAAAATAAAGATGTAAATACCCATAAATTAATGTATACTAAACAAATAACACAATCATGGTCATTACATACACTACAAATATGGAAATAGCGGAAAACATAGAATGAATCTCACTAAAATATGAAGTGAGATGAAAAGGGCTTACCACATTGTAATAAATCGAGTCGTATGACCAAAAGTTAATAACATCAAAATTAATCATAGAATACCATGACAATATATATATTAATGATAATATATATTTAATGGTAGTAAACAATAAACAACATGCATTAATTAAGTGGTGAAAAATGGAAATATCACAGAATTAAAAGTGTGATAAGAATCCCCTTACCTTGGAATTTTACTTAGTATAGGTAGGATAAAATCCTTTATAATGGTGACATAATTATTATGAAATTATACAAGAACCAAATACATAAATATGATATCATATATGAACTTCTAATATTTCTTTGTTATTTATATTTTAGTAGTATCATTGTTTTATGTGTTAACTGATTAGATTACCTTTATATGTTTTGTTATGTAAGTATTGTTTTTTTTGTGTAGGCTATATTTTATTCATATCTCTAATGTTATTATGTTCTTAAAAATTATTTTTAATCATAAAATTAAAATTATTCTCGAATGATTACGATGGGGAATAAATCTCATCACATCTGTGATGACGGTAAGACATACATATGCACGAATGAAAATATCGTTATATTAATGGTGAAATCGTATGTAATTAGATGATATATCATATATAAAGAATAATTAGAATTTTATATTTATTTTTTAAATTATTTATACATATTATTATACCCATCCATAGAATGAAGTGTTTGAATAACAAACTACACCACGACGTAGATACAGTAAGAAGTACGTACACACATTAGGTGACTTTGTCATTTATAGGATGGACATAATAACGAATATGATTGTACCATATTTATAATAACATCACAGTATGTAGAAGGTACTAGATTTATTATTTTGGTATGGAAACGAAAAACAATAGGATGTGGAAGAAGAAAATAACTTGAAGGTGTGTGGTGAAATTATTACCTCTTCTTTGGGTGTTTCCTTTTTATTTGATCAAAAGGGTTTCATAGGTAGGCTTTCTAATCAAATTAAGAACTCTAGGTTTATGTCAGAGATGTTGGGAGCATATTTGGTTAGGGGTTGGAAGATCCAAATGGATTTGTAGGTGTTATTTTTAGAGAAGGGGAAGTGCCCTTTTATAAGAGGGGTGAGGGGCACTTTAGAAACAATTTGAAATATTTATTTTATAATAAACTCATTTTCTCTTTATAATTGCTCCAAAGTGATTTATTTTGAATCTTAGGTTGGTATGGGTCTAAAACTGCTCAATTAATTGTTTTTAGACAGGTTTTGGTCACCATATTAATCTTATCTTTAAGATTTAACTCCTTGTTAAATAGTTTGGAAATTACCATGTCTCTTTGTATTTTTATATTATATTGTTAATAAACATACGATAAATTTCCAATCGATCGCCAAGTGGTGAATTATTAATATATATAACATTATTATAAGTTATTTGAGCAACCCATAAATTTTTAGGAATATTATATCAATTAATATTATAGTATTTTATTTATAAACACAATTATGTCAATTTTGACTCTATTTAATATTTGATTTTTCTTAAAGACATAAAAACTTTTTAACTTCGAATATAAATTATTTAATCAACCCTATAAAGTCATGTTAACCTAAATAATGACTCTAATTTATCATAAGTCTCAATTTACATTTATTTGGAGATTTATAATATCTATTATTTTAATATTTCATTAATAATGTAATTAATACATCATCATTATGTCATGAATAAATTAATTTATTTAATTTCTAAAAATTATAAATAAAATAAAATTATGTAGGAAATAATTTTTTCTTTACAATGAATATTTTTAGTCGAATATATCTTATATGTAACCCTATATTTAAAAGGGTTTTGTTATTAAACATTGAATTTATCACTTTTCACTCTTCTTTAAATAAAATAATAATTAACATACTAATCTAATCCAAGTGGACCAAAGAGGGTCATATTTAATTTATAAGGTTTTTTTGGTCGAATTACACTTATCCAATAGAATTATGTTATGTGTTAATGTAATTATAATTTAATTTTTACCCTTACATACCATATTTACTTTTAACCATGGTAAATAAAAGTCAAAAGTTACTAGTCACCAAAAATATATTCATCTTATTGTACAACTTTTTACATAATGATGTTAACCTTGTCTCTAAGATTTTTTAAATTCAACTCACAGAAGCGGTAAAATTAATTGTTATGCCTATTTTCAAATGCTCCTAAAAGGTGGGTAATAAACGGTAAAAGGTTCAATGGAATTTTATATGTCTCTACTTATTATAAAATGACTCCAATGAATTACATTGAATATATATAGGTATTATGTATCTATTTTGGCTTAAAATAAATTTAAATAAAATAAATAATTTTTTAAAAAAATCACTTTTAAACAATAACATAGTGTTTTTAACTATTCCTCAAAAATTGAATGTTTTCAAAAAAATATCAAAAATTCACCCTAAGATAATTTTGATATTCCAAATTCATTAATGAATTCTTTTTTTCCAAATTAAAAACATAGATGATGTATTAATTAATTTAAAATTAATTCTCATTTTTAAAACAAAAAAGCGGGAATTTTTTAAATGTAAAAACAATCAAAATATTGATATCTGTTTATGTCAAATTTAAATGTGAAATTACTTATAATGACCTAAATTGTATTATATGATAATAATATAATCTAATTATACTTCCAAACCATTGAAATGAATAATTTAACAATATTAATTATTTCGATTAAAAAAAAATTTTCAATTAAAATTTATTATTTTTTAGGATTCATCAAAATATGAATATTATCAGAAAAGTACAAAACATTTATCCAAAATAAATTTTTATGTCGTGATTCTAAATAATATTTTAATTTAAATAAATTTTATATATAAAAGTTTCTAATATTGGGTTTTAAAAGGGTTTTCTATTAAAAGGTAGTAAAATTTCACGTTTTTTAAAAATAATTCTTTTAAATGAAAAAAATGAATTTGTTATAATATTATGTCTATGAAACACATAATATGGATTCTAAAATTACATGGATTATATAAAATTCAAAATTAAGTTAATATTATTCAAAAAAAATTGAACCGATAGTTTGGTAAGTAATGGTGTGCTCGAACTCAGTGTTGCATGTAGCACATGCTGTTGAATTTCTTTAATACAAATAATATACTATGAAATATGTGTGTGTAAAAACTTATATAGAAAACATTGGAGGTTACTAAAACTGAGACTCTATGGTCAAATAAATCATTCATGGAACAACCCATCATGGGTCACATTCTATCATCTAAATTAAATGAGAATAGTTCTCAAGAAACTACTCCTCCCCTCTGTTATCTTGATCTAATGGGGTTTTTGATCCACTAAGAGGGATAGTTTTCAGCGATATCCTATTGTCACCCAATCGATACACATCATCTTGGAGGCATATCTCTAAAATGAAAAATAGACATCTCAAAACAGATAACAAATAATATCCACTATTTTCACAAAAGAAGGCATATATCAACTGTAAATATAATAATATCACATACACTATCCGAAGGTGCTAGTAACAACGCTAACACTTCCCTCTCCCATCCCTACCACATTTAATTTTCAATATGGGATTATTTAATTCAAAAAACTATAATTCATTCAATTTAACATCCTTCTTAACCATTTTCCCTTTGTCCAAATAAATCTCTCTCTTTTAAGAATTTTTCCATCTCTACAACTTATCACAACCATAATATGTTTCCCATTAATAACATTTCGTAATTCATTATCATTTAACCATACCTTCACAATCGATCCATTTTCCAATTTTCATTATCTTTTTTAAACAATATTTCTTTAAAATTTTTAATTCCAGTGTGGTCCATTCTACCCCACACATCCCACATAGCTTCCCTGTATGTTCCAACCAGGATACATTCCACCCATATACATCAATGAATAAATCATGCATGAATTCAAAAAAACATTCCATTTAGGCCATGAGAGAAGTATAACAAATTAGAAACATCATACAATAAGTGCACCACCCAATTGTGAGATGATATTAAATTATAACAAAGGATGTAAAGAACAAAAATCCCACCCTAAGAATCTTGGGGATTACAACATATTTTTGTTAGATAATCCCACACATGAACCCATTTTTAGGGCCTTGATAAATCCTAATATCCCATTTACCAATCATAAATTGAAATACACATAAAATAAAAAACTCATCTCATACCACTTTGTAATGTCCCCATACTGGATACCACTAAATCGGAGAACTGAGATAGGTTACCACATGACCTGAGGTGAGACTAACCATATGCTAAATGATTCATACTAGTTTCATAGAGAGACATTAACCTCATCAATAGTGTAATACAGAATGGATAATTCATTATGTAAATAAAATAATAAACAATAAACCATAAACATGCATTTTTATTCATTTCCCAAAACTGGGGATAATCCCATAAACAAATATTAAATAAGCTTTTTAATTTCATATAATGGTAAGTGCATGAAAAACCTAAAATAAAGGAAAATATAAAACCCATAAAATTTATTTTGACAGCAAGACCAGTCTCTTCCTCTTTGAACATCCCATGCCAAATCATCCCTCTAAAAAAGGTCTATATCCCTTATAGTAATCTACAACCATGAAGTCTGATCAGGTAAATATTAGTGGCCCGATCAAGGTGTGATTATAACTCAGTAGGACACCACCGCCACTATATATAAAATATCCAGTCTAAATATACAGTGTGTGTAAGTAAAAATTAACAAAATGTTAAATAAAATAAATCATGTGTTTTTAGTAATTTTTTTTCTCTCAATCAATTTTCTTTATTCCTCCCATGTGTTAGTCTTTTTCACCAATTTCACTTCAGCCTAGGATAATCAACTACTATATATAATCAGATAAGTCATGATAACTATTAAATACGGTGAATATTTCTCAAACAATTTTCATCACATTTATCATGGAACCCCAGTTCAGGTTGTCCCATTAAATGAAACCATTTGTGTCATAAATCCTCAGTCTGACCTCCATAACCCATGAATTATATAGGTGGTGTTTAGAGCCTCATTATAACCTAACCCATGGTAATTGAACCTCATATCCAATACCCCAAACATACCATCATTCCATATTCACATTCTTATTTAAACATCTACCACATATACTAATTCACAAACCGTTATGAATTTACACACCTAACAATAATAATTGTTGGTTTATTCAATTACAAAATCATTATCATTACTTAACACATTTACATAATCCAATTAACATTCCATATTATAATTAACCCTTTTATCACTCACATGTTGTATCAAATCCAAAAAAGTACCCTTTCAAATCCATTACTCAGTTAACTCATTAAAATTATACCTTCAAACCCCTTATTCAATTTTAACAACTAAACATAATTACCATTAGAATAATTTCATAACCAAATATAACATCCAAAACCATTTATTATGGGGTCTATTTCATAAAAATTAAATTCTACAGATTATGTTATTATTACGATGTTCAACGAGTGGAACACCCCATGAGTGGCTCTTAACCTAGTCAAATCATCCTCAATGCATCCCATGGAAATAATAAGGGGTTAAATGAAACAGTTCCCCATTATTTTTAGAATTTATAACAATTAATAAAAGGGTATTCAAAAAATTAAAAATATAATCCATATACACATAAATTATCTGCATGACTATAGGTATAACATGTAGACCACCTACCACGATTATGAAGACGAAAACGCGCTTAACCCTAGCCCTCGTATCAGATTCATACATATAAGGTTGAAACATCCTATGATCCATTATAAAAATAGTGTTTTAGTGATTTAGTTGATGAATAATGACTACACAATCTCCAATTCCAACAAGATAAGGAAAGGTGTGTTAAACTTATCTAAAGCTTCGATTGGAAACAAATGCTACGACGAAGGTCCTAGACACAAGGGTGATCGATCCTTGGGAATATGGGTGATATTTAGATAATCCCTATGTTTTTAGGATGAATAATGAAAAAAACTATGATTTAGAATACATAATACTATAGAGGGAGAATTTGTAATATAACACTATTAAAGGGGTGAACGGTTTGGTCGTGCGATAGGCCAAACCATGCTACGACTCTGTTCCACTCACAATCCAAGAGTGGGCCCATGTTTGACAATTACATGGGGATATTTGATGGTTTTAGAACCATTATATTACCATTCATGATTACTCTATCCAAGATCACAGACTTTTTATTTCCCCCATTCATAGTTTCTACAAACTGTGCACCCCTCCTCCATTCATGCACAGTTGGGGAATATAGTTACTACTAACCATTCACCAACCTTTAATCAAGAAATTAATGTCCACTATCTCCCCCTATTCATTTCCCAAACCACAAGGACAGCCTAATACATACTATACAATAAAAGAAACACATTTACCTTAAATAAAACATAATTAAAAAAACATAAACTATAACTAAACTTCAATGATGTCTAATATTAAAAAATTATGATAGTAATGACATATTTATCATTATAGATATATATTATATATAATTTATTTTATACCATTACACTCATAAAAAATTTATCACGTTATTCTTGTACATGTGGACTACAACCTTTATAAAATTATGTGACTTTTTTGTATCACCAAACCAAATTGAGGATATATATAAGTATATTTAAATAAATCATATTGTATATATGATATTATTAAAATTCTTGAAAGATAAAAATATTACATAACTAGATTCAATAATGAACTTTGAAAAATTAAAACTGTATACATGAGAACGTTTGACATACTATCTAAATGATTGTAACACAGTTCGTTTTTCATTACAATATTTCATGATTATATTTAATATTATAATTTATGTATAAATATGATAAATCTTCCATCATTAATATTATTTATATGTTTATATAGTTACCTCTTTAGCCTTATTTTACCTACCAAGATCATTTTTTGATAAATATTCTAAATTTCATCAAAACATCTTATATAAATATAATTTATTAAGTAATCAAATAAAATGTTTTAATATATAAAAAAGGACTAATAAACAGTAAAATGATCTTAACAAATTAAATAATTAACATTAAATTATTACTTAGGAAAATATATAACATATGTGATTAGTAAATCTCAATGTAAAGGTTTTCTTATAGCTTTTATATCTTTCTAAAATACACCCTATTCACTACATATTTCTTTTATTTGGTGTGTATAATAAATTTTCTGTATGTTTGATCATGAATTAATTCATCTTAATGGTATATATATTATAATTTAATTTTATTTATTTCATGGTACTTAATATTCCAATGTAACCAAACTAGTGAGAGTTTATTTCACAATCTCATAGTTATTCAACATTGTTTTTTATTAAGTATCCATTGGTGGAATTAATTTATATTTAAATATTTAATTAAATATATTTTATTATTATATGGTAATTTATTATATTTTTCAATGAAAAGTCCTATTTTATCACTTTCATAATTAAAATAACTATGAAAATGAATTTAATTTAATCAAAATTAATTTATGTCTTCGATCGAAAAATATTTTTATCAAACTCATGTTTTATTAAAATGTATTCAAAAATGATGTAATATTTTCAAAATTATTTTATAATTAAATTTTTCACATTTTTATATTATATAAATATTTTTTAAAGTAATATTAATTTATTTTTCATGAAAATTAAAATTTTGACTTTTCAAAAAAATATGGAAGGTGTATTTCTATTAATTTGTATAAAATAAAAATAATTTTATGTGGCCAAGAGCTCTATATTTTCTTTAGATTATTTTATTGGATTTAAAGAAAATTCAATAAAAAATATTTTCAACATTTGTTAATGTGATTTGTGGATGATTTTCAATGTTAAAAAGATAATTTTCAAAAAAATATTTTTAAATGATATTTTTATTATATTTCTATTCATAAATGACATAAATAATTTTTTTAATTATGTAAAATGGTGATATGTTATACTAACAAAATTTATATTATTTCTCTCTATAGTTAACAATCACTTCAACTGGGGATGTAAAATTTTATTACCATTGATCTTTTTACACTATATTTTTTGTAATTGTTTTTATTGATTGGGGTATGGATAAAAATTTTGTATAATTGTTTTCAATAATAATGATTTTGTTAATTGTGTATCAATCCTTTGATATGAGGACTGAATTTAAATTATTATGTGATATATGGGCCCAAGTATAGTTCCTTGATATATTTATAAGTATCATGAGATAAATTGTATTGGGTTTTGGCTAAGGCCTTAACCATTTGTACAAATTTATTTGAACAATTCCTCGATGGTAATAGATGTCATGGTACAATGCCTAGATGGTATGTTTTATGTTTCATTCATTACATATTACATTGTTATGAATTAAATTATGGTTATTAATTGTGATTATTTGAATAGTTATAATATCCATTATTAGGTTTTCAAGATCATGGGATTATTTATGTTTAATTAATTGATAATTATTTGTTCTATCCATAATATGATTATTTTATTCATTAAATGAAATATTTTTATCTTATTTATATTTACAATATGATTATTGATTATTCATTAATAAATTCTACAATACACTTACCATTACTGATCATATGAGATCAACACTTTCATATGTTTAATTTTCTATACTATATGAGGAAGTGTTTTATGACTGATGTGTGAGGATATTCTATGAGGGAAAATTTCATTCTTAAAGAAAACAATGAGTATTTTATATTGTAAAATGTAATATGTATTTCTTGTATGTATCTGTGTAACCAAGGATAATAAACTATTCAGTCCATTGGGATGTATTTCCACGTATCTTATAATAACGTTATAAATAATACATAGGCTTTAGGCTAGTGGGGGTTGAGGTCTCCAATGTTTATATCATTTGACGTTTTGAATAATCCTTGGGAACTAGATATGGGAAAATATGATAGGAAAACATAAAAATAGGATATGTTTTTTGAATATATAGTATTAAATTTATAGTTTTGTTATGGACGATAATAGGTGGATTTTCCTTGAAAATACACCATTGTCCTGATACTACAACTAGATTTAGTTTTGGAATAAATGTACATAAGTGAAACAACTCCAAAAGGGCACATTGGTATTATTATTATTAAAACATAGTGCATGAAAATGATCCTTAATGTACACCTATCTTGAAACTTCTATGGGATGTTCTTAGGATGATTCAATTTTTCATTTGAAAACATTATAAAGTCTTTGAAAATAAGGATATCCCCAAAGAAACCATGTGTTTGATAATAAGATTAGTTATGCATAAATTTTCCAGTTTATGTTATGTGTTTCATTAGTTTGGGATAATAAATTATGTTTCTTAATATTATGATCTAATCCACCATATAAATTCATCATGATGTGGTTTCAAGAATATTTAATGGGAACTATACCCGGGATCATAATACAAAGAGTAATAAAAATCATTTCTTTTATTGGATTAAGATGATCTCTCAAAGTGAACCAATATCCAAAACATTATAATTGTACAAGGTCTTAGTATAATAAGATAAAAAAATAGTTAAATAAATATCTCTTTATTATGTATTTTATGGTAATCAATATAATAATAGGATGACATAGAAAAAGTAGAATAATGGGGAAAAATTAATGAAAGATTTTCCCACATGTGATAACACCCTAGTAATTGAATAAAATAAATGTGTGTTTGCTAAAATTTAGGAGACAAATTCTTCAATTATCCCAATTTAAAGGGTATTATGTATCATTCTAATGTTTAATGATTCAACTCTATGGATATGGAGCATTGTGAAAACAAATTACACATGAGTCAAGAAAATATACCTCAAAATACGCTACGAGGTCAAGGTAAATCGTATGTTATTACCATAGGTGAAGTGAAATGTTAAATGTTTAAGTGTGTGGATTCAAGAAATATTTAATTTTTTAATTTTATTTATGACATCTTAGTTACAAGAATTATCAAATTTATAAGGATTTTATTTTTATAATTATTAATTATGTATTGGAAAGTATGTGCCGAGCTATATTGGTTATTACGAAAAATGATTCAGTGGTTAATTAAACAACTTATTAAGGGAAATATAAAACATAATATGTTCCTGATGTAGATATAATGATTTTTGGATAATAAATATTATTTATATGGATAATGTATATTGGATAATACTAAATACCTTGGAATTGATTTTTTTTTTCAAAAAGTTGATTACGATATCATTAATCTATTTAATAATATTTGGTATTTATGAAATATATTCAATAATTTGGGTTATATTTAATTAATATAGAAGCGTTGGTATTTTCAATATGGTTTTATGGTAATTAATTTAATTACCATGTTTCAAAAGTTCACATGATGGATGTATTCACATTTTTGGTATGTATTGATTAAGAGTTACTTCAAATTGTTTGGGGAATTAATGATAAGATCATTTCAACAATATCGTGACATTATTTATAAAGATTTATTATCATAATATTCTTTAGCTATCACATGTTTAACCATTTATGGATTTTTTATGGTGAATTTGAAAGAGAATTTAGATATTAAGGTGCCACTCCACTATATATAGATTTATCTATATCAGATTACATGTACAGACCATTTTTTTATATTTATTACTTTTGACTGAATGAATTAATTACCATTTTATTTTGGATCATATAATAAATTAAATTTTAATTTTAGTTTTTTAGGAAAAAACTATCATTTTTAAATATTCATTTCCTAGAGTAAGCGATAATTATCAAATTTATCATATCACAACAAAAGGATGAGATTGTTACTAGGAAATAGAAATGAATCATGAATGTATATTTATTTCTATTACAATATAGTAAAATAATTCATTCACATTATGAAAGGGATATTTAATTAATGATATACTACTAACTTCATACTCGATGAATTTGATGGGTTTTTAAATGGAAATTTCTGTTGTTTCGACATTCTCTCACACGACTGAAAAGGGTTAGTTATGGTACCTCAAGTGTGCCATCCCATATGCCAGAGGATGCTAAATTGTAGTGGGGTTTGAAAAGTATAGTGGGGAGACTGTATCCCCAATTATATAGAAACAAAATAGGATAATAATCATAAAAGATAAAATATTATAGTAATGTGTAACGCTGTAAATAGTATATCAAACAACATAGTAGTATAAAAGAATCAAATAAACAAATAAAACTGAATCATTAAATTAAAATAAGTGATATATCTATATTAAAAAATGAATAAATGAATATAAATGAATTACTAGTCATAATATACGATCAAAACACCCTAATATTGAACACCAGGCCGGTGCCATCTCCCAACTCCATCCCATCAAGAAATTAATAATTAACTACATGGACCATTTATTTTTCCCAAACTATAATCCATGTAATATGATAGAGTACCAAGATATGAACCAAGTATGGTGTTAATATATCTTAGTTGGATGGAACTACTTTGTCTAATAAAAAAAATATGATAATCAGTGCAAGCAATAATGCAATAAACATTATTAATTAAACAATTATTAAAATACACATATCAACCAACTTTGTACAAAAATGGAATGTTTCTGAACATATATCACGAAAATTAAAACTATAAAAATATATATGCATGGAAACAAATAACTAAAATCAAACCCATTTTCTGATATTTATATGAATGTTGCACAACCATGACAACTATAACCATATAATCATGGAATAAATCAGACAAACCTAGGTGAAGTCCCCTATATAATAATTTCTACATGGGATTGGAATAGACTACTCAATATAATAATTAAAATTAGGGACTATGTATATCCCACTGAATATAATCTTTATAACCATGGACTACGAAGATCCTAATAGCCTGCTCAATATAAAATTTATATTTTGGGTTTAGGAAGATCCTTCTCAATATAAAAATTAAAGCATAAATCACAATACATTTCAAATAAAAAATGTAATCATAATATTATATAATATGGTTTAATGTTTAATTTTGAAATTACAATTTATCATCTAATTACATATTTAATTTATCAATTTGTTCTTAAACCATTAATATTTCATCCATTTTAATAATCAATACATTTCCCTTATGAATCTATATCAAGCTTTCACTTGAATCTCTGGTCATCCTAAACACACATTATGCAATTATCCAATTCATATATATATATATATATATATTCAAGGGTTCTCTAACCAAATGTGTAGTTTCATGCTATGTTTCCATCAATTGAATCCATGAAATGATATGATTCATCATTAAATTAATTAATGGGATCATTATGTTGGTGAAATTGAAATATTGCACATACTTGACAATTAAGTAGATAATCGGGTTAGTATTTTGACATCGTACCATTATGCAGGGATTTAAAAACACAAAAATAAACAAAAGAAAATAAATGATGATGATATAGAATATTAAAAAAAGAACTTATACCAACCTAGGTGTAGATCAATATGAAACCATAAAAGAGATCAAAATAAAACTCTTCTTCAATAGAAGAATGAGGAAGGGGTACGATAACCTAATACTAGGAACCTACCAGGGTCCAAAAACTAAAATCTGATATATGGATATGATAAAATCATCTCAGAATCACTGAGAGTCTCCTAGGTCTCAGTAATATGTATATAAAAAATGGTGGAATGAGAAAAAAGTATATGAAACTACTTAAATCCATTGCTTGTGAGAATTACATGTCATGTAATCCATTTACAATCATGTATTTATTTATTCAGGGTTATGTAAAAACCCCTTTCATGGGGTAAATATATATCACAATCAAAATTTACATGATGTAAAATTTGTTCTCGATAGGAAACCACCTCACATAATTAAAGAGTTTATGACATGTGTCTAGTGGCAGTTACACATCTTGTATTGTATACATGGTGTGTATTTGTCTAGAGAGAAATTTCTATCCCATTTTCAATGTTAGGACACAAACCACCTTCAAAGAATCAAAAACAATATAAAACCATCATATAACATTTAGAAAATTTATACCTAGACATCGATAATTTAAATAAATATACATGCATTTTTAGGTCATTTTCTCCATTAAGTACCCTCCATTTATGAAGAAGACTATGCCGCTATGTTTCAAAGGCAATGGAAACCACAAAGAATCATGTTTTATTTATAAATAAAAGAGGTATTCACCTATAAAAAGGTGGTATCTTACAACATCCCCACTATATAACAACTCATCCCTGAGCTACTCCAAGAATCACTTTGGGGTCATAGCGAACAAGTCTGGCCATTGTGCTTGCATATCAGACTCCCTCCCCAATATATCATCTTTAACACTCCCATGTTGCCACTACACTCTTACAAAAGGATTATTCCAACCAAAGAGATGCATCTCACCACTGTCCATATTTTTTGTTGCATTCTCTATAAAGGATAAATCAACACAAATCATGATTATTTATGTCATTTGGGTTGTAGCTTATCAATTGTCACTTCCTCCTGGTCTCTTTAAGGTTCATGCCATATTCTACGCATCACATTCTTGAATGTACATACCATGTACTTAAATTAGTGAATGATATATCCTATAAAGAATAACTAATATAACTATTGTATTAATGAGATAATGTGTTTAAAAATAATACCAAACACCTGGTTAAAATAAAATAACAGTTCCATTGTTTGATGAAGACATGTGGGAAGCTATGGATGTAATCGGGAAATATTCACCAAATCATTGTTTATCTTAATAATAAAATTTCATGGATTAAATTAATTTAAAGAGGGTATAATTTAATAAAACATTATTTTATTGTATATTTTTTTATTAAATAAACATTTTTTTAAATATTTTTGTTTTACATGAACACCCATACCTAAAAACCCACAACACATTTTAAATATAACCATCACAATATAGTGATAGAATAAGATTAAATGAATATTAGTACTGTTATTTTTAATTATACATGATATATATATAAATATGTATATATATATATTAAGAGAAATTTTACTAGTAATTGATTGGAAATATTAATAAAAAAGCTATTATTTTGAAATGTTATTTTCCTACAAAAAATAGTTTTCATTAGATTTTATTATTTTTTCTAAATGCTCTATAACCATTTCTTAATAAATAAAGGTATCAAAATAAAACTAATTTATAGATTTTGTATAAAAATATTATCTTAGGAATAATTTATTATATTTTTCTACAAAAAATTATTTCTAATTAAATAATTAAAATTTATATTTTTATAAAAAGCTGTCCTTTTTAAGAATGTATTAGTATATAAATATGGCCTGGAAATTTTTTATCCATTTTATTGAAAATAATATATATTGTTTTATGAAATAATGGAAATGTAAATATAATTATTATAGTTTAATAACATATGATTGATATTTTTTATATTTTGTTACACTATTTTATTAACATATTTTAAAAACCATATATATTTATTATTTTAGAAAATTATTTAATAAATTTTATATTTTCAATCCAAAATAATACAAATTTATTAAATTTAATTATATTTTCCATATTATATATTATGTATTATATAATTTTTATTTAAAAAATTTTAATTATTTTTTGTAAAAACTAGTTTTCGTGGTAAAGCCTACAATGTAAAATTGAAAAAAAATGGGTAGAAAGATGAACATGTAATTTTTTATTAAATTGAGTGGATGAGTTATTTATTGACAAAAAATGATCAAAACTCCATCATTATCCATTTCGAATCCACTATGACATGGGAAACATATTTAAAATTTATATTATGAAGATTTAGATAAATAATATCATTATCAACAATTTAAAAAGGTATTACCACTATCCCTTGAAGTCCAATACAAATTTTCATTTCCTCTTACAAATATACATTATTTTTCATAACCTATTATTCTTTTCCTCTTCTTTTAGAATCTGTGAAAATAATGTCTTCCTAATACCACCCATCCCATGGATTCTTTGATGTGAAGACTCAATGTTCTCAATATAAGTACTAACATTTCAATGATAGTATTTATTTTCAATGTTTTAATTACAAATCTATTTTCCCCAATACTATATAAATAAGTATTAATTTATTTTATTAAAATATTTTTATTATGGGAATAAACATTAAATTACTTCCACCATTTCTATTAAGAAAAACAATAACGTCTTTCATGTGTTTGAATATACTACCTTCTATATAAAGTAACATATCTATATTTTTATCTATATTACATATTAGTTACTAAAACATCTTACACACTGATTAAAAAGAAAAAACATTATATGTAATATTATAATAAATCTATATTAATTATTTTATTCCAAAAATGTACTTTTATGACCATGATCATCCATTAAATATAGTATGTCAACGTTATGACACAATAGCCACCTATTTTAAAAATTGTACAAAAAATATTACAAATGAATATGATAAATTAATTAATTATTTTGCATAATAAAAATAAGTAATTTTTTTATTTCTATAATGGTATCATTAAGATATAACACATTACTTAATACACCACTTCTCATTCATTAAAAATAATAAATACTTTCTCATCACAAATTTCATATTTTTGGATGTTAACAACAGAAATACATAAAAATAAAAAATAAAAAATATAATTAATTTCAAAACATTAGTTCAATAATGATTCCTTATCATTTATTCATGATGTTTTACAATATAAGAAACAACAACATCACTATTATGAATCTAGTTCACATTGATCAACATTTCATCACACATGATACTGAAAAAAGATAACAAATAACTAATATGTATATAGAAAATAGTATTAAATGGTTTTTATAAATTTTTATAGATATGAATAGGGTTATGAAATATTTTATAAATATATTTCTTTTGTTATACATGAGATTAAATAATTTTAGTGGAAGATAATAATTATTGTAATGGATTTTATTATATCAACATCTTTTCATAAGTAAAGACGATTTCTTATTATATATGTTTATTAAAAGAGAGTTTTCGTTTGATGAACGATGAAATTATTATCCGTATCTTTATTAAATTCATGGTAATTAAATTTATGAACATATTTTAATTGTAAAAGATCATGATATTAGAATAATTGTAATTATTTCAAATTTAGGTCATTTTCTTCTTTATCATGATTTTATATTCCTCCGAATTATTCCTTATTTTTATTTTGAAATATAAATATGATTTACTTTTTGTAATATGAATTATTTTTTAAATTCATTTAAAATGAATAATTTAAAAATATATTTAGTATCTCCGTTTCCATATAGGTAATTTTATACCATTAAAAAGGATTCTCCATTCATGTTTACATTTTTATTTTCCCTGGAATATTTATGATGTAAAATCATTATGTAATTTTCTTGAAAAATAATTTGGATTAATTTTATATTTATTTTTTAAAAAATTATAATATTTTACCTTCTTGAATTTTTTTTTGAAATTGAGTGATTATATTTTATCAGTACACCAATATTATGGACCGGTTTAGAAAATATATTCTTTATAGATTAATTATGATACAACCAATATGGTAATATGTTTTATGAATGAAATTATAAATTATTTTATGAAATACTCATTTTTTGTTAGTGAAATTTTTCTATAAGTTTTTCTAATTTTTATATAATGTTATGAGATAACATTTTTAAATGATATGAAACCCATTTTTCCCATTAATTTTATTGATATGTTGAATGATATATATAGTATTGAATATATATCCATGTTTATTGATGGGTAGTGTCATATATAACCATTAAATTCATTTGGAGGTGTTTTATAAATCCTAAGATAATCATTCATGGGACATATTAGATATTATCACAAATTAAAGGAATAACCTTCTCAGATTTCTCTTCCAACATAATGGGTGGGCCTTATTGAATCTACTATCAATATAATGATATCATATTCTTATTTTTATGATGAATATAATATCTACTTTCCATATTTATGGAAATTTATATTTTTATTCTGTATTCCTTTAATAATTCCCTTTGGATCATGTTTATTATCTCTTGATTCTATACTATTGCAACGGTATATGTTTTTTTAAATGAGATTGCATGTACTCCAATAATGATTTATATAAAACTATGATAATTTCACATTACTTTTAAATATAAATTTATATATGCACATGTTTTTCATATGATTATTAAATAACTCTTTAAAGACAAATTGATAATTGCTTCTCTTACTGAGAATTTTACACCAACCCTTATCTTATTCATTACTTCCACATGTAATTATGATGGTTATAACTTTTGAGAATTCTACATGAGAGCCGAATATTTATTAATTTTGGTAGATTGTTCTCATGTGTTATTGACTATGATTATAATATTTCTAGCCAACAAAGACACTATGTATTACATTCTTGGGAATGTGGGATGATTTATTAGTTTTAATGTTTATATTATTGAATTGATGTTAACAAAATATATGTTTAGATTAGGATATGTTACAACACCTTTTGGACATGTAGACATATCTGATAACTTGGGAAATAAAATGGTTATTTCACCATTAATCAGAATTTAAGTTGTATTAATTAAATTATTAATAGAATTGAGATATTACTACATATAAACATGCATAAAGTTCAACACATACATTCAATTAAAATGGATTTTTTTCACATTAATGAAAATTATTTTTTGTAGTAAACATAAAATTATTCTGAGAAACATGAATTAGTGATAATTTTTATTTAAAACAAGAAATACCATAGTTTATAACAATACCATATTTTTGAATTTATGAGGGGAGTGTTCTTAAATTAGATATTTAATGGGTGAAAAAAACTATTGTGGTATATTTTATTTAACAACTCACATGAATTTGTACATTTTTAATGATTTATGATTATTTTTGATGTCTTAAGAAATTATCCTATTAAGATGAAGGGTGCATGTTTGTTAAACCAACCATATTCCATATTTGAAATATAAATAAATAGGAAAAATAATATCCAACCATTATAAAAATGTATATTAAATATCAATGTAATGTTTACCTTGAAATTTATTAGTCAATAGAATCAAAATTTCAATAGCGTTAAATTATCCAAAAAACCATTAGTGAGTGAAAATGGCGAATTAAATATATTGATACTTCTAAATCTATCATATCGTCATGGAATTAATGATCACATAATGTTTATAGAGTTCTAAATTTATATATATCCATTAATGTGATAGGTTGGGAATCTTCAATCTTGTAGAGAGCATCCCTACCGAGGCATACATATTAACCTTATTTTAATTTCAGCTTGCATTGGTACATCTCGTTCGAAAAAAGATATATTTTGGAATTCATTTTGCTACATCCCAAAAATTAATATTAAATATAACATCCATAAAATTCTCTATAAATTCATTATCTTATTAATACTCATCACTCGTATTAACTGGTAGGATTCCTCTTGTCTGAGGTAGTGATGGTTTGAAAATTTCTTGATCATTATGAGCATTATTTTTCATGCAATATGGTCCTATAATTATTCTATTTTCTATTTGGATCATTTTTATATTAATATATATTGTAGAAATAATTAATTTTTTCATATAATATTTTGGTATTCTATAATATTCTTCATCAGTTGAGTGTTCAACCAAGCGGTCTACATTTGGATGACAAGGAAGGTAACATTATTTAATAGTTTCAAGTTAATCTTCATATTGAAATTCCATCACATTGGATCTATTAAATGTAAATAATCTTATTAGTATAATATAAATATGTTTCTCATATCTTTATTCATTTCGATTAACATTATTTTATGAATTTTGGGACCCTATAGTTTTATTAGTTAAATGACTAATATAGACATCCATTTAGCTCATTTGTTTTATCAGAGTATTCACCATAATATTTTCATTATTTTATAGTTTCATCCAAAATGTTTTCATATTTTATATTTTCATTATCATGATTATTTTTAAATTGAAATTTTCAAAGTATTTTTCATAGATGTATGTTGGTAAAGGGTTAATTTTTATTCATTGAGAAATATTCCTTTCTATTCATGTTTTCTTAATCAGTAATTTGGTGGGTTATTCCTACATTGGTTATTATTAAATATGGTTTTCAAAATACTGGGGTTATTATTTTATTTCAAAACCATTCCATTAAATTTAACATTTAATTTTTTAGGTTTTTCTTATATTTTGAAGCACTGAACACTAATTTTCTTATTTAAGGCAAAAATTCTGCAATGAACTTCAGGTTTCAATGTTTTTTTGGTTATTTTATTTTGTGTTATGTGTTAGAAATCATAATTAGTCTCAAAATGGTATTAATATCACTATAATAAGTCACATTCATATTATTTTAAAAAATAAAAGTTGGAACCTCTCAGTTATATTTTTCATGACCTATTTAATGACATGATATTTTTGAATTGTTATGTAAATAATAGTTTTTTAAAATAATAAAATTAAATTTATTAAAATAATTATAATTATATTTGTAAGAGAATTATATTAATTGGAAGGGAATATATATATATAAATATAAATTATATTAATAAAATGAATTTTATTTTTTATAAAATAACAATATAATAAATTTTAAATAATGTTTGAATAAATATAGTTGATACAAATAAATATGTATTAACATTGATTATTAAAAGTAATAAATAATGAAACTTTTTAATATATGAATTATTTATATGTAGTTTGAATAGAATTTATTCAATAAAGTTATAATTTATAAAATTATAATTACATAAAAGAGAAATAATTTTTAAATATAAATAATAAATTTATAATTATATTTGAAATTAAAATTAAAATATATTAGTAATTTATATTTCACAACATAATGTTTAGATAGTAATATTTATATTTATTAAAGAAAAATTATGTAATAAATTTTATACATATATGTTTAAAAAATAAAAAAAGTTGTTAAAACCTATATAAAGGGAGACTAAGCTAAGGATATGTGAGTATTAGTAAGAGAAAGAACTATAAAGTTAGTGGAATAGCCAGCACATGGGTAGGCATGGGAATGTGAGAACATCGATAACAAGGGGAGGTCTGGATACAATAGGTGTTAGGAAAATACCATAAGAAAAATCTAAGATACATTATATTTCAACTAGATATTAAGAAATTATTTGTAATATAAATGAGATCCCAATAGAGTTAAGTTTAGTTGTATGGTATGCTATTATAGATAGTGTTCATTTGAATTACATTTGTCTCAATGCTATGGAAAATATTGTCTGTGAATTAAAATTACAATACATATGTTTTTCTCAACCCCATGATGGATAATTGTTTTCAAATATCGTAATTTACTTGTATAGAGACCACATGATAAAACGTTTTCGTTCAAGGTCGAGCGTCATGTGAAAAAGTGTTTTTTCACTGAGGAAGTTTGAATGTATAAAGCAAAATAGATTAAATAAAATTTTAAAATTTAAATGATGTGATTTCATTTTTAACCACTCAGTGAAATTATAGTAGAGGTTTTACAAGACTACATATATATCTATGTATATAAATCATATGATGGAATGGGATCAACAAAAAATGTACAATTCATAAATTAAAACTCACAACTGGAACCCAACATTGAAATTTGTTTTCTTCCTATTCAACACAAATTAACAAAAAATTAAAAAAATGTATAATTTTATAATATATTTCTACACATAGTGATTTTGGGAGAATTTTTCATGTTAATATAGAATTAAGGGAATAAAATGTTTGATGATTATGATAAAAATAAAAATGCTAAATTGAAAAATAATACACCATAATTCTTTTTTCCTTTGTTAGAAAGGGATGGCATAAAACTGTAAATGAATTAAAATAAGATGTTTCTCATTGTATTCCCATTTATATAGAGTATTGAATTGGTTTTATAAAAATATAAATACATATATAATGGAATATAAATAATTTTCATCATGAAATACATAAAAAATTCATTGACACATTAATAGTCACATATGGAAGTTTAAATATGATATACAATCTACTATGTTGTAAAGGGTTCGAGAGATAGGAAGTATAAAAAAATTGATTATGTTTGTAGGTCCCCACATTCCATTATCTAGAGCACCAAACCAATTGTACATTGTTATTTAGTGTTATTAATTGAAATAAATAGTTGGGCCTAAATATAATTGTAATTAAGATCATTTGATGTAATGTTAAATGTTCCCATAAGTTAAATAAAATATTCATGTAATTTACCTTAGGGAGACAAATGAACTGACGAAGGATATATATTGATGATTTTAGTTTAAAGAGATTGTATCTTCTAATAAGAATTTAGTAATCTTTAATAGGTTCTGTGCATGATGTATGGGTGGATAATGTTTATTATAATTATTTATGATTTAAGACTTCAATATTTTAGCTTTTTTCAGAAAAAGAAAACCATATTCTACCATGGTATATTAATAATAAATCTTCTGAGTAATGGATCTATTTTGAAAAAATCTTCCTTAAAATGATTAGAAAAATTTTATTATATGTAATGTTAGTTTATTTAAAAATAACAATTTAATTTTTTTTTATCAATTTAGTTATAAAGTATTAAAAGTTTTTTTAAAAATAAAAACTCAATTTTATGGTTCAAGAAAATTTTCTATATATTTAAAGAAATTTAAATATTATAAATTTATATATGAGAGTTTATTTTTTTATGTTAAAATGTAGACCTAATTTTTTTTAAAACAATAATATATTGTTTTTGAAAATCTTTTTTCATTTACTAAATTTCAATTATTTTATTTAAGAAGTATCAAATAAAAAAATATATTCTTATTATAAGTTTTAAATGGTTTGTTTAAAAAAATATCATTGTTATCATTTTTATTAATGAATGTATTCATGTGAGAATATTTTTCTTTAGGAGTTATTTTATTTCATGAATAATGTTTATGATTAATGCATTATATGTATATGTAATATTGTTTTCACTCTATAACTTGTCATTGAATATTTTTTTTCATAATTTATTAGTATACATATTTATCCCTAAGAATTTCTAACTAGAATATATCAACGACATTATTACATTCTATAAGTATTTGTTGGTAGAGAAAATATTTATTATTTTCTAATAAATTATCCAATTTATAATTTTTCCCCCAGCCATGAAAATATGTTTTCAGTGATGTTGATATTTTTAGTACACTTTTTAGTGGAATTTATGATAAATCAATGTTATTAAAAAAAGAATTTTTAATAATATTCTCTTGGGTGATATAAATAAATAGGAGGCTCGGGGAGTATACCCAAACCTCTAGATGTTTTTTACACAATGTGAAATATGATCTCCATATAACCCTTCAGTATTGCAAGTTGAAAAAATAACTTTTCATTATTTTAACCAGCATATTTAATTTCAAAATATTATCATTATTTGAAAATGTTATTCTAGAATTTTGAAAAGTTATTTTCAAATTGGAATAATGATAAATATCTTCAAACTTTTATCATCGATAATTTATTTCATTTAATTCCTTTTTCTGAAAATGTTATTATGAAAAATAGATTTTTTTTAATATTTTTTAAAATGCATTAATTATGATCAACATATATCTATTCATATAAAACATTTATAATGAGTTTTTTAGAATTCATGAAAAATTATTTATATAATTTTCATTAATATAAATAATAACTGATAATTTTTTTTCATCCCCACATGATTGGAAATTATTTTCATGGGGCTATTAGATGATTAGGAGTCATTGGTTTGTCAGGTCAGAAGTATTTTTTTGTATTTTTGAATCCAAAATAACAGTTAAAGAATTTTTAATATAAAAGAAAATAATGTAACCATTTAGAATTTGTATGAAATTATTTAATAACATAATATAATATTTCTTTATTTCTCTAGAAATAATATATCCTTGTGTTTAAACTGACTCATCATTTTTGGAATTATTTTTATTATTATAAATAGTTAACATTTGGTCATATTTTCGGTTATAATAAATAAATTTATATATAACCTGGGTAAAAATTAAGGTGTTTTTTACAAATTAAAAGATGGTGTTTCATTTAGGAACCTCAATTTTTATCTGATAATGGATTATTAATTATTTAAAATATATTTTTAGGAGTTTTCTATTGAATTTTCGAGAATATGATTTGTGAACATTAGTGATTTTTTTGAGATAAATCTAGGTATATGATAACATATTAATGTTTTAATATAGCATCAATTATGTCTTATCCTTATAGTAACATTGATGCATCGATATTGGAAATTGTATGGGTGTATTCTAAGTATTAAAATATGTCTAATCACTCAAAAAAAATTTGGTTGTGAATTAATACGATTTCTACACACTGCAAAATCTATTAATCCAAGATTACACATCATGATTACCACTCCTATGGGAAATTCTTCAGAAATTAACATTCAATTTCGGAACCAATATATAAGTTATTAATATTTTATAAAACATTAAAGCATAATTACTAGAAAAACTCTAGATTTTATATGTATTTCCATTGAAATAAACATGTAATACTCGATAAACTACACCCCATTAAACCCTAATCCTAAATAAACTAGTGATGTAGTATAGATTTATATACGAGACCTTTTCATATGTATGAATATGATTAATTGTAACTTTCTGACTGGGGATCCACTTAACCCATGCACTGAGCTGGTGGGTCACATGATGTTAAACATGCCTCCCTATATGGTAGAGGCTACTGATTAGAATCTAGGTCATAATGGTTATACATTTGGGATTCTATAACCTCATTTCATAGTGAGATAATAGATATAATCAATGATAATCAATAATAATCAGTAATGGAAGAACAATATAAATAGATATACAAAACAATATAGCTGGAAAAAAATTAACTAATATATTGGAAAAGTGAGAATGAAAAAATATATAGAACAAATGAATAAATATCTCAAAATTATCTAGTAAGTGTTTGTTTCTTTTACACCTGGCATGCTGAAAATAAAAAGTTGAACATGGGTCATAAAGATACAATCATACAATACATAATACAAATTGAAAAGGGGGGAAAATATAGCACCACTAGAATCGTGAGCTAAGGTCTATTCCTCTGCTCCTAATATTTATAAATAAGAAAAATAATATTAAAAACATTATAATGGTGTTATCCCTTATCCATACCTACATTAAGATAGTATTATCGAGTACCAAAGGTATCCCTAGTTGGGTGTGATATATAAATCGCAGTAGGCCACTACTAATGTTGTCCATGTATAATCTAAGAAGTTAATTTAACTCAATATCCTGAATGTATAAACAAAATAGTAAATATGTGCTAAATAAATAAATTACTAGTCCATCTATGTTCCTAAAGGACACCTAACGACTCTACCTACATCAGCATTGGGTTAGAATGGAGTTGGATCGGTAACTATGTATATTTGTATTAATAATATATATTTTTCTTGATTATATATATATATTTCATCAACTTATATGAACCAATTATGTGAATATGTTAGTATCCACGTAACTATAGTACTCGGTCTAGATAGACATGTGTGTTATTCAGACATCCATGACCAGTCTAAGGAGCCAAGAAGCTCATGCCATAGGGTACATACCCAAAATCCAAATAAGAGTGTTTGAAATCATGAATGAAACTTAGGATGGTAAGTGATATATCATTTCATCACACTAAGAAGGGGACATTATGTGAAAAACCCATCGTCCAAATAGTATAAATTTCATTAGATGTCATTCTTAACACCCGATGTAAGGTAGAATGTACATCAATGCTCACAAATCCCTTACCATCATGTCAAAGCCTCTATAAAGGTGTATTATTATATTTAGTAGCATGGGGAATTACATCCAATCTATCATCTTGATGTAACCCATAATTATATAATATTGTCACTTTGAATATTAATTTTTATTATATAATATAGGAGGAATTACCACCCATGTGTCGCATTATAAAAGTAAAATTCAATTCAATTCATTAATATTAATTATAATAATTTCAAAAAAATGAAAATGACGGGTCACCTTACCACCCATAATAAAAAATTTCATTTAATTTATTAAATTAACAATTAAGAAGTGAACCCATCATGTAAAACCATTACATATGATTCCAACACATTCAAATTCACATAGTCATGGAAAACTAATTTAAAACACTCAATGGGAAAATTGAAAGGTTTCATGGTCAATTGGGAAAAGGCCTATATGACAAATTTACTTATAATGATTCTAAAAAAACTAGAGAGGTGATTGGGATCATTAAACACTTATATAAATGAGGGAAATCCCATTTTAAGTCTTATCCCTAAGCTCTGAGGAGTTCCAATCATTTGATAAAAACATACCAAAACATCTAATTTTATTGGTCACATCGAAGGGGTGACTATATAATGGGTTTAAAACCACTAAATTACTAAAAAAGAATAAATTGATGTGTATCATGGAATGATGATCAAACTAATACGAATAAATCAATATAAAGTGTACGGTTTGAAAAATATAGCATGACACACAAAAACCGAAATACAAAATGTACAAACTCTATGTAAAAAAAATATGACCACCTACCTCAAGAACATAGAGAATGCCTCACTCGAAGTAAACATTAGATTTGTTGATTGTTATGTGTAATATAATAAATGGTCTAACGCCCAGAAAATATGGAAATTAAAATTGCAAAAAAATTGTGTTATGGATGATAATATAAACATATATATATGTTATAATACTAGCAGAGCTTAGTGATTTAGTTTCAAAACATCTATCAGTTTTTGAATCGAACGTTGGATGTGTGAGATACCTCAATGCCTAAATTATGAAGATTTTGAACTCTTGGGATAAGAAACTATGGAACATATACTCAGGTCATAAATGAAAATATAGAATTTTTTTATGTTTATGTGAGGTAAAAACTAGTAAATTAACCCCAAAATATGGTGGTGAATGGTTTATGATCACAAGATGGAAACCATTAGGAATCCATGTAAAACCCCTCTATCAAAAAACATGCATTTTTTTCATGGCTAGGTGCCTCATTTCGTTTGGTTTTAGACAAGATGTGTCACCTACATTTTCCCACTTTGTACAACTATATTATTATAACTAACTATGCATCCTGAGTTTAGAGATTTAAAAATAACGTGGCTCAGTTATTTAACCCATTTTTTCAAAACTCATAGCTTTTATCAAGCCTCGCACAATATGGAAATTCCATAGGATATAGTAGAAATTTAACAAGAGAAAGGGATTCTAATTAAACAAAGTCATCATTATCATCATAAAAAGAAGGGTTATTACAAAATAACCTCCTTAATCCAACTAATACCTTTGTTTTCCTTCTCTGGGTAATGAGGATTCATCAGCAAAGAGTTCAAGCCACTAAGTTCCTATATCGGCTTCCAATTCCTAGGTCTCATCCAATTCCTGGCCATGATCCCATAACACTCGTACCAAAGGAACAAACTGTCCTCAATGTGTATTCATTCTATGATAAGCAATACACACTGGGTACTCATTTATGTATGTTTCCACATCTAATTCATCACCATTAAACTCAAGAAAATTTGATGGGTCCATATAATATCAAAAAAACTGAGATACATGAAAGAATTCATGCCTTTTCTCATATATTGAAGGATTTCCCAACTGGTATACCACTTTTCTATTCACTTCACAACATCTAAGGGTGCATAGATCCTTATTGATTTCTTACCTTGATTTAGAATATGTTTATTCACGAAAAATGACGTATATTCGAGGAATACCCCATCTCCAAGCTCAAACTCAAGATGTCATTAGTGTATATTGGCATACAACTATTGTCTGGACTGAGCTCTCATCATGTGATTTTTGATAATCTAGATCTTCACTTATGTCTCTAGCACGATACATTGTCCTATCATAGCTTATTCCATTCACTGTATCGAACAAAGAGGTGAGCAGAAAATCCAACCCAATAATGCTACAAAAGTATCAATCTTTATGGTAGCCTAAAATATATTTTTATAAGAGTAATGCACAAGAGGAGTGTGTTTCTCCCAAGACCATCCAAATTCAATGAGACATGCATGGAGCATTTTTTCTAGCACATGAAAAATAAACTGTGTTTTTTCAATGGTTTGTGGGGGATAAGTCGTGCTCAGAAGTACCATCATATCTAGTACCTTCTACAACCCCATCTAGAACTGTGATGTAAAACTAAATTGTCTATAAAAAATAATAGAATAATGATATACCTGATTATTTACAACCTTTCTAAAAAAATCCTTCCAAACACATCTACCATAAAGGACTATCACATAGGTAAGATATGTGAAACTTTCTTCCAGTGATAAACGACAACCAACACTATATCATTTCCATGAGGTATTTTGGGTAAAGTAGTCATGAAATCAATCAAGACATCATCATGTTTTTGCTCAATAATGGATAATCTTTATAAATAACCTACCAGTTACTGGTGATCTACCATCACCTACGTATAGTATAAACACTTAGTGATGAAGCTGACAAAGTCATGTTTCATAAAATGCCAAAACTTCGTGTGTCATAAACCTCGATACATTTTTTTGACATTTGGGGGAACCAGCCATGATGGGTTGTGTAATTCATGCATCAGATCCTCACTAATGTCTACTAGGATCCATACATTCTCATGGAACAATAAGAAATCATCTCCATCCATAATACAAACTAAATATGTACCATCATACAATATTCTTTTTGAGGCCCATAAGATTAGAAAATTACCTTAATCATACAAATTATAGAAGAGTAGAAACCATATATAAGGATGTCAGTATATTCTAACCATGGTACTCTTGAACCTCAAAATCCATATCTAAGAATAATTTTATAAGATTATATTAAACATAGGATTCTTGAACATCCTATGTCTTATCCTTTTGTTTTAAATATTTAACAACTTAATTCCTTTGTTAGGTGTGTAAGAAAGATCAAAAAAAGGATTTTAGGTACTCCACCCTCCTCAGTTGTGTAAAAATTATATCCTTCTATGTAAATATGTACATGAGGATTTTTTGATTAGTGAACGCCAAAAAATTGTCTCATAATAGATTTTGTATAAAATAGTTTAAATCATGAACAATTGATGTATGATTGAGGTAACATGTTTGGTAATTCCTCCAATGTGGCCCTAACAGATGAGACATGTACATGAAAACACACTTGTACTTTATCAATCCATCTCCCTGATCAATAACTAATGTTCCATAGTATATATTATATATCCTTCTTGTCCATGGTAGAATTAGTATTAGAAATGAATAGAAATGGCCCTTCTACCCCTGAAGGGATTCTCCACATCTATATAACCATAAAGATTTCACACCCTTCATTATTAAGATAGTAAGGGGTACTGCAAGAGGTTAAAAATCATTTATAATCCATCTATAATATTTTTATATTCCTATGAAACTCACAATGTAAAATAATTTTTGGGGATATTATAGAAAACTACATCTCCCACTTTTCGAATGTCTATTAAATCTCTAAATATTGAGATGATGTGATCAACGAATTGGGATTTGACTATCCAAACTAGTATTTACTGATATTATAAAAATGTTTGTTCTATCTTAGTATATTCAGAATGATCTAACTATGGGTTACAAGTTTGTGTCTAGGGAATGAATACACAATGTTATCATCATTAAATAATAGTAAAAATGATTCTAGATATGATTGGAAAACCCAATTCATATGATCCATTAAGACAACATGTGTGTTTGTGCGATTAGAAAACATAACATCATACATGTATATACGATACATTATATATAAAGTTGTGGAAGGTATGTATGGATTCCATACATGAACCTGGTGATACACTAACATCAAATCTACTGTTGAAAATACTTTCACTCCATAGAGCTAGTCAAAAAGTTCATCAATTCAAGGATGTGTATAATAATTCTTTTTAGTTATTAGATTCCAAAAATGATAATCCACACATAGCATTTTGGATCATCCAGCATTCTTGGAAAAAATGAGTAGTGAACCTTAATGAGAAGTGATGGGGTGTGTGAATCCTTTACCCTCACAATCCTTCAATAGCTACTTTAGATTCAGAATATCCTTAGGATCCATCCTATAAGGAGGAATAGTCACTATTGGTACTCCTCGTAATATCACTATAGTAAAACATTCCTATCATATTAGAGGTTCACTAGAGATGTATTCAAGAAATAATTTAATAAAAAAAATCCTCCAAAAGTGAAAACTAGAGGGTTAAAAACTCCGTTCATTGAGAAAAATACATATGATCAGAGATATCATATTACCCAACCTCTTATGATTGGATCTAACTCACGTTTCACTAACATCCCATTCACACTTATGTGTGTTTTTAATTCCCCATTTTGATTTCAAATTCACCCTCTGAGGATAGCATCCAATATGGTATTAACAAAAAACAATCCAATCCATCCCAATGATTACATAATATCAGGTCATGTCAGTATGTAAGGATTCCCCAAGAAATGGTAACCACAAATCTCAAGAGGTCAATTATTACAAAGGAGAACACCCTTAGAAGGGATTTCCAATTGGGTATCTAGCATCATAATGCCACAATAGTTTCTGATCTCAAGGCCTATAATCTTAGTTATTTCCTCAAATATAATAGAGTGATACGTGAATGTGTCATATAAAATAGATACTAATGTGGAGGCTACTATAAGAGTAACTCATACAATACACGGTCCAGCACTATGTTCCCTAGGGCTAGGATGGTCTATATGTACCTAGAAAAAACCACAACCATGAGTCACATCTGGACTTCCCTAACGTGGTCTGCTATGTTGAAATTTGGAATCATAAGTCAAACTACCGCTATCTAGACCTCCACCTTGCCCTGATCATCTGATGTTATTCTAGATTCCAACATATCATTAACCTATATGATCCACTCATGACCGTTGAGTAGGAGTAGATATTTTATCACTAGGCAGTGTCAGAAAAGTACCAAAGAAACATTTTATATCAACCATCTATCCATAGCCACTATACTCCACATAATACCACAAGAACTAAGGCATGGTGTGTCCTAACTTCCCTCATTTGTGGAAAATCCTAAATCTACCAATGTGAGGAGCCTAGAAACTAATACCCCAACAAGAAACCTCAACGAGACTCTTGCACCCATAATAATATCAAAAATATCATATGGTTCTAAAATGACCTGACTCTTGCAATATTAATTCCTCAAATTATTTTCAATAATAAGTGTCTTGTTATGGAATTTTGAAATAGTATCCAACCTGAACACGCTGACCAGTGACATGAAGGAATAAACCAACCCATTCTCAAAACTAATGGCGTTCATAAGGTAGTCACCTACCTGAGTAGGAGAGAAGCATTGCAGCTCAATTAAATGATTAGATTATTCTATAACTAACTTACTCTCCCAATTATTGGTTCCTGAATTATTGGGGCTCTGTCAGCCCTTAAAGCCTAAGTAAAAAAGTAGTTATAGAAGATCATCTAGAAATCTGGCCAAAACATATCTCAATACCAATCATAATGGGTGATTACGTACCACCACCTAATCAATAAGTCTCTTGGAATATATACCACAATATTAACCCTTTGATTTGGAGGAGTCTCAAGATTCTGGAATATTAATAGGATTGATTCAATCCATGGCTCCAAAATAGGAGTTCTTTCATCCCCAAAAATTGTGAGAGGAATTTTCTATTGAAAATTTGGATTCTTCTCCTCAAAAAGTGCAGAATGTTAAAGGAAACCATCAATAATATTAAGAATATATAGAAAACCCTTTTGAATCATGGTGTGAGTGCCAATATCAGCTATAGGAATAGGTGACATAGGTGTCCCTATAGGAGGAATCACTATCAGTTTATGGACTTCCATAATGGAGTAAGGGAATCACAACATTTAGGTGGTATCTCATGAGTATTTCATGAAAATATGATACTACGATTCCAAACCCATGCCTTAGAAGAGATTTAAGAAATTTTGAAGATTGCATTTAAAAAACTAGGGCATGAGTAAATTGTTCTTATAGAAAACCCACAAATCTTTACATGCTTCAATGTCTAGGTCTAGATGGTAGAAGAGACCATAATATTCAAAAAAAAAATTGATATACACCAGTACCCACTACTAAGGTGTGGTTGAGGCCTAATTCTTTATTTCACATGCCTATGACAACAAATTCAACATTATATATCATGTTCATTTTGAAAATTTTCTGTTTTTATTCTATAAATTACATAAAACGATCGATGTTTATGGTACAACACTTTATATAATAAATTTCACATATTCCTTATGAACCAGAATATGATATCCATTGAACTCAGACAAGATGTTGTTCCATCCTATGTGATGAATGGTCTATGGTTCAACATTCCATTATTGACTACATAAGGTGTATTTTTTAAACTATTTAGGAAAACACTATTTGGATAAGTCATTCACATTAACTATCAATTATATTTTCTAATCCCGCAAAAACATTTCATCATAATTCTATGAATAATCAAGCCACTGTCAACATTTAATATGAAAATGCACTCTGAAAATTGTCATGACAAGAAAAAATGTAGGGGATATTTGTCTAAATGTTACTAATAATGATCTGTGTAACAATTATATTTTCCCTCAAATCATTTAACCATGGTTTAAATAAATCATTAATCATAAAAATATAAACAAACACAGTGTATCATATGCATCACCCAATAGTGAAATGATATCAATAATATAAGGAAAAACCAGAAAAACAATTATAATTCCGGAAAGTTAGAATTTACCCTGATCATGAGTTCATGACATACAAGCATGATGTAGGACCACATTCAAAGATCTATTAATCCCCAGTATATTTCCCACAAAATGTAATGTAATAAAGGATCTAATCTGATACAACTTGTTAAAATCTTGTCCTGAGTTCCACATAACATGTCCCACGAGCTGGTGGGTCACATGGACTCAATCATTCCTCCCTATATGACAAAAGATTCTGAATGGAATTGAGGGTGTAATGGTGTTATAGTAGGGATACTTTTCCCTAATATATTAGTTTCATAATAGATATAATCAACAAAAATCAACAACAATCGATTTTGGAAGAACTAAATAAATTTAGAAGAAATCAATGCAGTGGGGGAAAAATATAACTAATATAATATTCCATTGTGGAAGTGAGAATAAATAGAGAAATTGAATAAATATCACAGAATCCACTAGGTTGTGTATGATACATGGATGAATGGCACGATGATAATAAAAATGGAAACATAGTTCAGACAGATACACGAATGCTATACACATAATAAAAGGAACAAAAACGTTAAAAATAGTTCCATGAGAATCTCAAGATAATACAAAATCCTCTTCTTAGAAGATCCATCAATAATAAAAATAATATCAGAAACCTGTGAAAGGGAATATTCCCCTATACATACCGAAAGGTATATAGTCTTCTTTGATACCAAAGGTAGCCCGAGTATGGTGTGAGATATAAATCTTAGTATGACAATACCAACATTCTCAAAATGTAATCCAAGTAGTTCAAAAAAATAATCTATTTGTAGGTAAGAACTAAATTATAAATCAATACTAATGAAATAAATATCTAGGCCACTCATGTTTGAAATAGACACTTTATGGCTCTACCAGCTTCAGCTCATAGTGAAAATTGAGTCTGGTCAATAACTATCTATACAATAATAATAATATATATATATATATAATGATTATCAATGTTACATCCACATATATAACTCAATTATTTGAAGATGTAAATGAATATATGACTTGATTACTAGTTCTGACAGGAGAGGGGCATAACTCAGACGTTAATGACCTGTATAATGATTCTATAAGCTCAAGACAAAGTATAAAATGCCATGAATCCAAATAAAAGTGTGAGAACTCATGCATGGTACTCTGGATGGTGAGTGAGCCATCATGTCAACACCCTTAGAAATGGAATTGGGGATTAAATCCCACAATCATATGAATATAAATGATGTGATACCTCATTCTCCACACCCTATTTATGAGAGCATGATACCACCATGATCAGAAATCCCTAACCATAATTTCACATCTTCTATAAAGGTTTCAAATATTTTCAACTAGCCAGAAGCATTACTACCCATCCATCACATTGATATAGCCCATATATATGTATATATAAGATAAAAACCTTGAATATTCATTATTATAATATAACACATGGGGAATTACCTCTCATGTATCCCATTAGGAAATTTTAAATCCATTCAATGCATTAAAAAATCATTCATAGCATTTAACAAAGATTAAACAAAGGTGTGGCCTAAAAAAATGTCATAAAAAATTGTTTAAATTTATTCAATTCAATTTTAGAAAGAGAAACCATCATCAATATCCATTCAATATGATACCATTCCATATAAATTCACCAAATCATGGAAAATTAATTTTCAAGGAGTAAGGTGTCAAATGGATGGTCTCATTGTCAAGTAGGAAAATCATACATTTTAAATGTTTTTAGAAGGCTGAGCCAAACAATTAAGAGGTGATTGTGATCATTAAACACATTAATACATGATGGAAAACCATTTTAAGTCAAAAAGGATAGCTAAGAAAATTTTTGGGCATTTGATCCAATTACAAAAATTAACAATTCCATTTGGCATAGCCATGTGGTGACTTTATATAAGGTATAAATCCTTTAAATTACTAAAAAATAATCAATATGAATATAACTGGGTACAATGATCAAATTGATATAAAGAACTCAATAAAAAAGGGACGATTAGTAAAACCTTGTGTGCGACCGAAGAATATAATTATGAAACATCAAAAGTCAATAGGAAACGACCTGAACACCTACCTCAAGGAAATAGGCAATTCCTCACTTGATATAAACCTCAGATTTGATGTAGATTAAGTGAAATATGAGAAAGGGTATAACAACCAAAAATTAAGGAAAATTAGCTTGCTTTAAATTAGATAGATGGATTCAAACATAAAGATTTATTAGAGTTAAGAGACTAGGGATAATACCAAGACATATTCAATGCTTATTAAGGATAGTAAATTATACTTTCGACGTGTGATATACATCAATGATTATATTGGGAGGTTTTATGAGTTTATGGGAGAATAAACTCATAGACATACACTGGATAAATAAAGGGAATTAAATAAATAGATTTATTTTTATGTGTGTGGAAAAAAAGAAAATTCACTGAAAAATAACGAAGGAATATAGTTAATGATGATAATTAGAAAACTATGTGTAATTAACATAGAACCCTACATTCCACAAACCTACAGTTCGTTCAGGGTCATGTGCATTAGGTCGCATTGTTTCTGAAAAACTATTTAGTATACCAGTGCACACTATCTTTAACCACATAGATAAACATAATCATGTGATATGGGTTTCATGGTTTGAACAAACTTTTCATCCCAATAATTTATCCCATTTTCAGGAACTCTGGTATCTTAACAATCCTGTGTTTCTACTAGGACCATGTATAGGCCATAATACATTTTTATTATTCCTAAAAAAGAATTCAAATTGAAAAAAAATCTATAACTTCATGGAAAGTTGGGTCATTAAATTAAAAAAATTATTATATATATATATATATATGTATATAGAAATGTTATTGAATAAATTAAAATTCATTTATTAATTTATTTTAAATAATAATTAAATTTCTTATAGAATCAATTAATTCATAAATGTATTATTTGGAATGTAAGGTATTTTTCTACATGTTACGTATTATTATATAAACAATTATATTGATCACTGTTAAAAAGATACTATAATAACTTGTTTAGGAATATTTTTGAATAAATATCCAAAAATTATTATTAATGTATAATAAATGATTATAAAACCATTTAATGGTAAAATGAGTTATTTTTCATAAAACTACTTTTATGTGTGCACTATGATATTATCTTAATAAATTTAATATATAATGATTTATTAATGGTTTTAATGAAATATATTTAATATATTCTCTAAAATATTTATCACTCATTTGATTAAATTTTCTAGGCATGCAATGAATGAAAACTAAATTTATGAATTACAATGCATTTTTTCAAAAAATAATTTTCATTACATTTCACGACATTATTTAAAAATTAATTTATTCGAATCATATAAATTGATGTTGATAAAATGGATTTCATATTTCAAATCATAATGTGAATATTTTAAAATAATATCCAATTTCGTTTTTAGTCACAATGAATAGTGAAATAATTATCAATTTTTTACCATGATCAGGTCAAAACAACATTAATGGGGGGTTTAATGAATTATATAAGTGTAATATTTCAATATTAACATGTATATTTATTAGTTTTTGATGATATAAGGACAATATATTATTATAACTTTCAATCACTATCCATTTCAATCAACATAATCATGATAAAAAATTAATCTATTTAAATATCTCAAGATATTCCTTGTGTGTCCTCTTACTCACTAATAAAACGAAACCTCTTATTCTCACTTCTTCAAAAATATTAACCCTTTCAGATCACCCAAAACATAAAATAATACATTACTATGATCATTCCCATAATAATATATATTTCATTCTCATTATAAGTCCAATATTTCAATGATTATGTTATATGCTATAAGTGGACTCAATAAAGAGAAGTATAAATCCTAATCGAGCTCTTTCCATTTTATTTCTTCTTCCATGTTAACTAATGTTTTGGATACCTAATAACAGTATTATTCCGTAATCAATAATGTATTTATTATTTATTATAAATCTAGTGTATACATTGTCTACCACCTTTTGAATAAATGATAATTTAACATATTTATTGTGTTTATATGTGAACTACCACCTCGATATTGAGAAATGATTAATTTCTCATAACCACCCTATGAGATGTTTATCGTGATGGTTTTAGAAACATATTTCTATTATAATTATTATTTTTTATTATTAAATATTACTTATCTTTATTTTATTTTTCTTTTTAGTAAATAAATGAAACGTTGATGCATATGTATGAACTACTGTCATCATGAATAGAGTAATTAATTTTTATATCTCTATATTTTAGTGATATTTCATAATATGAATATGAATAATATAAATTATATTTATTTTATTTTTCATTAATATATATTCTTTAAACACTATCTTGTTACAAGGATTGGAACTATTGAATAATGACTTTTAGAAAAATGAAATAGGTGACACTGAAAAAAAGGCAATTGTAAAAATTTTTCTAAATAAATGGGAATTGAAATGTTAGAGGTCATTCATATTTTATATTATAAGTACAAATATAGTTTATTTATATAATAATAATAATCATATATTTATTATAATTTTTTGAGATCACGTATAACGAAAGAAATACTAATGTTGTGTCTTATGTTATAATATCACTATTTACTAAAATAATTTATGAATTAATTTATTATGAAGAATTTATAAAAATTATTTAACCTAGATATTATATCACATACCAAAATTTGGTTACTTCAAAAGATTTCATATTTTTTCTTTAATTTTCTACTTTTTGGGAACTCATGAAACTGAAATATTTTTTTTGGAAAACATACTTTATATTTCCCTTATTACAAAAATATACTTCTTTGATATATATATAATAAAAATGTTATAATGAATGTTTTTACCATTTACTTGTGACTTTTTTATTTCATTTTTACACATATTTTACATTCTATAAATTTTCATAACAAATAGTTTTATATTTTGAATGAGGTACTTTTGATATATTACCAAAGGTGTAAAAGGAATATTAGAATAATGAATGCCTTATAAATCGATTTTACCACAAAAAAAAACTAATTTAATTTTGGAATCAATTAAACTTTTTCACATTAATTTTCATGAAAATATTTACATTAACATTTTATAAATTTTTATATTATATATATATTTTTAAATAATGGAAGGGTAATTTTTTCATTAAATATCCCAGTGATGTTTTGATGGAATTGTAAATCTATGACAACATAAGTTGTTGTTGTGTATACATCATTTGGGGTATTTTTATTTGATATAATCATTATTATTTTTTGAGATGTTTTATGATTATGATGATGAAAAGTTGATGAAACCCATTTTATTTTTCATGGTTTAGATATGATGAAGTGAAAAAAACATTCATGATCTTTTGGGTAACATATGGTAGTATTATTATTATGGGATGGGCATGTCCATTATATCTATCTAATGTATTGGTTAAATATTAATGATTTATGAGATACAAGTGTGTATATTGGATGTTATCCAATGTTAAAAAGATGAAATATGGGAGGTTATCCCAATTCCAAAGAAGGTACATGGGTGGTCATTCCAAGCCTGACAAATGATGAATGTCTTTGCAGGTATCCTTGACATAATATTTACTCTATTATGATTATTACACACATTATGATACTCATTTATTACATGATCATCTGCTAATTTTATTTTCCATTGGATCATCTTTTTTGAAACCTATCGGACTAGACTCTTATGAAATCCCTTTTTTTACCATGACTCTTGATTTTTATCTATGAATTAATGGGTATGATTTTAAAATGTTAATCACATGGTCTCAAAAAAAATTCTCATTTTATTTATAATAATGATAATTGATTAAAATATCCCTTTGAACTATTATTGAGCATATATTCTCATCAATTATTAAGATTCTTTTACCTCATGATATAGAAAAAGGTATTAAGTATGTTATGTCTAAGAAAGGTTCTATATGTGAATAACATTATCGAATATGAAATAAATATTTTATTAACCAACTATTTATGTATATTATTTTCCAAATACAATAAACCTTTATAGTTCATTCATTTATTTAATTAATATATGATTAATTTTCATACAATAAGATCTAATATTTATTTATGATATTATTTGGTTAACGCAGTGGGTATCATAGAAAAGTTTATATATTTTTTTAGACAAGGATGAGAAAATTTAGAGAGAACCCATGGAATAAGATTATGTATAGAATTAAATAAAATTTTACAGTAAGGAAATATGTGTGTTTTTAGTAGATAATACATCCATTTATATATAATTGAATGTGTACCTAACAATGGTACAAATATTCAAAGAGGAAAAATATTAATATAGGGTATTCGGAACCAACACAATCATACAAATTAAATGATTAGTATTCCTATGACTACAATCTTGAAAAAATATTCATGGGAAAAATTCATAGGTAGTTTAAAATTATATTTATAAAACATTATCATGGATTTAAAGATTTCATAACCATGGAAGAGGTATGCTAAATATAATGTTTCATTGATTGAAAATATTGTGTTAGACCTCATATTAATTATTTTTAGGATTATGTTTTCTCTCACTATGTTTATTATTTCACAAAAAAATCTTTTTTGTTATAGTAAATAGTTTTAAAAAGGAATAATCACGTTAACATATAATGTGATAGAAATTGTAATGGCTCAACTCTTTAGAAACAAAATATTATCAGATATGGAATGGATAAAGTTATCTCCATGTTAAAAAAACATTCTAAATTTATATGTCATGATGAGATTCGAATCATTAAATTTAGTTGATAATGTAACGTTGTATCCTTAATGATTAAACATCATCTTTGTTTTATAAGGTCTTATAATCCACTAATTACAGAAAAATGTATCAGTACCATAGAAAATGTACTTGTCATTATATAATGTTTAGAGTAATAATAATTTATTTTGGATCTGTATCATTCAGAATGTTATGTCAATAAATGAAGTCCCCTTACCATGATCAGGATCCATCATAAATAAATTGACTATATAAAGTGGGATGAGATTTAATGTTTATTTTTAAAACAAGTACATTCATTATATTTTTCATATGAAAATGTAGAAATAATTCCTTAATTTAATGTAAATAGATGAGAATCTAGTAGAAACAGTTAGGAAAATTTTATTGGAAATTAATGGTATGATTTTAGTATTATCATCCTACCTTAATATTATATTGAAATATTTATCAATGGATTAAAAACAAATAATTATAGGTTGTTATAAATAAAATAATTCAGTAGCTATTAATAAATAATTTTATATTCTTTTTAATTAAAAACATAGATTTTAATAAGACATAAATCACATAATTTTGATAATACAATAAGGATATAATCTTAATGAAATTCTATTTATTATTACCATTAATAGTTGAAGATGAAACTTTATTTATAAAATAATTTTTTATATAATCATGGAAGAATTTATGTTAAGGGGTCTAGTAATATCATTAAATTTTTATATAATGATCATTGGGAAATTGAATTGAAAATTGACTGGAAGAATATAGATAATGATGTGAATGGATATGAATCATCATATTATGATCCACCCACAATCCAATGTTTCAAATACAAGGAGTGTGGGGATTTTGTTTACCAATGCATGAATTTTAAGGTTAATAACGATAATCTACAATCAAAACCTCTTAATCTCTGAGATAAAGGAAATTCTCAAGGGATCTGTATTATCAATGTGGAGTAAAATAATTATTTTGATAAAGGTACACTTCTTATCAAATCTATAATATCTATTTTATTTTTAGATTTATAATCTTACACATCTTTTATATGTGTTGGTTTTTCTATGATAATCACATTAAAACCTCAATTATTATATGTTGAATTTTAATTTCAATCTTATAATGATATGATAATAACTTAAAATGTATATTATTATTAAACTATTTATTTTTATGGGAATTTTATTACTTCAAATATTTTTATTCTTCATCATGATGAATTTATGTTTATTTTGGGCATTAATTTGAATTATTTATATAAATACCATACTAATTTTTATGAAAGGGACGTGTCATTTTATATTATGAAACATCCTATGATTTTATTTCGGATCAAGGATAAATATGATGATCTAATGTAAATTTAATCCATATTATGGTTCGTGATTCCTATTAAAATGGATAATTTATCAAAGATCGTTGAGTAGAAACTCAACATGAAATATATTCCTATAGTATGTGAGTTTGTTGATAACTTTTAAATGGGTATTATAGTCTTCCATTATATCAGGAAATTGTGATTTCAATAGACTAATATATAATGACACACCTATTTTTTTATATAGAATCTCTCTCATTGAGTTGCCGAAATTAACGAATATACTCGTGGATAATCTTATTTTTGGATCCTTTAAACCTAGTGTGTCACCAAGAGGTTCTCCTATTAATTTTAATAATATGAAAGTTCAATCAACATGATTATTTATTGACTATCAAGACCATAAAAATATCATTTTTTATAATAAATATCCTCTACCTTGTATTCATGGTTTTATTATCCAATATCAGATGTTCAAAAATTTTCTAATAATTATCTTCCACATGTATGTTATTAATTGAGGGAAAAAAAATACATAACATCACCATCAATATGATATATGGACACAATGAGTTTACAGTGATTTTTTTGTACTTATAGATGTCTATGCTCTCTTCATGTTTTTAATGAATAATATATTTAGATATTACCATGATCAGTTTTTGTTAGTTTTTGTAAAATATATTCTTATATATTACAAGATAATGTGAGAGTACAAATATGATTTTAGGATTTCACTAATGATCCTATGAAATGTTAAAATGAATGTGAAAATTAGGCATCATGAATTATTGATACAGGAAGGTTCATTTTTTTGTCATTTAATATCGTGAATTGGTATATTAGTGGATCCATAAAAATGATATTAGAGAACATCTATCCATGGAGAATGAGATCCACTATTTTGAGGGAGTTATTATTTATTATTAAAGATTTTTGAAATAATCCTTATATCTTTCTAGTCCACTCAGCATGTTAACTCCAAAGGGAGTCCCATTTATTTTGTTAATAAAATTCATAAAAGTATGAAATTTCCACAGTGTGGCCTTTTCAAACCCTCCACACAGAGAAACCCCCCATCCCTACGAAGGGTTAGTACCCGCTGGCAGCTCCCCATCTAGTGAAGGAGTTGTTCCCTACACAGATGGCAGAGCGTCCTAGAGGGTAACGGCCTGACAGGGATGGTTTGTCACAACTATCCATCAGCAATTGGGTTACGCCTCATTTTTCCCACCCAGAGGAGTCTGGGTGGCCTGAAAAGGCAGGTGGATCTTGGGGGAGGGGCTCGACCCAAAAGTAGACTCCCAAGATTCGAACCCTAAAACTCTAAAAAATTGACATGTTTTGGCAACTCACCATCACCACCACACCACCACCAAAGTGGCAACATTTGGTTCAAATAATTTCATTTAAATTTCAAATAATTAAGGATATTGTCTTATAGTGAAAATATTTTCACACTAACCTAAAGTGGAGAGGGTTTTGTGATTTACAGATATGCTTCAAATAAGGTTACAATATTTGATATTCAGAAAAATTATATCATGAGAGCATATGATTCTAGCTAATTAACGATTCATTAAAAGAATTACGTGACCCGTGACATGGAGTTAGTAGTACTAATATATTCCTTAAAGACAAGGGTTCAATATATTTATAGAGAATAATCAGAAATATACACTTATAATAGAAAATTAATAAAATATTTACCCATAAACAGCAAAATTAGAATAAGGGAAAATGATTAAAGTTTGTTATTTAGTATGACTGCTTAGTAAATTACCAAAATGAGAAAAATGAAAAAGGTGGATGATAACATTAGGCAAAGGTACTATTAAAGAATATCATTAATTAAGATCACAAAATATCCACTATATATGTTTTTTCAAAGGATAGTCCATAAAATATTTTTGTATTGAAAGTTGTGTAATTTTTCTTAAATGTGTGTTTAACAATCTAACCATGTGAATATTAAATTAGAGAAGATGGATGATAGAGAGATGAAAAATATGAGAGAAATGTGAATTACTTAAACTATGATTTTTATTGAATAATATGTTTTAGGAATCCATAATATGCCTCATTAAAACCAATCATACTTCATGATGTTTTAGAAGAATCTCATATATCATATCTATATATTTATCCTTAATGTATAGAGATTTATAGAGATCTGAAATGGAATTTTTTTTGAGAAAACAAGAAGAGATATATTAAAGAGTGTGTATATCACTTCTTAGTATGGAATAAAGTAAATGGTGATAAATAGAGAAGTATATTTTAATGTTTCAACCATTACTCAGACAATAACAAAATTGTAAAATAACCCATTGGATTTAATCGTCTGACTCTCTTAAAAACTAATGGGAATAATTATCTTTCATTGTAATCAATTCATATATAAAATAAAAATATTAATTAATAAAATAAATTAATTATATATTGATTATATTTCTAGGTTATATATAAATGAAGTATTATGGTTTTATAGAGTACAACATTTTATTCCATCTGTTCAGGTTTCTTGGATTACCTCGGTGTTCTAAAAAAGTCTTTATAATGAATTGGGTATAATGTTGTGTTACAATTTTTTTTGATATCTATAGATATATTTTTTGACAAAAATAACCGTTAAAATATTACATGATATTGTGATATCACATTCTCTATATTTCAATGGTGTTTATGATAAATATATTCCTCAAGATGAGTTTTTCTATCATAATAGCTTTCATTTGAGAAATCAGATAGCAATTTATTTATTCCTTTTTGGAAATAATTTTATAATTATAACATGTGGGGATGATATTGGAGAATGATGTCTATTAGGACATTAGATTTTTTTGTAAATGATGGTGATAGTTAGATATATTTACCATCATATTATAATAGCTCATAATTGAATTAAAATTTATTCTCTCAGTCATCAACGAGATATGAAATCTATAGTTGGCGAGAAGGTATTACTATTAATTGATCTATGAAATATTAATTAGAGAATTTTAAATTAGGGAATTTTTATCCACATGTATATTTTCCCTTTTTAGGTTATTTATCAAACCACAGTGGTTTATTTTTTTCTTCACACTTCAATAAAACCACTACGATGTCAATGATTTTTCCATACAACTATTTGGAGGATGGACATAAACTAACCTTTATATATATTGAACTAAAACGTTTTACTAATAATTTATTATTTTCTTTATGAAGTATAAATAATAAAATTCATATATCATATTGATTATTTTCTACAAGACTAGACTACTCACATGGTTAATGTTTTCTTGAGGAATAAAAAATAATAGGATGCTATAAGGGAACCCGAGGATGTGATGAATTACCTATTTAATCACTTATTTATAAGAGTGATGAAATTTATATAATGAAATTTATTTTATGGTGGATATGAGATAATACCTCCAAATTTTATATATATCTCTTTCGAATGAAACGTGACATACTAGATAATGTGCATGACAAACAACCCTAAGCCTAAATGATCAAGTGATATAAATAACCTCATAACATGGGAATTATATCGGTGGGTATGAATAACAGTAGTAAAATTTTGAGATATATAAATATATATGTTATGGTAAATTTAAATGTATTCAATATTTCTTTTGAAATAATCACTAACTTCCTCATAAAATTATTTAACTATTAAATGAGCTATTTTTTAAAGAACTGTATTTCTTTACATATTATGTAAATTTATCTATATAATATGTATTCATCATGATTATAAATTTATTATAAATAATTAAGCTCTAATATGTTAATTAAAATCAATATATTGGTTATTTATACTCTATGGAGGAAAATATAATCAATTAATGGTGAAAAAAATTTATTTTCTAAAGAAAACTTTTTTGGGTGTAATGAGTTTTTATTATAAAAAATTAAATATTTAATTATTAATTATTTTATTGAAATTTATAGATTATGTATTAAATAAATTATTTTATCACTCATTTAAAATTTTTCACTGCAAAATTAGTGAATAATAATTTAGTTTTATGCTTAAAAATATATTTTTTTAATAGTTAACTTTTAATACCTATCTCAAAATTAATTTAAAATTAAATTAAACAACACATGGAACATTAAATTGAATAAATTGATTTAAAATTTTGAATCATCATTTCTAAATTTTTAATTATTTTTCTTTCAATGTCTATTATTTTAAATAGGAAAATCAATGGAAATTTGTTTCCATAGTTAAGGTAAATATGGTTTTATCGAGGGTTAATATAAGAGAAATGGGTAATAGTTCCAAATTTAAAATTTTAATTATTGAATATTGAAGATATTTCAATCTTTTATTATCCTATATTTGACTTCATGGCCATTTTTATTCACATTCACATGAATAATACATTATATATTTCAAATCATTTAAGTTATTCCTCTGTTTTTTCTCTCCTCCAATTATAAAAGGAACTACCTACCCTCCATTATACCTGAATTTTATTTATTATTGTTTTGAAAAAAACTGAACATAAAACCGTACTATATTAATTACCCTATTATATGATCCCTTTTTCTTCTCCTAATATCGACCATTCTTCGCTTATGGTGTATGAATATGAGGTCTTTCATAGAAGATATATAAATCATAACCCTAATATTTCAATTTTATTTCATCACACACCATGTATTGACATAATTTATTCAGTATAATGTTTTGAATAAATTATAATAATTATAATTATGATTATTTAATAACCAACTTCCACTTTATTTAAATAAATTATTTATGAATGTATTGCTTATGTTTACATGTGGACTACCAGCTATGAATGATGCTATGATTATATTTAATCAATTATTTTAATATATATTTATAATTATTTGTTTTCTAATAAAAATATGATTCTATAATGATAAAATTTTATTTATCATTTTTTACTTATTTCGTAGAAAACGAATAATGCTTTCATATATATGCATAGACAACTATCTCCATGAATAGTGTAATTCCTTTTTTATATATATATATAACTTTTATTAATGTTTCTATAAACCTATATATATAATGTATTAATGTGATATTATATATTTAGTAACATTCGAGAGATGAGGGAACCACAATAAAATTATAAGGAACAATAATATAAAACAAAAACTTTTATATAATACAAAACATATAACACCACTAAATGATGATACCAATAAATAATTTTTAGTCAATGGGTGTTGAAATTTTATAAGTGAATGATATATGATATAATGAGTATTAATATAGTTATTTTAATTTTTTTTTATTAATTTTCAATTTATAATATATGATTTCTGAATTCATATGTAGAATGCTGAGATTATGATTACAGTTTTAGGTTACAATGTTAGTTTTTTCTAGGACTGTCTATAATTAAATTTTAAATAATGAAAATATATATTATATCTCTTAAAAATAATATCCCATATTTATCCTCTAATTATTTCTATGAATTAAATATTAACATTTAATTTTATTTTTCTTATATACTCAAGTGACTATTGAATGTTTTTAAAGAAAGCAATCATTATTATTATCATCTATTGGAATTATTTTTCATTTATATCTATATTATATTAAAAATGTATTCAATAATGTTTTAACCATTACTAAATTTATTATATTTTCAATTTCACACATGATTTACAATATGTTAACATTTTTAAAATGATTATTTATCAATAATATAGAAAAAGGTACTTTGAAATTTTTTCAAAATGTGCGAAAATAATCTTAGTTTTCACATATACCATATGAATGGTTTACCCCATTGACATGACCACTGATTATTATGATCAATCTATTAAAAAATCTCATTCTTCAAATAAAAAAGTATTTCTCTTAATATTGTGTAATTTTTTTGAAATTTAAATAAATTATTTCAAAATTGAAAAGGTTAATTTTGTTAAAAAATAGTTATGTGAAATTTTAATTTTTTTTTTATCTATTATAATAACCAATTATGTATCTTATGATTTACATGGAATATAATTATATAAATACTCTCTAATACTTTCTCTATATGGATTATAAGATTATGAGGATAAAATATTGAAACTAATATAATTATTTTTAATAATTTAATCATTTATGAATTGATAATTTTTTGGATATTTTGGTATTTATATGAATGTATTAGGGTTTCATAACATATTATTAAATTGTATAACTCCAATTCATTGGGTAAAAACTATTATTTTTATGAACACAAAGTGGGTACACATGATTTTATACCAATAATTAATGAGGGTATGTTGCTTGTTATTTGATGCTGGATAAAAGTAAAAAGAGTGGTTATCTAAATCATAACATTTGATTAATGTATTCATGGGTATCCTTGATATAAAATTTCAACATTATAGAATATTACCAAATTTGAAGACATGATCTTGGGATAATTTTATACTATTATGTATTATGTTAGTTGATTAGTTTATAGTTATTGTTTAATAAAGAACTAATATTTATTCCATGAGCCGTGATAATGATATATGAATTATTATGAATGATTTCAAAATGTTAATATCATGTTATTATACCCATATACTCAATATATGATGATAATTATTATTTATTAATATCCACCATGTTTATTATAATTATAAATTTGTTCTCACCCTTTAATTCTATCCATTCCCCATGATTTATTGAATGGTTTTATGTATTTTTTGACTAAGATAAGTTTTAGATGTGAAGAACATTGATTGATATTTTTAAAATATTTTATACACTAGTCGATCATATATTAATTTTTTCAAAATAATAAAAATTCCCATTTCAAAGATGGATCATAATTATTTTTAATTAATAATAACCCAATATGATGTAACATTTATGTAAGAAATTATTGCATCAACATTGTTGTAATTAGAGTATGTTTTAGTTATTTTTAGAACCATTTATGAGGAAATATTAATGATAACCATAAATCTAAACCTATGTATATGAGAACATTATTATTTTTTAAAATAGACAAGTATGATTTTCATAGGAAATAACTCTATATGAGGATACTAGAAAATTTATATAGTTGTGATGCTGATGGAAATATAGGTACCATTTAATAATTGGGTTGAATTTATATTTAATCAATTTTCCAAAATTCTGGAAGAGTGGTATAATAATACACATATAGTTGATAAAATAAGGGGATATTCTGGAGTTAATTTTAATTTTTATAAACAATAATGAAGCATTTTAATAGATGGAAACCATTGATGAGCTAGGTTAAACATTATGTATATTATATTTTAAATATGTTTTATGTATTTATACATATTATATATGATTTTCAAGATTATTTTAGTTTTCATTATTTTTAATATATATGAAATAATAGTTTTCATTTATATCCAATTCATGGAACTAGAATTAATCATGTTAAAAAAATATTTTTTAGAATATTATATAATTGTCCAACCTATAAATTGAATGTTATGGTTGATGGAATATAAAATATAATAGGTATGTTTATGAATCATTCTTAAACTGTTAATTTTAATGAGCTTTGAAATGAGTTAAGAAGGGGTAAATATTTTTTAGTTTCTGAGGAAACATCCAAATTCATTTATTGGGTCTAATGATCCACTAATAAACTAGTAATCTATCATTACCACTAAAACTATTTATCCCATTTTCCTGTGTTTTGTGTATGAAAACGTTATTTTGGTTGTATAATTTTTAGAATGTGAATGAAATAAATAGTGGATTCTTATCAATTATACAAAGAAACATGAAATAAAATTAATCAATATAGTGAGTTGAGCATGGAAGGTTATTTTTAAAATTATATATTCATCATATCATTGTTAATAAAAATTGGGAAATATTTCCATGAGAAAATGCAGAAGAATGATTAATCTATTTTTTCCAAAGGAGAAAATTTTACAAGATTATTTTTGTATTTATTTGGTATTATCTTCTATAATAAATGTATGATTTATTAATTATTATGTTTTTTAAAACCAATTGTTTGAAGGGATTCATATATTATATAAATTGTTATTTATTAGTAAATCATTCGATGAGATATCAAGTAACAAATATTGATTGTATTTACCCATTAATATCTTCATTTAAATATGAAAAAGGATACATTTAAAGGAAATTTGAATAATAAAAACTATGTTTGGAAGGAAACAAATTTTATATTATTCCTAATCTATGGAATGGAAAATTAGGTAAATTTCATTAATATGACTATTAAATAATTTAAATGGATAAATATATGTTATTGGGAAATTAAATACTATATTATTGGGAATAATTTATAGAATTATGAAAATAGAGAGAAATATTCAATGAATTCCCCACCAAGAATCCCATTTTTTATATGTAATTAGTGCGGGAATTATTTACACCAGTTCTCAAATCTAAGGGTTAATGATGACGATCATTGATAGCTACCTCATAATCCCAAACACAAAGATAAATATTATGTGAATGATATTTTAGATTTTTGGTATGATTGAAAATTGTTAAAAGGCGCACATACCATCATCTCTAGACAATAAAAGTTCTTATTGGATATAGATATACCCTCCAATTTTATATTTGATGAATTTGATAATGGTATGATATTACCTTCTCAACTATTTGATGTTGAATTAGTAATCAAAACTCCAAATGGTATGATGATCGCATGAAAAGTCTATTATTATTCTCATATTAATGTTTGTGGTAATTTCACTCCATTAAATATTTTCATTCAACCTTTATATGAATTTGTATTTAATTTGGTCATTGATTGTATTTTTTGATATAAATTCTATTTTAACTATTGATGAAGGTATGTCCCATTTGACAGTATGAACCAACCTAGGATCCTATATCAGTGATATGATATATATGAACCTCAAATTAAAATTACATAAATATTGTGGGTCTTGATTCCAATATATTGGGTGCATTGATATGAGATGTTTGGGAAAAATCATCATTAATTGTATGAATATTATATTATAATCTACTTTGGCCATTTATTGAGAGATTTTTAGTCTTCATCCAAATCATGCAGTAGAGTATTCATTAAAAAACATATTTTATTCTACAAAAATTTCATAAAATCCATATATAATATAAATAATTTATTTGAAAGAATTAAATAATAAACTCCAAAATAATATTGAAAATATATTCATTTTGAAACTTTTGTCATTATGGGGTGCACCATTCCTTTTTTTCTTATTGAAACTTGTATAAAGACCACCCTGAACGTATTATCATGATCTTAACAAGATAATAATCAAGAACAAGTAGTCTCTTCCATCAACAGATGAGTTTCTTGATCTGTTATGAGAAGGAAAATATTTTTTTCAGTTCAATATTCAATTTTTATACAATCAATTAAGGTTTAAAAATGATATCCTACAATATACTTCCATCCATAAGAGATATAAACAATACGAATTTATAGTTTTTCTATTTGGTCATAAAAAATCTACTTATACATTCAGGTATTTAATGAATAAGGTATTTATAAATTACATTGATCTGTTTTTGGTAGTCTTTATAATTGAAATTTCTATATATTCCATGTGAAATGGAGATTATGAATATCAATTTAGGATTATATTAATGTCCGTAAAGAAGTATATTCTTTATAAAAAATTTACAATGTGTATCTTTTGATACATAATGATTCATTTTTTGGGTCATATATTATCTAATGAGGTTATATTTGTGGATCCATAAAAATGGAAGATATTTAAAATTGATCAGACCAACCATGTTAACAAATATATGTATTATTCCATATTTGGATGGTTATTATTTATGTATTAAAAAGAGTTTTTTTAAAATATATAATTCAAAAACAATGTTATCATTTAATGGATTCAATGTCATTTGGACATATAAATACGATGAAAATATCAAGGAACTAAAGATAAGTTTCGTAAGTGAACCTATGCTTTCATTGCCATGTAGTGGAGAAGGGTTTGGGACTTACATGGATGCATCAAATAAGAATTTATTATGTGTTATTATGTAGAACTATTTTGGTTATATCTTATGCCACCTTCAAATTAAATATTCACGAGATGAATTACCTAACTCCAGACATAGAGTTATTAATGATTATAGTTTAATTAAAGACATAAATGAAATATAATTATAGTGAAATGAGTTTCCTATATAATGATCATCAAATTTTCATCTATATATTCACCCGGAGTGTTTTTAATATAAACTAGAAAAGATGGTTGGAGATGGTTAGTGACCACGACTATAAAATACATTACCACCATGTTAAATAAATCAATGTGTGTGATAGTTATAGTTGATTGTATAATAATATATTATCAAGGACTTGGATAAAAAGAGTTCCATCATATTAGGATTTTTGATATATGGACATTGAAATATTTATAGAATTAGAAAATATTTATTTTACTAAAAATGAGTGTATAACCATCTATCCTTGTGATGATTAGGTATATATTAAGGGATGATTGCAAATTTTAAAAATTAAGTAAGAAATATCCACGAGATAAATTTAAATTTGGATGGAATAATATAGTTCAGTGTCCGAGAATGTGACCCGTAAATACTAAAATTAAAGAATAAGCCATTGGAAGAATATCATATATAAACATTCCCAATTATATATCAATGTATAATTATATATCGATATTTAGAAGGGTATATATTGTTTGGATTAAATTATAATATATATTTAAAATAATGTATCTAAATGCTTTGGGAGTCAGTATGTTATAAAAAATAGAAATAAGTTTAAGGGAATGCTAAACAGATTATCAATACCTAAATAGAAAGGGGAGAACATCACCACTAATTTCATCATTAAATTCCCAAGAAATGTAAAAAACATATAATGAAATCATAGATATTGAAGATAACCATATTGTTTCAATAAAAACAATTAATTTAATATAATATATCTATAATTATTTTAATGAAATTATATATATTGAAGAAGTGGTTAGGTTTCTTGGAGATCCACATAGTATTTTATCTAATCAAGATTTGAGGATTGTTTTTTAATTCTAGAGAAGTATTCATGAATATATAGATAAAAAGTTATGTTTTATTTTATCCTATCATCCCCATGTATGTGGTTAGTTTGGGAATACAATTCAAACCATGGAGGATATTTTGAGATCATGTTATCAAAATTTCAATTTGTGTAAGGGACAACACCATACTATAGTCATGTTTTCTTATAAAAAACATTCACAAAATATTTCAGACGGATCCTTATAAATACCAATATGGAAATAGTGTTGAATAGTAACAAGGTGGGATGATATTAAAGAGAAAAAGATATCAGGAACAGATTTAAATTAATAATGGAATAACATAGATATGTTATGTTGGACTTTGAAGGAGATTAGAGTGGACCAAAAAAATATGTTAACAATCATCAGTGAGATTTGAAATATGATATTGGTGAAAATGTATTATTAGGAATGTATCCTAGTAAAGAGATTATGATATTTGGAAACAAGTTAAACATATGAACCAGATATATATTTTCTTTCATCATTTTATATCAGATCAAGATGGTTTGTTATCATATGGTGCTTCCAATGAATATCGCCCATGTTCACAATGGGTTACGTGTAAATAATTTAAGGAAGTAAATTATACATCCTTTAAATATATTATAAATACAGGTGATTCTAATAGACCATGACCTTTCAAAAGAATAAAAAAATATATAAATTTTCTATTAAATATATAGTATAAAATGAATCAAGAATGGTTTCATGGTTAAAGTGCAACAGAGGAATTATAAATTTAAAGAAATTATGTAGGAACTAGAGGTTGTGATGATGTGGATATATCCTAATTTGATTGTGTCATATAGATTGAATTTAATGGGTTATTATCATTTTATGAGGGGTAAAATTTAACACCCTATGATTTAATGTATATTTCTTTGCGAAAAAATGTGAATTATTATATAAAATTAATTATATGCAAATAGAAGTCTAAATGAACATTTGATATAGTGTACCCTTATGGCCGAGTTTATAGACTATAATATATAAATAGGATAAATAGAATTATAATATATGTGTGTGTGTGTGTGTGTGTGTGTTTTTCTGAAAAAAAATGTACAGATTAGTTTCAATGAAATAATCATTAAATTTGTAATATAATCATGTAATGATTAATATATTTTCTAAAATATATTTTTCTACATGATATGTATTAATATATAGAAAATTTAAATTTATCTCTATTTAAAAATTATTATAAAAGAAATATTTTCTACTATATGAAAATAAAACCATATATTAGTTATCAAAATGATAATAATTAATATAAAAACATTTAATTGTTAAAAAATATTTCTCATATTACAATTTTATGTGTGAAATGAATAATTTCATAATAAATTAAATTTGTAATTATTTAGTAATAGTTTTAATAAATTATATAGATTATATATTCCACCACTTATTATATTTTTTACTAGGAATGAAACAAACATAATATTTTTATACATAAATTGATTTTTTAAATTCTTTCATTTAATTTCAAACAATTATTTTAAAATTAATTTCTACCACACATAGAAATATTATATGTTAAATATTATTAAATATTTTGAATCATGATGAATGACTGTTTTTAAAATTCCACCTTCAATTTTTTCATAAGAAATAGGTAAAATAAATTTTTTTTTACCACAATTAAGGTACAAACATGTTTACCAGGGGGATAATCTAAAATATATAGATAATATTACATCATAAAAATGTCCATTTATTATTATTTTTTAAGATTTATAAGCATTATTATCCTAAAATTTAATTAATCTTATTTTTAATCTAGTTTCATGGTAAAATTACATCATGATATTTAAATCTTTTATTTAATTCCATGTCAGTCCTCTCCCTCACATATAATTGGGAACATCATACCATCCATTATTATCATTGTATGAGACTTATATCTCTCACATTAAATTAATTAATACCTTAATAGTATTATTACCTTCATTATACAACCCATATTTTTCTATTAAAATAACTTATTATAGATTAATATGTCTGCCAAATGATTTTACTCAATGATAAGCTAAAAATATTTACCACACACTTGTAAGTTTTTTTATTTTTGGTGTAATTAAATAATTTTATCTTTAATACAATTATTACAAAACTATCATCAATATAAATAGTTTTTATTATGATTAATGAATAAGAATTTCTTCTTCCTTTCAAAAAAAATTGGAAATAAAAGTGTTACTCATGCATATTTGTTGGTAACGTCCTTGAAGTAGTGGTATGGTTATTTTTTCATTTCTTCCTTACATAAAAAATTAAAATGATGGGATTATTTTATATATTGGATTTTTATGATAATATTATAATTTTTTGAATTATAAAATAATAATTTTCATTTTTTCTATGCTTTTAATATTAAATTAAAATTGCATTCCAACATTCATATGGACAACCATCTCAACAAATTTTGTAAATAATTTTTCTATATTTACCTTTTATAAATGATTATAAATTATTATATAATGAATGTATATAAGATATTTATATCTTTATAATCATTATAGATATGAATAAAAATTGATTACTGTACATGTATTATAACATTCAAAAACATACATTCAAGAACAAATATCAGATAACACCAGTAAATGATGATTTTAGTAAAACAATTTTTAATAAATATGTTTTGAATTATTATAGGAGGATAATTTATTATATTAAATGTAGGTATAAAATATTATTTTATATTAATAATAAATTTAAATTTCTAATAATTTAAGTTAGATTAATTATGGGGCATAGTAAACTTGTGGTAAGAGTTTTACATTATAATCTCAGTTTTGTGAGGGATTGTTTTGATGTAAATTTTAAATGATAAAATTTATGATTAATATAACAAAAAACATATCAAATTTTCTCTACAATGTTTTTTAAATACATAACATGTTTTCCTTCCCTTTTAATCTTATTATGTACCAAAGAGACCAAATGAATTTTCTTAAGTAATATTGAATATAGTTGTGTCTGAATGTACAACTCTACCAATATTTGGTTGTGTATGTGCATTAATGATCCTTTTTATCCATATAGAATCAGATGGATCTAGTTATATTCATAGACGCCAGACCCATTCTATTTATTCTTCAATATTTCCATAGCTAGATATTGGCTAGGTTTTATGGTTGGACATACCCCCCATACTTGTTGGAGTAGGACAAGAGTGAGCCTCTAGGGTGAATGTACATCATGGATGAGACCCCACCATGATACTGGTCAATGAAGTAATACATCTTCATTATGATATAGGGAATTTTCGATCTCTATATGGGTGATGTTTTATGTTTCATTAGATATACAATGAAGAGGGAAAATTCCCCCCAAAGAGACATGTCCTTAGGACTTGATCCAAAACAACGTGGGTATCAATTCCTCCCAAACTGGACTGTGTCAATGTGGGGTGGATGAGTTTATTTTACTTTACATTTTGATTGATATTAGTTGACATGGATTCAGATAAATCCTTATTTGTGGGGAATAGGTGGGATTGGAAAATAATTAGTTCTATGTTGTGAGATCTCTTAAAGGAATTGAGTATAGTCTAAGGTATGATATGTGTCTTCAATACAATAGATGGTGTTTTCAAATGAAATTATGATCAAATTTTAATGTAGAGTATCCCCTGTTTTAAACCTATTGATACCAGAAGAGAATTTTTTTCTTGACACCTATGTTGGAGGATCTTGTGGAGAGGACGTATGAATGAATTCTTCAACTGATTATTTGACCAAACTCGGTGAGGAGGGTGGTGGAATCATATTGAAATATTTTTCTAGTGGAAGTGGGTTACTATAATGTTTTCCATATTATGGATATCTTTTTTACCATCCATGTGTAGATGATTGGTAAAAGTGACAGTAGTAGATTTTCTTGTTCATTTGTAGTGATATTTATCCTTCGATTAGGAGTGATCTTAGTTATAGAAGGAAGAGATAATGCCAAAGTTGTTATTATTGAGTTTATATTAGTTGGCTAGTGAAACAATTGGAATAGTAGATACATTTATTTTTCCATTCTGGTGATGGTAGTGGTGTATGATGAAACCCTTATTGAGGATGTTCTACAGTTTAACTCAATATGTTCTGTTTTTTCCTTATATAACTGCACTAGGAATGTCTTGATATCTATGCTAGTATTTTTTATATCCCCGAGTAGTTGAAGGATCTGAATATGTAGTCAGACGTTTTGAGGGAATGGGGTTTTTAAGATCAATTTTGTTTTCCTATGTTGCCATGCATATTTCACTTTAGAGGAAAATGTGTGCTTGATGATGGGTGTGTATAGATGTTACTTGGAAAATGTGAAATTGGGGAAAGTTTCCACTCATACGAATCAATAAACTATTCTTTCTATTGATAGAGGTGAAATATATCCCAATGTTTTACCATTGGATAGTTTATCACTTTCTCCTAGTTCAATATATGGATGTACTGATAATATTTTTTTTTGATATACTTTAATTTTATTGACTCCTTAGTGATACCCTATGGAATGTTGAGTTATATACTAGAGTTAGTGATACATATGTGATGAATCATTATTGTATATTATATAAGTTTTTTAATCTTATAAAATTGTATCATCATGTAATAAACATTAGATTTCAAGCATGTGAGGTAAATGATGATGCTTCTAAACATGATCCAAAAGGTGTAGTCGTATAGATTCTCTCAGGGGTTTATCTCTTAAAAATAATTTTCTCAAACATCAGATTGACTGCGGAACCTACAAAGGTTTAGGAGACATGATCAAGAGAGCCAGATAAGGAATGGTTGTGAAAAAAGATTCTTGAAGTAAGGTTTTCCATCCAATATTGTTGACAATGGTGATTGACAGGTCACCTTCTATGTAGTTGACCCAAAATGGATGAGGAAGGTTAAGTGTGCCACCAGTCGATAGAATTTACACTTTTATTTTTATGATATATATTTAATTATGTCTTAGATTTAACAATTATGAGATGTTACAGGACTATATATCAACTAGATACATTTATAATGTAATTCCTTGAAGGACATAAACATTTCATCGTTTTTTCTTAGGACGAGAGGTGATTCTGGATATGATGATATAAAATGTTAATGAGAGGTTGATTTCATATAACATTATATATAGTGGAGGTGAGTATGCAATGAGGTATCTTGTTCTATATTGGATAGCAATTGGAGTTGCATCAGGTTTTTTAATTAAATTTATATTTATATTTTAGGTTTATTTGTAATGACCCTTAGTACATTGTGACAGGTTAGGGACACTAGTGTGTACAACAAGTTATCTTGCATCAAGGAATTATCTAAATGATAATTTTATAGTATGTTCCTTACATAAAAACAAGATTAAAATGTAGATAAATGAAGACTTGGGGACATAGTTGGAGTTTATAATAGTATTTTTACTATTCATGTTCTTTATAAAATTATTTGGGTTTTCATGTTTTTTTTTGAGCCACATATGGATGTATCACTGACCACTAGTGGGGTTTTTATATCATGATGATTATCATTACAACACTAGAATATCACCATTTCATGGACATGTATGATTGACCATGTAAGAAACTGTTTTACATGTCATAGCCATTGATAAATTGAACATTGGTTCTAGTTTTGTTGATAGTGGTGGTTCTATATAATATAATTCATTAAGGGGTATATGATGGTTTCCCATTTTACATTTGGAGTCATATTGGACAGTTTATGGAGGCCTTTTGTGTTTGAATGTTACAGTGTCATATCCTGGGTGATAGCCTATCTACAATAATATTTGGAACTTTATTTTCTTACATATGTGTTGAGTTATCGAGGTGGTGTGTCGCTTAACCATGAGTAGACAATAGTATTGATTTGTTAGGTATTTCCAAATTATCAAAGCCATGTACGTGTCAACATGACTCATTATACACAATCAACATGGGTGAGATGGGTTTTGAGTGTGGAGTTTCCTTTTTCATGGATCCAGTGATGTTGATGATCGGTAGGAGAAATTCCATTTTAGGGAAATTTATTTCCATTGTTTAATGTGTTTTAATATCATATGGGTCCATTGATAAGGCCTTTGGGATTAATAGACCAAATTGAGAGCTCAATATCCCTACAATTTTCATAGTTTTTACAATTTGAGAAATAAAATATTTTAAAGAAGAAATGACGTAATTTCTGGTTTCATTCCATGTGAGAATTTATAATATTTAAGGTAATATTTACTAATCCATGATTGAAGATTTCAAGTTATTCTAAGGCTCAGTGGGCCAAGAATTAATTATTGAAATATATTATATTTCATGCACGATCTATTTTCCAGAAAAAGTAGAATGTAATTAGAAAGAGTCCCAAATCAGTAATATGAGGTCACCATTGATCTCATAGTATAGGATTTTTCCTAGGTCTAACAATAGAATTGTAATCACCAACCATTCAGTTAAAATGATTTTGCGATCGATTTAAATAAAATAAATAAATAAATAAATAAATATATTATTTGATGAAAAAAGTCCCCTTTAAATACATAATTATTTGGAGATATTTGGGTGTGACACTAAACCCTAGAGATGTAGTTTACTATGATAATATAGTATTGTAGGAACACAACATCAAATCTGATCTGATCATGAATTATGCGCCAATAGAGTTCATGGATCTCTCAATCAACGACTACACAAGATCGTTCTTTGTTAGAGATTAATCTAAACTCTATGTAGGATGTTTTCTTGTGTATTTATCCCAACATATTATCACATGAAAAACACAGATCAATTAAATAAAAAATTGATCCATGGATCGATCATTTTTATGGTCTTAGTTTATTAGTGAGATTTGTGGATTATTATTATTATTATTGTTTATTTATTTCAATACCTCTTAATTCGCATTCACTAAAAATGGATTGATATTGATGAAAACAATATTCTATGTTCATTCATATCTTTTGTGGATTATGTTTCCCTATCACCATTCTACATGCCTTCTTCAGTGGAAATTTATTTAGGCCTATGACTCCATGAATACCTGATGAACGGTAATTACCCATAAGGTATTTGGATGAACATGTCATTAATGCGGGATAAGGATGGATATTTAATGTTAGAGTTTTATTATATGATTATTAATGAAATAATATATATGGATCATATGTTATTGAATCTAGTTTAGAAAGAGGTGTTAGTATGGTGTGATGGTTACTGATTCTAGAGTGGTTGGAATGATCAAAATACCTAGAATCTGGCCAAAATGGAAATGGGGTCATATCAACCACTAATATGTGATCTATATTGTAACTCTTAGTGATATGTATTGTTGTGGATATCACGGATTAATCTAGGTGAATTGAGTAATTACTTTGACAAATCAGAATACATGACATGTAGTCCTTTGATTACAAACATTATAGTCCTTTCTCTGTGGCTCTAGGGTTTCAGAAAGGGGAAAAGTGTCACGTGATGTGTGACTTGTGTAAGATGCTATGTGACCCATAGTAGACCATTTTTTCTTCTACATGTAGTACATGCCCAGTCTACGGGGTTGAGTTTCACAACATGTGGTTCATGCCGCACAATGTTTATACCATTCTAGAAAACTCTTTGTGTATGAGGTGTACACTCTAAGTACAACATTTGGTCATTCAAATCTTTTATCTAAAATTAAATGGAATGTATAATCATATTACATGGGTTGTCCGATGTAAAAAAAGGTGAAGTATAGTACTTGGACACTACCAAGTGAACCGATACAGTCTGATCTATACAGGAAAGTGATGTACAGAACCCCTAGTGGCGAGGAAACAACAACAAACTATGTACCCTTAGGACATACTGTGTGTTGATATAAAGTGCATTATGTGTGATCTATATACATATTAGTGGTAGGATTAGTGATATGTGTTATGTAACACTAGAGGCATGACATGAATTACATTAAGGGTTTTTTGGATTCCACTTTTTAATTAGCTCGGTATCATTAAGAGCGTGTGTGAGAATCTGTTGATTACTATGTGATTAGTGTGTTATCTTATTCCATTCCATGATTGTTAGTATTTAATTGCATACTAAACATTTATGGTTATCCCCATAGAGTTATTTCATGGATTGAGTTGTTGGAATCCATCAATAAGACCAAAAGTGAGATCTTCCATCATTATCATTCCCTCCGTGGTTTTCTTTCTTTTATACCAACACTATGTGGGTACCGACCCACTACATAGTAGTTTCTTCCATTTTTATTTATTATTATACCCCATGAAATATTGTGTGATCATATCTTTCTGTCATTCTCTACATACTTTTATTTTATACTTCTTATGGAATGACCCAATGAGTAGTGTATCTAGAGTAGATTTTATTAGTGCTATTGGAATCATAATGTTGGTTCTATTCATTGAGTTACAACTAGGATGGCATAGGTTGTGTAGTGAAATCTTTTATATGATTGTTACCATGAATACTTCGCAAAAAAATCAATAGAAATAAACGGTTACGACTGCATGGGGCATGTCATCATTATGAGTATATCTAGATGTTTTATTGTATGTATCGCCTTATGATTGACATATATTATGATGTGATGATTAATTTTGATGATTTATGTTTGGTGATTTTGGGGTGTCCTACCTTTTATTATTTTACTCACCATTGAAAGGGATCTTCTAGTATGTGTTAGGTCTTATGTAGATGATATAACTACTTGTGAAGTCCTTGTTAGATAAGGATATGGTAGAGCAAGTATCGACTTGACATACCTAGGTTTATTAAAATGTTTCATTTGATACGATTATCATATTTATAAGAAGGTGGGAAATTAAATATGTGTTTTTATTGGGCATGTATTTGGACAATTGTTAGATTTTCCAGTTCTTTTTTTATACTTTATTTATGATGTTATTGATTTATTAATGAACTATTATTAGTTTTTTACTAGTTATAATTTTATGTTATTAGGCTTGTGTGCCTGCATACAACTACATTAGTATAATTCATCCTAGGCATGTGACATGCCTTCCTCATTCTAGTCAAATCCTATATCCTATTAAAGGCATGATAGGGGTTTTGTGTCTTGGGAACCATTGGTTTGGGTCATAAGATGAACACTCAATGTTTAAAAACATACGTTAAAAATGTACATGGTGTTTGACGATGAAGTTATTTTCATTAATAAATTGGTAATTGTTGATTTCAAATAAGTGATTTCAAAATTAGAATATTATTTTATTCCATAATGATTTTCTAATATTTTAATGATATTTTACATCTATGATAATTCCAGTTTTTTCACATACATTTCACAGGGAATATGATTCAATGATATTACCCATGTTATTTTTAAGGTTATTGTATGATTATATCGCTGAAATAACAGTATAATAATATTTTTAAGAGTTTATGTTTCATGAAATGATAAATGATATCATGTTCTTTTTTAATACATATGAATTTATTATGATTGTCTGATGGGTGGGAAATTTATATGAACCCAATTCATTAGGAAAATATTAATGTTTTATAAGCTTAAATAGTTTACATAGAAGGTTATCCCATGATATAAAGAGTGTAAAAATGAGGTTATCCAAAGCATAAAGTAGGAACATAGTTGATTATTTGATGTATAACATATGATGAATCTCATGGTGGGAAAAAATTTCACTTGATTTATATAATTATGATTATTACACATTTTATTCTATTATTTTATGATGTGATATAATTCCACTATTATGCTCTCATGGTCTAGGATAATTGACTTTATTAGGGTTCATGTATTATGAACTATTAGTTCTATTCCATGACTCATGATTATATTATAAGGATGGTTGGACATCTTTTTTAAATTTGAATCTCATGTTCTCATACATTTATGATTATTTAAGGGATTATAAATGATTATTGATTTATAAATACCTTATTTACTATAATTGTAAATCATATATAATAGATTATGATTCCCTTTACCTATGATATGAGGAATTGTTTTATGTACAATATATCTAAGATGCTGATTGTTCTGAAAAACACATTGGGAGATGATGTAAATCATTTATGCACTAGTTTATTATATGTCCCAGTTTCCAAAGAGAGTAAACTATTATTTTTGACAGGAAAATTAATTAAATGAAATCAATATTCATCTAATAACATTTAATATAAATGTATGAAATTAATCTTTACCACATTGACCAAAATAATAAATATTTAAACTAAAGGTGTCATAGGAGAACCAATTATATCATAGTTGAACAAAAATAATTATATGTTGAGATGAAGGTGTCATTGGAGAAGACATATTAGTTTTATTTTTTTATATTCATATGACCATTTAATGTGATTTTTTTTGATATTACAACAATCATTTTTTAATATATTTTTGCAACATGATCTGGTAAATAATACATAGAATGATTTTCATCTAGAAAACCTTTAAATTTTTAATTAAGAGATTGTATTTTGAATTATTAATATTGGGAAATTAGAATATTCTTGTTTAATACGGTTAAAATTTGGGTCCTACACATGATAATAATATTTATAAATATTTATAAATTATAATATTGTTATAATGATAACACACACATTTGATTTATATGGTATCCAAAAATAAAAAATGCCATCACAAAATCTATTAATATGGGTAAAATATAATGACCATTGATTTTGGAGTATTTTTCATATTAATTATGTGTTAATTAAAAAATATATTTAATAATATTGATATTTAAAATTTACACTTTTACCAAAATTGAGGTTATTTTGTAGATAATTTTTTAGAATAAAGAAATTCTAACTGGACAATTTTATTAAAACATGTAGAGAAATTATACTAGAAGATCAATTTTAATAATAATAATGCATTTATTGATAATTATATGAATATGGTAAATAAAATAAATTATGTATAATTATATTAATAAAATATAATACTAAAATATAAATCAACAAAAAACATTTTTTTGAATAATATTTCATTAAAAAAAATATATATATATATTAAATACAACTGGAGAGATATAATGTGTAACATTAAAGTAAATATAGTTAAATAATAATTATTATATCATATAAAATTGTAATTGGAAATGAATACATATATGCTAATGTTAATTAGAGGTGAAATGTATTAATATACGGTTAATTATAAAATCTAGTTGTAATAAAATTATATTATTACTTGAAATGATTAAATAATATTTATTAAAACACTCTTAATTATTGTTATAAGAGAATTATAATTATTACAATATATTTTATTTTAAGATAAATATAAATTCAAATTATATAATCATTGTTATAGTTTGTGAAATATTAATATAATAAATTATAAATTACATTATAATAAATATATTTGATATAATAGATGTATTTTCATTGGTAATTACTGAAATAATTTTTTTAAAATAGATTAAAAAACCTGAATTATATATAAATAAATGGAAAAAAACAATATAATTGTTTTGTTAATTAATAAATAATATATTGATGAAAGATTGATAGACTACATAATATTTCTAAATATTGAGATACAAATACAAATATAATAGTAAGTTTAATTATAAAAGATTAATAATTTATATACACTTAGTTAATATTTAGAAAATATAACATGAAAATATAAAATTAATGTTATGTATGTAATTTATATACATAGGAACTTAAAAAACCTTTTATTTTCTATATCAACAAAGGGATACTAGGCTGATGATATGTGGATACCAAAGCCTCAACACACTACCCTGGTATTGGAAAAGCATACCAATATGAAATCATGTGATTGATAGAATGATGGTAATGTGTCGAGGCTTGTGTCATTGGGTGGAGGTAAGTCCAACAGAATTTGGGAACCATCAGGCCCAATAAAATTTGATATATCAGTTAAGCCACATATTTTAATATAATGGATTGTCAAACCTAGCACAACATTGATGTGAGATATTATATTTTGGAAAAATATTCATTTTAATTACTATAATCATGTTGATATAAATTTTTCCACATTTGAAATAAAATGAAACTAAATGTGTTATCATCATATTAGATATGTGGTAGGGTTTTTACAAAATGGGAGTTTTTTCACACAACAATCACATGATTTATTTTTTGGGATAACAAAGAAGAACAATGTGAGAAGGAATTTATCTATCATGGATGTATGAAGTTATGGGAGGAAAGAGATTAAAAGAAATGATAAACTATAATAAATTAAATGTACCATTCAACCTATCATCAAGAATATTACAAAGTTATTACAATGCCTATAAATTTTATGTGTATATAGTTTATTTCAAGGTGGTAGAACATCATGAATCATAAAACATAAAAAATTTAATTCTCAATCAAAACCAAACACATAATAGAAGTAGGTTCTTCTTGTTCATGCATGACCTACAATTAATTAATTTGTACATGTGTATGAATTGTTTCTAAAATCAGAGGTTTTCAGAGTAGTTTAAATTAGAAAATAGAATCAACGGTATATGAAATATCAGGATTAAGATAAAAATAATAATTTTAAAAATCAAAATTTCATGTTTGCATTTTCATTCCGTCGATGGTAACTATTGAATTTAAATCCTAAACACACAGGAACCTGATTCTTCTCACTATCTTACTTTAATCATAGTATTGTATGATGGTTTTTAGAATATTATGTACTTATAAGCACCCATTTCTTTTTTGGATCCACACCAGTATGTCTAGATGCATAAATGGTGTGAGAGGGTAGTACAAGGAGCAGGGATAATTTTCTAAGCTATTAATGGTATGTGAGATAAGTAGAAAATGGCATGGGTTTTATTCATATGGAATAACTAGTCAAACAAAAGAGAAATAAATAAAATATAAACCATTATTTAGTATTATATATCTAAATACAATGTAGATATTTGATATATATAGAATTCACCTATTTGGATGTTCTCTGCAAAGTTCATATCACTAAATATAATATTCATGTATATAGACTAGCTAAGAGAGAAATACATTATAATGTGTGGATAGATATAGATTTTATGATTTATTTTATTGATAATGAACTGTATAGAAGATAAGATAGTAATTTTAAGTTGGTTTACAATATATGGTTAATGGGGGTGAATTTATTAAAAAAAATTATTTTAAATTGGAAATAATTCCCTCTATTTTTTAAATATAATTTAATTTATGATATTTTGAAAATGATACATTCTAATAATGGAGTTAAATATAAATGGTTCTATATTTAAATTTTTGATGAATTTTATTTGTAGTGATGTTAATTTTAAAATGAAACTTATGATTTATTAAAAGTACACTCATTTCTTGTAAGGGAGACTAATATTTTTTATAAAAATAAATCCTTTTTTTATTTTAATGAAATGAAACATAATATATATTGAGTACTAAAAATTATGAATCCATATAAGGGGCTTCTATTTTTTTTTGTTTCAAAAATGCGCTATATTTTTACAAAATGATATTATATTTTTTATAAATTATATTTGATTTCAAGGAAATAATTTCAATGATAGTACATATTATGTTTTTACATAAAATATATTTTCATTATTTATTAATTATTTAAAAATTTCCCAAACTTAATATTATAATTAAATAAATACTTCATTATAAAATTACTTATCTTCATGAATGATTTTTTATGTCTTATAATAATTTGTAATGATTTTTTTGGTTGTGAACTGTTATTACCATCAATGATGGATTCTTGTTTTAAAAAGAATTCTTCATAATGATTTTAAAATAATTATTTAACATGTTGAATTTTTAATTTGACTAGATTAATATCAATATTTTTTTTCATTAAGTGATTTTTTAAATAACATATTTTTTATATTCTTATCAATTATGAGAAATACATAACATTTTATATAAAATTATTGCATTTTATTTGATGAATACTCATTTAATATAATTACGCTCCATTCTATAACATTATTGGTTTATTTTATTTAGAATCTAAAAAACATAATCACCATGTATATCAATGATCAACATCATGATCCACTAAATTTGTCTAAAAATGTACCATTATTAGACATATCATACCAAAAAAAAATTATTCATAATATGAGGAAAAGGAAATATAATAAAGCATGATCTTATATTCTCAGAAGTAGTAAAATGTGAATGATCAACATCAAGGGATCCTTCTTGGTAGAATATTGGTGATTAATGAACCTGATGTGTGTGTTTTTCACATTCCATGAATGAACACTTCCATAACGTTAATTTTTAGTAAATAGTTCATATAAAACTAGTTCTACATGAATGGTAATTTATAATATGGTGTATGGATATCATGTTTAAGATACGTTTCCTGGGGTGGTGGATTATGAACCATGTGATCCCAACTAATGACTGTGTTAAAATAAAATGGGTTGTTCTGGATTCCACAGTAAGTGTTGCTCCTCTTCGAATCCAGAATCCTTCTAGAATCTGTTCTTTCAAAGAGAATGTGATTCTTTGATATGGAACTCCTTGGGGTAGGATTGATGCCTCAATGTAGATGGTGACACAATTCAGTAATTTGTGGCCTATTGGTTTCAAGGTATCATGAGCCCAAATGGGGACAAAAATGATGGAGCGCTGATTTTTGTTTGGGTCTGATGGGTTTTATATGAGGAGAGGGATCAGGTTGTGGAAGGGAAGAAGTTTATAGACCTTTTTCTCAAGGTGTGATTGACGTATTCTGTGGCGGAGATAGGGTCTCTCCTCAAGGTTGGAGAATCATCATCATTACGTGGAATAAATATTCTAAGATCCACTTCGAGAACATGGTGTAGAGAAAGGGTTAATTCTGGTAGATGGTTCATATGGTGTCCACCATTCAAGGATTAATGTTTAATGTTTATGTCTCTAGTTTATCTGGGGACATGTGGTGTGAAGGTCACATGTGGGATAATCAGGGTCCATTCTTTATGTCTTTCAATTCTTTTTTCATTTTGGGAAAATCATTAGATGTAAAGGTGAGAGCCATGAACATAGGCCTCAAACTCATTACACATTGAAACATCTTTTTGGATGGTGTGGAATATCATTATTCTTTTCATACTATGCTTAATCATGATATTATAAGTTATCCTTCGCAATTGAGTTTTCAGGTTTGATGGTGCAGCTTTATCATCTTTCTAGGAATCAATTTCAATAATACAAGGAGAAATGTTAATTTTTCTATGGATGTAATTTCCAGTAATGTTAGTACTCGTTAGTGCAACATTATATAGTGAAAAACTGGTTCTTTACAAGTTAATTATTGTCCTATTGTATGTGGAATTACGTTGGCCTTCATCATTTTTTCCAGCCATATTTTTGGGCTTCTTGTCGGCTCCATGGAAAAAAAATAAACTGTTAGTGGTAAACATGATATATATTATTTGTAATTAAATAATAACATGTGTATAATGGAAATTATAATATGATATTAACATTATAAAATCATAACCACTAATTTATTATTCATAATCATGAGATAGGGATTAAATTTTGGTAGTTCGGAAGAAAAAAACATAAGGGAAATAAATAACATATAAAATATGTAAAAATTATTTGAATATGACAAAATCATAAAATTGTTTTATAAAGTGTGTCATAAGTATAATAAAATAAATATTATTTCTTTTCTAATCACCATGAAATTTATATCATCTTACGTATTTGATAACTAATTGTGTACCAACTTCAAGATTAGGATGACCCTCTTATATAACCTCATTTTGGTTTGTGATAGTCTCTTGTGTATTCTCTTATAGGCTATGGATAACCTCCCATGAACCCTTTACACTCGTAAAATATTAGTATTTACCGAATGAATTAAAAAATTTTCACGTAACCTCTCATCATATAAACATAATCCATTCAGATGTATCATAGTAAATCAAGAAAACATTAATTATTCCCCCATACATAACGCTTGGAAATGAAAATGATTTTCAAAATCATTTATTCATAAAATTCATGAAACAATCATTGATAATATAACGATGGTATCTAAGAATAATATAACTAAGGAATATTATATAACACTAATAGATGACATTATAGATGGGAAATTATATTTAATGATCCTTGGAATATTTCATGATAAAAATACACTTTTTATTTTAAAATCACATATTTATAATATAAAAATTCCGATAATAGTATGGGAAAAATTTTCTATGAAAGGATAAATAGAATAATTTCATGTAAGATTCAAATTATTTAATGGGAACGAAGTGGGAAATTTCATTTAGTTCCTAATCGTTAAAATAATTAATTTTCAATCCTTTAGTAGAATGTATATCATTCTCCAAAAAACAACCAGATTATTTTTATGAATTTAATATCAAAATTTATTAAAATATCATTTTTATACTAATAAAATTCATTAAAACATTTAAATTAATATATTAAAATTGAATTGAATTTAATAATGTCAGAAGAAATAAATAAACCTTGTTTTCTTTCAAAAAGTATCTTTAGTATCTTGAGTAAATAAGGAGACTAAAATGAATGAAAAGAATGTATGATATAAGGATACGTTGATAGAATAAATTTTTTTTTTCTAATATATATTATATAATTTCACAATAATAAATTTAAACATGATCAATATCATTAAAAAGTAACCGTAATATAATACCCTTACATGAATTGTTTATTGTTTCTCAAGTGTTCTATCCTTCTAAAAAATAAATTTAATATAACTAAAATATATAAAATATTATTATTATTTCCTATTATACCATATAATATTTAATTATAATATTTAATCACCCATTTATTATGACTAAATAAGAGAAAACATTATTTCATGGTTTTAACTATTTTAATTATCATAAAAGTTTCGGTGAGGATGTTCTAGTACATGTGATTTGAAAATGATTAAATTTTCTACAGAATGTTATCCGGATATAAATATTATAAATATTCATTATATAAATAATTTTAATCATATAAAAGGTAGATAATGAATAATCAATTGATCATTTCTTAGTGATATTTATCTGAATGTATGCATAATGGTTATTTTCATATTCACTCAATATAAAAAATGAAGATAATTAATATTTTCTCAAAAAATAATAATATTTACATAATATATATCATATATATTTAATTAATACACAATTATATATAACCATGAATGTTGTTAATGTAAAATTATTTATATCTTTATATGGATGTGGTCTTCCACACATTCCAACAGGCGATACTTTTATTTACCATTTGATGGAAATGATGTTGAACATTATAAGAAAATTATCATAATAAAATATAAAAGTATCTAGGATATTAGAATCATGATTTAATAATATAAAATATAAGATAAAAAGGTATAAGAATAAATAAAAATGAATGGAGAGGTCACAATGACTCTTTTTCATTTTGACCTCTCCATTGGCTTACATCATAACGCTCGAAAAGATGGGATTATAATTAAAACAGGTCCTCCAGGAAATGGAAAATTATTTTAAGAAAGTACATTGTTAGGTATTGGATATGGCATGTGGTTATTTGTGTGAGGATATGAGAAGAGAGAATGTTATCGTTTAATATGTGAGGGAGAAGATACACTTCAATTTACTAAATATATATGAAGACAATTATGGTATTTCTCAATTATAATTCTTAAAAAAACAATTTATATTATTGATAATATAATGTATAATTATATCAATAAAATAATAATAATATATTTTTATGTTGAAATAATACCCATTCTAATTCTTTTTGTCCACATATAAATGTGTATTATCTTTAATAATGGAAACAAAATGTTTTTTATATTTATAATTAATTATGATCAAAAATGGAGGTAGAATAATTATAAAATACATAATGGATTATTCAAAATATAAATTAATTTTTTTCAAATCAAATTTCTATAAGTGGAACTAATTAATTTTAAAATTAATGAGAAAACTGAAAAAAAAACTATTTTTAAATAAATTCATTTCTAGCTTAAAAATGAAATGACATCAATTAAATACCAAGTATTATTATAAAATATGATTTCACAAATAAAAAATATTTTTCTTAAATAACTCATTTTCCCATAAATAGTTTTATCTTCACTCAAAAACATTAGATAACTAATTTAAATAAATTTATTAATATACTAAAAATTCATTAAAATATATTCTTTATAGTTATCAATATGATTTTTTTAGCATAAAATATAATGTAGAAAAACAAATTTCTTCAAAAAAGGTGTTTTATTAGTTAAATGATATTATTAAAATTTAGTAATTGTCTAGTAAACATAAATAAATAAAGTTGAATTTCAATATATATATATATGATAATGATGTTCAACATATTGATAATCCTCAATTGAAGGGAAATGTTAATATGGTTCATCATATCATTTGGACAAATAAATTTGGCACTACGTGTAATGAAAGATATCAAAAATATCTTTTTTATTTCAAATGAAATAAAAATTAAATCTTGGTTTGATAAATTATAAACTGATTAAAATAAATTCTTCCCTCAATATAAAATCACTCTGATACAATCAAATGAAGATATATCAACATCATAAAATCTTTTAGTTCATATGTAGCTTTCATGAATTTATTATTTATCCAGAGAACACTAACAAGGTAATTATTCTTTTTTTAGAAATTAAATTTCGTGATCTAGTATTTATACTACTTATAATTTATAGATGATGAAATTATCTAATTTTAAAACCTTTTAGTTCATTATGAGTAAATAATTTTCCACTATGGGTTCGTTTTATCATAGGCACCCTGACCACCACTCTGATTCTTTTATAGTAATTTTTCCTAGAAGTATCAGTCAAAAAGAACATAACCAATCTCGATGTTACCCTAATTAATGTATAATATAGTAGTGATATATTATTCAAAATAAATTTATAATATAATGAAACTCCAAAAAAACAAAATACAAAAGTTATTTGGGTTGAGCACGGAAAATGTTCAATAACATAAATCATTTATGGATCCATTGATATTCTATATCTATATAGTATATGAACCAAAAATGTTACCATATGTAGAAAACATCCACACTTATAAAATCCATATCCATTTAGAGTGACTTTATTTGATTCCTTAACAAATATTAATAATCATCCTTTCTATAAGAATATATAATAATATCATCTATTAACACTACCAATAATTTATTATGATAATATCATTTAACTATATTCATTAAATAAATGAATATAATGGGTGAATTATTAAAACCAAATAGAATCGTTATAAACTAATAGTTTCTACACCCCTTATATATAGATGTGTTATGTATTAATTTTCATTTTATTTTCAATTAATAGTATCCAATTCAATGATAAAACTTGGAAATTTCTCATATCCATGTAATGGATCCAAAAAATTTCAAAACATGAAAAACTCTACCTAATATTGAGTGTGATATTTTTATTTTTTGTGATAGTCAATATTAAGTCATGTTAATCAATATTTCATCATTAAAAAAGTTACTAGTGCACCCCATGGTTATATATTTGAAAAAATAAATCCCTTATCAATATTCAGTTGGAGTTTCGATTTCAATATCTATAACTCATCTGGTGTCATTTTATAAAGATTATTTGAAATAGGTGTAGCTCTTGGTAAGAGTTTTATTGAAAACACAATATCACTATTCATTACAAGACTGGGAAAATCAATAATAATGACATTAAAACACCCATAAAATATTTATAACATTTATGTAGAGTTTATCCACAACCACCTGCTATAAAAACCTTATTTATTATGGTTAAAAAGCCACAAAATTGATTTAATCTCTAATTAAATATTGCATTCATCCTCAAATTGATATATGATCATTTTTCTATTATAAATATCCAATATTGATCCCCTTCTCTAATAATCAACACATTATTTATGTAAGGAAATCAAATACTTTCCCAAAATGACATAAAATTAATATAGAGAGAAAACAATGTGATTTTTTGGATGCTCATTCCCATAAAAATAAAATATAGTTGAAACCTAGACATGAGATTATATCATTATAGAATCAGTGTCTTTCAATTAGATTTCAATATTTAATAGTTGAGGCAAATTTTTAATTCAATTAAAAATTTATTCTGACATAATCGAGTTTTGTTTTTCTAGAATCAAATTTTATTTAGTTTTTCTAGAGGGGATATTAAACGCATCTTTTACAACCTCATTATAATACTCTACATCAAAAAATAGTGATTGTATTACATTCCCATTAATCTATGTGCTTAGTAGAAATAGGATTTTGATCAATTTCACTAACCCTCATATGTTTTCATTTTTATGGAAATGTACTATAAACCATAAATTTAATCCATTAGAGTGTCAGTGGTGTATTATGTAAAATATTTTCTTCATTGAAATCATTTCTAAAATTATTCTCTTCATTTAAACACTCAATTACCTAATTATCTTAATTTCTATACATAATGAATATAATAATACCATGAAAGATATTTGTTCCCGGTTTCTTTTCAAGGATTTAGATTAAAAAAATATTTATATTATTCCCTATAATTTATTTTATTATTTTTAATTTTAGTTCAATCATTTTTTTAATTTCCACACAAAGGGATTGATAAGTAACTCAACTATCTATTTATTCATTAATAACTCATAAAATACTCATAAACAATAATTTCCACTATGAATAACTCCCATTATTAAAGTAGTTCTATGACAATGAATAATCTGTTGGTTTTAACATATTAGTCAATGAAAATACCATAAGTGTACCTTTCACATCCTGTAAAATTTTCCTTACAGGTATTAATTTATTCATTAATTTTATACATTAGATTGAGTAATTCCATCCCCATGTTCACTTGAAGAGTAAAATAGAATATAACTATCAAAAAATAAACAACATAAATTATCCCACTCCATATAGTAAATTTCATTATGTATTTTATGTTCTTAATAACATTATACCATTGTTATGCATCTATTTCCATGTGAGAGAAATCATAAACCCCATTTTAATGCTATGAAAACAAGAGAACGAAAAATATATCTTAGTGGAATTAACTTATTACTCGATAACTATTATATCATTAAACCCAATATAATAGGTTATATTATCACTCATGAATGAAAAAATTGAATTTTTTTACCACCATTGATTTTTTGTGATCTCAATATGATTAATGGGGTTAGAAAGAATAGTAAGAATAAAAATAATACTTTTCATTCCATCTCCTTTAACATTTTGTTCGTTTTAAGAACAATCCATATATTATACAACACATTTAGAATTTACATTTTTCGTTCATGATTGATTCATTGTATAAATAAACTTATATAATGAGATTATATAAGAAAATTGATAAATATAAAATCCTTAAAATAATTTATAGGATGTCTACATCACGCCACCTTCTTTTCTATCAATTACACATTAGGATTAAACATGTTCATACATGTTCATAATATATTCAAATCCATTATAATGTTTTATAAAAAATGGTAATTAACCATAGAATATCCCATAGGAGTGTCTACCCAGGTGGTAAGACTTAGATCCACTCATCATGAATTTGTAACGATCGAGATAACACCCAATAAACCTCATTAATAGTGGTTACTAAAATATGTATATATTCACCAACTATATCTACATATAAGTGTTCATATTCGGATTATTAATCACAAATATGACACTCCTTGTACATTGACATTTGATGTTCACCTACACATATTCTTTTCATAATTATTGACACTATAGTTTTCACATCAAAGTTTCTAATAGAAATTAAACATTACATTCATTCCAAATGTGGAAACCCAAATATGAAATACATAAATATTTTGTCTTATTAGAATGTGTCTTGGTACATATCAGTATAATCCATGATATAACCATAAAATTGTAATTTATTGGGAAACATTTATATATAACCAATTGTTATATAAAAGATATATATTATCCTTGGTTATATTTTAAACAACTATGACCGTTGTTTGATAAAAAAAGAAAATATTTTTTCATATCTTAGGGAAAATGAAACATAAGAATGTGTGATCTATGATACCCATAATTGACAAAAAGGAAGTTTCAGTGATCATTTAATTTAAAATGTGCACAATACTATAGGAACATGAGTGTAACATTTGAAAATAATACCCAAGAATTAAAATAGAAATACCATGAGTCATGGAATAATTTACAAAAATTATAACAATTGAATCATAAATAATCATATAACATGACCCAAGATTGAATAAAAATTGTATAAGATCATATATGAAAATATTGGGATAAAATTCTATATAATCCCAATTTTAGATATAATATTTCAAGGATAACCCTAGAGATATTCATTACACATTATGAATTTTCAATCCATCAGTGTACTAACATTGGTCTTGGAACACCAATAGTGTACCCTCTTTTGGGATTAGGAAAACTCCAGGGTACCCTATTATGGACTTGGGATAACCTCTCATATACCCATTGATCAGAAAAAATAATTGTTATCCAGTTACATATATGGTTAATAAAAAACCACGTATCATATTACCATAATGAATCCAAATGTTTATCACATAATCTTGAAAGCATGTATCATTCCATCAAATCATTTCCCATTGAACAAAAACTGGGTTTTATAAATATTTTATCATTCTAACCATAATCCACTAAGAGATATAATAAGCATTGAATCATGAAATCATATCCCCGGTGAATCATAATTAAAATCAAATGATGTTATCATAGATTGTAAATTATTTTTAAATATCAGTAGAACTTTTATTTAATAAAATATAGTTTTTTTAAAATTACATATTCAAATTAAAATAATCAACAAAAATATTATGTTAAAAATTAATTTAGAAAAGAATATAATTATGAAAAATAATTTTCAATTAACTTAGTGGTCATGGTGGCTAGAAATTCTTATAATTTCATATTCATGAAAAAAATGATTTCATTCACATATTTAGTTAAAATATCCTCACTCAAAAAAATTACTTTTAAAACTCTTCATTATAATATTAAGATGTATAAAAATTAATTTAGTCAGTCATTTTAGTATAATAAAATATCCATTAAATAATTTTGATGATGTTATGAGTGTGGGATAAAATGGATTTTGGACCGAACATAAAAATAATGGTGGGATTCTATAAAAACAATTCTATCAGTATCTTATGTTTTTATAGAGATGAAAATGAATGTAAAGAATTTATTTGATAAAAATAACTAATGGATAATAAAATAAAATATATTTATTATATATTTATTATATAATTTATGAATTTGAAATAGTTTCTTGAATGATCCTAATGAAAATGAGATAGTAACATAAAACACTTACATCAAGTCTCTCTTGACTAGTATGAACTCTAAAACCAAATATATGATATTTTAATTAATAATACCTATATAATTGAACCAAATTAACAACTATAAATAAATAATGGTTATACTATTAAAACTCACCAACCTTTTTTAAAATTTCACATATTAAATGACATTTCTTGTTGTTAACAATTTTGATTTTCCTAATAGATTAATTCAACTGTTCGGGTACTTATATGTTGATCATGGTCCCATAATCTCAATAATTTTAATAATGATATAAATATCATATATATATATATATTTACAATCATTCGTATCTGATACATATAAAAAATTTAATTATAGTATAACCTAAAAAGTGTTATTTTTTATGTACACATTAACAAAATTATCATTTTCTAATGAAAATATGTGATGAAAAATGAATAATTATTTTCTCTTAAATAATAATTATTTGATAAATAATGTCTTCTATATTAATAAAACTCATCCTATAAAATCATTGATAGATACTGATGGAATATTAACCATACCACTATGGTCTTGCAGTAGTCCACATGTACGCACGAGCAATAATTTCATTTCTCATTAAATAGAAAGGAGGTGGAAAATGATACTACATAATGAAAATAATATATAATAATATTATGAAATTTTAATAATCATTTAATGAAGGATAACATATATTGAGGGAATGAGGAATAATAATTTAAATTTAAGGAAATCTGTAATGATTTAAACATCTTCATTGAGAAACCACCATTGGATTGCACATTTTTCATTGAATGGATTATATCCATACAAAAAACCTCTAAGAAAAGTGAATTATTTATATCGATGTATTTTGTGATGGGATTACAGATCTAATATTTTCATTTTATGTGGATAAGAGAGGATATGAGGGCCCATTTATATGTGAATGAGAGGGATCATTTGGAATTATATAAAATATTAAAATAAAATTCATGTCCTTATCATGTATATTTCTTACGAATAGATATTTATTCTTATTATGGAAAAAATTGGATATATTTATCCCTAAAATGTAAGAAAAATGTATTTTTATGTGAAAATATTATCCTAATCTCTTTGTCTAAGCACCTGGTAAAGTAGTTTTAAACATAACAATGATAACAAAATTTTATTATTTTTACAATTCATTTTTTCCAAAAAATGAAAGTGGAGTCATTAAAAAAGATTGGAATTATGACTCCAAATATGGAATAAAATTTTCATTATTAAATTTACATTGGAGTTTTATATTAATGTTGTAATAAATTTTCAAAAAACATGAAAATCTATTTTTAGAAATTCTCATTTTCATGAATAAAACACAATTTATATTCACTCATTTCATAATAAAAACATTAAAATGAATTTTAAATTTTTTTATTTAATATAAATCATAAAATTTCCATAAAATTAATAATTAATAATTACTTATTTAATTTATTATGATAAAAACATTGATCATAGAATTTTGTTTTAAGTAAAATTATTATTTTAGCATCAAATGATATTATCTTCACTCATAAGTATTACAAATAAAATATAATGCTCTTTTTTACCAGATTAAAAATAAATTTAAATCAATTTTTATTAGTTATCAATATGATTTTTATATTATAATAACATGTATACTAATGGTTTTCAATGAAAAATATATATTTAAATCATTAAATGATTTTTTTTATTTTACTTATTATTTTAAGGTATTGATCAAAAAATTGAACTGAAGAAAAAAATTATATATAAATATAATATTCTTCTTAATTTAAATCATACCAAATAAAACAATTAAATGGTTATAATTGTATATTAAATCATCATTTCATGAAAACATGGGGATACGTATTTGTCAGAAACTAAAATACATTACGTTTATTTAAAAGAAAGACATTTGAATTATTTTGTTGTTATAAATTAAGTGTGAATTTAATTATTTTTGCCCTATTAGTTATATTTATGCATCTATGATGAGGTTTTTTAGAGTATTTTTTAGTAAATTTGATGAGAAATAGAAGCTACTAAATTTTTTATATAAAAATTTGGTGCTAATTTTTACAAAAAATATTAAGGGATGGGGAGCATACCCAAACCTCAAGATAAATTATCCATTATGTGATGGGAGGATCTAATATAGACCTTCAATATTTTTTGTTTCTCTATGAATTTTAAATCATTAATAGTCTCATTTAATTTAATTAGAAATTATTATATTTTGACATGGGGGAATAATATTTTTTAAAAGAAATTGAAATAGACCTTTAAATAAAAAAATTGTTCTGTATTTTAAGTATTATAAATGAATGTGTAGAAACAATTCCATTCTATAAAAATTAATTATGAAGATTGTATTTTTTTTAATATATAATGTTTCTAAATTATTTAATAAATGTATATATATGTGGTTTTTAAGAAACCTTTTTCAAGGGATTTCCAAAGATACTTAATTATACTATTTATAAATTTTATTAAAAAATAATATGAAGTTATTTTTGTGACCAACCCAGGATTAAATATATTTTTTCACATGAATTTTTAATGATATGAAGTTATTATAAATTTTGGTATGAAATTTATTATTTATAAATATTTAAGATGGAGTTTCATTAAATAAATTTTAATATAAAAGGAAATAAAGCACCTATTTATAATTAGTAGTTGTCCAATTTTTATTTAAAATTAAAATTCTATAAATCTATAGAACTAAAATTAACATTAGGAATAGGGTGGAAAATCATTTTGGGAATTATTTTTTTAATTATAAATTTTTAATTTTGGTATAAATAGTTTTTTATTACCTAATCTATATATATACAATAAGAATAATAAATTATAATTTTTTTCACCTAACCTTGGAGTGCTAGTATGGGCTCCATTAATATGTCCCCTAGTTCAAAATTTTTTAGCATTTTGGAAGATTTTATTAATTATATTCTTAGTTTGAGGTAGGGTTTTATAATCCAAATGTCTCTATATTGAATAATTTATCATAGCCATTTCACTAAAAAGAATCCCATCACAATAATATTGAATAAATAATTGTTCAAACATTTTATGGTTTGGTAAAATAGAACATAAAATTATAAATATATTTTAACAATCATATGTTGTTTCACATTGAGTCTGTATAATTTCAGGTATTTTTTTCTAATTATATTTTTCAAAAAATCTTTGAATTTTTATCAAAGAAATGATTCATCAGTTCATTAAAAATTATTTGAATTGGTGTAAGAGTATAAAAACCTATAACACCCCATGAATATTCAATGTCACATCATGGTTTATATTTTATTCTTTTCATATTTCCCATGGTTTTTATTGGATTTTTGGGCTATCTTGAGGACTTGGGTGTGAGTTCATTGTCAACGGGGTGGACTTGTAGATATTTAGAAGATATTATAAGGTATTTATTGTATGACACAATATTATATAATATTTTTTGGGGGATGTATTTCAGGTTGTTCTATTATCATGATTCATGTTGTGAGTGTTTCTTTCATGAAATAAATTTCCCATTGATTGTTTAGTTGAATGTTTAAAATAAGGGGACCTCTAAGAAAACCTATAATTTCAACTACTAAAAAAGGCTTGTGTTTTTATATGAATTTGTGATTCTAAAATATCGTATCCATCATTTCATAATGGACCAATGAAACATTAATTGTAGAAACCCAGGATTACATTAAAATAAATAGTACATTAGTCTCATAATTTATATTATACATCTCACAAAGTCACATCAACAAAATGGTTTGGTGTCTTATATATTAGGTATATAAACATATTATTTTACTAAAAATGTGAATATTTATGCATAATGGGTCTTTTAGATCATTTATAAAATTATTGAATGATATAATCATATTTATAACCTTGGATTTGGAAGGATGAAATTTTGTTGAGCTCAAACTCATAGTAAGGGAAAGATATATCAAAATGTATTGAATCATGAACATGAATGATAATATGATTATGGAAAAAAATATCCAAAAATATGATCAATAAAACATGGTGAGGATTCATAAAAACTAATATATAAATATAAGACTATAAAAATAGAATTAAGGAATCATAAAATTTGAGCATCATACTAAAGACACGAATAATTTAAAAGAACATAATTAATAATCAATAAAATTTAAAATAACATTATATAAAACATTGAAATGTCGAAAAAATTAATTATAATGATGTTAGAGAATTATTTAAAAACATTACTCCACTTCATGTCTTGAATAACCAGAATGAATATACTTTATTTTTTTGACAAAAAAGGTCTGAATTCATATTATGAATATAAAAAATGACCAATTTTATTGTTGTAAAAAATACATAATCTATTATTATGAATAAAAAAATATCCATTCCTAAAATCATTTTCTCATGAGATATAAATACTTCACCAATGATTTTTGGGTGATATAGGACCCCACCATTTAATATTTAAACAAATGTTTCCAATAATAAAATCAAGAATTCATCATATTATAAGAAAACTTAGGAAAAAGTTTGAGTTTCTTAAAATATTAAAATAAACTATCGTACCATGATATTAAGAAATCATATAATATCACAACTGTGATTTTATGAAATAAATAAAAACCAAAAAACATATAAAATGAGAAAATAACATATATTAATGAATGATAAAACTTTGATGGTAAATAGTAATTCAAATACTATATTAATTAGAAAAAACACATTGAAAACATTGATTAATAAATTAATTATAAAAAAATGACAGGAAAAGTATTTTTTATGAAATTATTATTTACAAATAGAATGTCCATGTAAATAAATAAATTTCTTAGAAATGTGGAGATAAAATAAAATGAATATTGATATATTTTAAAAGAACCATTATTAATGAAGATATTAGAAATATATAATGATTTCAAAATAGAGAAGTTAAAATACATATATTTTCTTCAAAAAACATTCAATAATACGGTCATAAATATAATATAATTCATTGAAAAAGGATAATTGAAAAATATTTAGAAATATTAAATTTTGAAGATAATATTAAATAATTGAATGATGACATATTTTACAAAACAGTAATTGAAAATACATTGATAGAATGTTTTTTAATAAATAATATTTAATAATGGAAACATGAAGTATACTAAAATTTTTGACAAGGGTAAGGTGAAAAGGAATTATAATTTTTTTGGTTCGAAAATGAATCATTAATATTTGAAATTGAAAAATTGATAAATTTTATTAGTATAAATTCTCATTGGATGTTAAATCCTTTTAATTTTAAATAGTAGAAAAAATAATCGAATATTTTAAAAAACCATGTTAAAATCCCATGTCACTTAAAATAATTTATAAATAAAAAATTTAAAATGAGATAATTAAAATTTTATGGTTACTATATATATAGGATAAAATGATTATATAGGTTTTAAAACGAATGAGTATAAAAATTCCTTAAGAGTATTATAACATTTTGGAGATCTTGACTTACACATGGATCTTGAATATATATCCTAACATGTTAAGTATCATTTAAGTCAATTCTCTTAAAGAAGAATGATAATGAAATTGAACATTAAATACCATAAATAATGAATTATTTCATGATATAATATAACTTATTGGAATTATATAGACCTCATAATTAATAATAGGTTCCAAATATATGAAATTACTCAATGATTGTTATTTTAAATGAGAATACTTTTCATTGTGTCTTTACTTTTTTACCACACTCTCACCTCATTATAGACCTGGATTTTATATAGATGTCCACATTAACATAATGGGATGAGTTTGACTATGGATGAACATGGGATTATGATTGTGTGAGAGGGACCTAGGGAGAGTAAAAGGGATGATTTTGTAGGAGTATGTTTTTACACGTGTGTGTTTGAAATGGTGTATGTGATCCCCTTTTATAATAGAGGATGATGGAACTTCTAGAAACACCCTTTATATTTTAAAAATTATGATACATCATTCCTTGGTCGATGGAAACAATGTTTTCAAATAATTGAATTTGGAGAGTATTTGGGACAATCAAGGCTTATCAAAATATTTCCACACAGGTTTTAAACATGATATACAGTTTTTATCATTATGTATTCGTTTCTTTTATAGTTTTTAACATTAAGATATAAATGTAGTTACTATTTATGGGATTTTTTTATTTATTAAACATATAAAATAATCAATAAAAACAATATTTTATTTCATTGGACTATATTTATATTCTATTTAATGTAATTGAATTTATAATTATATAAAATTAGTATTAAAATTAATATATACAATGCATAAAAAGTGTTTTTCAGGTGAACAAATAAAATTTTCCCCATTATGGATTCTTAATCATATTTGGTATTGATTATTAATTGAATTTTTGTTAATATATTTAAATATTTTGTTTGTAAAAAATATTGCATGATTAATTAATGAATTTTAGCATAATATATTGAATAAGGATTATTTGGAAATAATTAGATAATAATTTTAAATTAAGAGTTTCATCATTTTCATAGAAAATATAAATAATAATTAAAATCTAAATATTATACTAAAATATAGTTAACAGAAACATAAATAGAATGATATTTAATATAAAAAATTTATGAATTATTTTATGAAATTTATATTCTATTTATAGGGAAATTAATCTAAATGATAAAACATGTAACCAAGGAAATCCTTTTTTAAGAAAAAGTTTATTTTTAATCCAAATGAAATAGGACTAAGATAGTATATTAAATAAAATTATTTTAATTTTATTTGAAATAATTATTATAATTTAAATAAAATTATTATATAAATATTATAAATTAAATACTTCATTTTAAAATGATATAATTAATTAAACAAAATTGTCAAAAAACACAGTTTTCATTAAAAACCTACATAAATTTTCAGAATGTTGAACGTGGGATTATAAATAAAATGTATTATTTTAAAGTGAATCATTATTATTTATAATATATTATATATAATGAAATAGTAAATAGTTTCAAATAATTTCAATTTATATAAAATCTGTATTATTTGAAAAATCCACATTTTATCACTATTCACCGAAAAATCATTTTTTTAAAAATAACACAAAAATAAAACCTAAGATTTTTTTAATGAGAAAATGAAAAACTAACATTAATTTAATAAATTAAAATTATAATATTTGACTTTTTAATTTTTTCCTATATAATTTTCAACATAAAGAAAAAATTGTTTATATAAAATAACATTTTCATTATTTTTTGTTATAAACCTTCTTAAATTATTAATTATTAATGGTTTATCATTTTAATATATATTAGGGATTTATTAAAATGGTATTTTTTTATGTTTCAGTTCTTTTGAATTATTTTTATCAGGGGACACAAGTTATAGAACATTGTATGTATTGTAAACGATCCAAAAAATCAACAAAATACATTGTAAAATTAAAATAAATTTCATCATATCAATTTTAATTATTATATACTAATGAATATAGTTAGGGGTATCCATAATATTGATATGAAAGGAGGTTTATTTTCAAGTCTTGTATTAATGATTATTTTAGTGAGACATTGAATTATACAATTTATTTTTATGATGAATATTCAAACATTGAGTTAATTTATAACCTTTTGTGTTAAAAATCCATAACAAATCAGTATAAAAACTATTACAATAGAATAAGTATTACTAAAGGGATCATGTAAATCCTATTACTAATATATGATTAAAATATTATTTGGAATATGAAATGCAATTTTTTTGTTGATTATGTTAGATTCTATTGGAATACAGAAAGTAGATTCCCAAAACTACATTGAACTTGCCTATAGTTGGGCTTAAATGTTTTATGGGGTGAAAATATTATGAAATAAAAAATACGATACTATAATAGTTGAAGATGATATGAAATCATTAGGGTGTTCATTTGATTCTCTTGGGAATCATCATCATCTTATTAGGGTGGATAATACTATATTTTTTTTTGATATCCAAAAAATATAGAGTGGAGGGTGAGTGTATAATTTTACATACTTATTCATGACCTACATTCTTCAATAGAAATTAGATTTTATATACCATGATCCCTTAGTTTGTGAGGATGATGATTTTTGTTATCCTTTTTAATTATTGAGTTGGTTTATAGTATTTTGTGACACCCAAACTCAATACATTGGAAGCGTTGAACATTCTCCACCATTATTTTATGGATTAATTTCATCATCTGATATTGATAATCATCAAACCATTGAACAATCCTACACACATGGTGAACATTTTTTTATTCATTTAGGCATTCCAATGTATTCTTTTTTCCTTAATTTTTGATAGGTGAGAATTTGAATCTATTTTCATTCATCAGCATCCTCACCTATTCTTTTGGTAATAATTATTATTATATTCCCAGTAATTTCAATTTTATATAAATATTCTTGATATTAATCATAGGATGAAATAGTTAGATGAAAAAGATCAGTTGATTTTAAAATGCAGAATATTTCCCACTTGATAGATTACTACAACATTATTCGGCATGCACACTGTTGACTTGGTTTCCCCTTGGTCATTCCATTAATAAAAAAATTTAATATTGACTAATCATTGTTTGTATAAAAAACGTATTAAAAAAATAGAGACCCACAATATATTGATCTCAAAAACCGCAAAATTATATTTTATTTCAATGTAAGTCACAACTGGTTAAAATTTTGATCCCTTATATTTATTTCTCAAATATGTATCCTATCAAAATACAATAATAAATAATTTGTTATGGATTATAGTGAGAATGCGATAAACCTAATAATATCCCCTAAAATTGTCAAACTAGGTTAATGGTATGGTTTCATTCACTGTGCATCCTAGTGATTGGAAAGAAATAATCATCCAAAGCTTCTCTATGTTATTACCCTTAGATTAATTTGGACTAAAACAATGACAGAAGATATTATGCGCATAGGGGTGTATTTCTAGAGAAATCTATTTACTCAAGAATTTTATAATATTTAGTGATATCATCCAATACATAAGAACATATATATGGTATTTAGAATGGTTCTATAAACCCAATAAGGTAACTATGTTAATCCTTAAAAATAATTAAAATATTCTCTAAAATAACTAAACCCTTCAACATATACAAACTATAGTAAACCATGCGAAACATAACATAATGTGTACATTAATATAATGTTTTAGAATATAAATATCATAATATTTTCACAATATATATACTAAAAAGATATTTATTTTCTTGATTATTTACATAAAATTTTTATTTTATTAAAAATTGGAAATTTTATCTAGAATATTATTTATTTATACTTTTTTCACATCTCCCATTATATAATCATCTTAAAACATGGTGTTTGGGAACATAAAAAATTGATGAACTAAAATGATCAGTATGGTAAATATATATCATAAATATTATGATCCTAAGAGTGATGAAAGATTTTTGGAAGACATATATATATTTATAAAAGATAAAATACCAAGGATGATAATAATAAAACATAATTAACTAATGTGATATAAAAAAAAAGTTTATTAAGGATCCAAAACTGTTATGACCTGGAAAAAAATAGAACATAATAATCATCTAACAATTAATAACTATACCATGAAACAAAATGCATTAAAAATAAGTAAGGTTTACTTATGAAAACATAGTATAACAGGATATACAACATGGGGATTTTAATCAACAATAATCATTAAGATATTACTACACTATAAACAAAAATATTTTTGAGCAGTATATTGTGAAACAAAAAATACCCACCCTTCATGTAGTAAAAAAATTAAAACACCTTAGGATGTAAAACAATATATTCTCATGATTTGTGTTAGAAAAAAACAAACTAAATATGATTGATATTTTTAATAAACAAAATTCCCATGATCCATGTTGTGAACAAATTCACATGCATCAAGATATTGAAAAAAAATGCACTTACTTAACATCCTTTTCCCATGAGTTATAAATCCATAACCAATGTTATTTATATTGATATAGTAAATCAAACATCATAATTCATACATATGAGTTCCATATGAAAATGAAACATTCAATATCTTGTGAATAATCAATGTTAAAAGAAGGGTCTTTCATAAAACATTCATGGAAATAGCATAACATGAACCTGCTAAATTAGAGAACATGAAAACGAGTTTTTTTAAAGAAGTTCATAATAAAATATAAAAAGTGATAACAAATATCATTTCATGAAATATAGTCCATAGTGGGTAATTATAATTTAAAATACAATAGTTTTACAAATAACTTTAGAAAACAATGAATTAAAAATTACATAAAAATTATAAGGGAAAGAGAAGTATTTATAAAAAATATCTCAAAATAACATATCTTTTAAAAATAATATGTATTCAATTTGAAGACTCTAAAATTCATTGAAAAATTTAAACTTTAAAAATATCATTTATTAATTTATACTTGAATAAGATATTATAATTTAATAAATTGGAAGTTACAATACATTGAAAATTTTTACTTATAAACCATTAATAATGGATAGATAAAAAAGGCATAATGTTTTACAAAAAAGTGAATTTTAAAAATATTTTTAAAATGTGAAATTTAAAAAACACATTTCATAATATCAAAAATAAATAATTATTTGAAAAATACTATTTTGTAAAATTTGACAAAATTTATATTTTTTAAAAAATTAATAATAGAAACATTAAAAATCAATGTTCTCAAAAATAGAAACCAAACCTACTTTTAAAAACATTAATATTAAAAAGATTTGTTAACAATAGAAATTTGAACAAGTATAAAATTTATCAAAATAAAATTTTGATTATATAATGAAACATTTTATTTTAAAATAATAGAAATTTTATTTTGATAATTTTGATATAACATTATTGAAAAGGAACATAAGTTAATAAATTTTACAACAACAAACTTAAAATTTTTTAAACTTAAATTAAAATTTACCAAATATATATCTAGAGCTGATTAATGTGATATATGAACTATAATTAACGTGCACTAAAATACCCAAAATGGTTTATCACATTTTTAGTAATGTCACCTTTTATAAAGAATTTCAAAATAAATCCTCATGGATTGATTAAAATTTAAATAAAAAACATAAAATATAATGGACATGAAATTGAGCATATAATACCATGAATTATGAATTAATTCATGAAATAATGAATCACATATTCAGTATACAAGACATTTTAATAAAAATATGTTCCTAATACAAACTATTTAATACTATTTTACTATTTCTAGGAACTCCATAACCACCATTTTGATCCTTATTTTCTTGGTATACATTTACCAATGCATTGGGTGAAAAATTGATTTTTTTGGAAGTTCTTGTGTTGTGCATAGTTGGTTCATGGTTTTACCAAACTGTGCACCCTACTACTGGAATCTGTGAAAATTGTCTTAATAAGGGTTTGTATGGTTAGAGCACGGTATGAAAAACCATGAACCCACAAAGTAGAAAATGAGAAACTCAACCAGTAAGGGAATATGGATAGGGCACTCAATTTTTCTAACCATGTTTCCCTACCGAACATAACATGCATGAAACTTTTAATTAATCATAAAATTGGTTAAAAATTTCATGAACCCATACTTTGACCCCTGATCATCCCAAACTCCAGGTTGAATGTTCTCGTTGTTATCAGGGGCCAGAATATCCTATTTTTGATCATCCAAATCCTCTCCGAGGTGGATAGAAGCTTTATAATCTTCATTTGAGAATTTCTGAGTAATATTCCATTCATCATTCTATCACTCCCATTCTCATATTCTATAGTTACCCAGGTCTAATAGATCTCTATTTATTTTGGAGGATATAATCCATATTACCTTGTCTCATTAAATTAGGATTGAATTTTGGATCATCGTTGTTGATGTTCTTTGTTTGAGTTTCTCATCTAGGGATCTATGATTCATGATCCTGCAATCAATGTTAGCTGGTACCATTTGATATTTTCAAAATGATATAACCAAAAAATAATTGATTTAAATTAAATTGATTAATTGAAATTTAGTTACATTTAATTGGTTTGTATTAAACACAATTCTAGTGAATTAGGTATTTGAATTTATTTTTGTATGAAATTATGGAATCCCTCCAATAAAAAAGTATTGGGGTATGTTTTTGAAACATAATAGAAATTATTAAAATATATTTTTGAAATAAAATTCATTAATTTAAATTGTTAAATTATTTCAAAATTATATTTGATAAAATTGATTAATTCTTTCTTATCGAATCCCAATGGTTTTATCTAGGAAAATTATTGATTTCATTAAAAACATGTTTTTAATGTAAATTAGATTGTTGAAATCGAAAATATGGTTAGAATAGTTTTTAAATTAGTTTTCAAATTAATTTACCATTTTTTAGAACATGATATGTAAGGTTTTTAGTTATTTATTTGGAAAAAACATGCTTAATTGGAATATATATATCATCGGATTAGAAAATTACATATTTAACATAAACTTATAGGCAGATATAATTTGTTGTTGGATATTGGTTTATCTTCATTGTACAATGTTAGAGAAAAATGGGTGCACATTATATTGATCAACACATGAGTCTATGGGGATCCCATAACCTAGAACTATCATACCTCTTGGCAGATTACTATTTTTTTCCTTCATGATTATTTTTATATGCATTCCATAGATTGTAAAAAACATTACACATTCCTTGTGAATTTATACAAACTATTATATATATATTTTTTATGAAGAAATTTTTTATAAATGTTTTCCATCATTTTAAAAGTAAATCAGGATTTTTTCTAAATATGATTTTGCAATTACATTTCAATTAATTTAAAATTGATATCATTATTCACTGAATTATTTTGGCCTCTAATTATGGAATACTTGGTGAGGCCCTACTGGGATTTAGGATAACACACTAAATTTTCTTTATAGTTTTATATATTATCCTATTCTAGGTTCGAGAAAGGTTAATGAACAAATTAGAGGCATTTCTTTTTATTTTTCATTGGGATTGTAGAGTTTTTCAAATTGGGATTCAGTTACAGATCATATTCTATAGTAATTTGTGGCTCTAGTTTGGGATGTTTATACCTATTTGAATTCTAGTATAGTTCTCCTTATGGTGTTTTTAGCTATTTATATTGACCTATATTCCCATTTTATATTGTATTTGTGGAAAATTAATTTCATCATTCATATTGTTTGATTTTAGGTGATTCTCACCAAACCATGGGATTCAAAAATTCATTTTGTTCTATGTTAGTACCATCTCAGTTATACAGGTATATAGGTATCTTGATCGGTTAATGAATATTTTGTGGGAAATGTGACAGTAGTGTGACTTTCATTTATTTTAGTATGCATTTGTGTAATATTGTCGAAACATGTAAGGTTTCTACGATTGAGTGCCTGGAAATAACTCACTGTAATGAGACTTAAGTCACCATTTGTGGTTTGGGATAGATTTCATGATTATTAGTTATAGTAATTTCACTTATTTTTATTTTGATAAGTTCACATCCAAATCTTTTTTTCTTTTATATTTGGTATAAATCTCCATTTTTTCCCTATTATAGTGTTAATATTATGTATTCAGTGTTGACTGCTTTTTTTTGGTTGCATCTTTCCTCTGAGAATTCATGTGAATAGGTTCCAGGTGAAATAAAATAATAAGCCACATAATGAAGGTCCTATTGTGTACAATAATATTTTTTAGGTTATCATATTTGTCGTCCAAGATCAAGGACATGCATAGACACTATTTACAATTCATGCTCAAGTTGTGGAACTTCAAAGGGATGTTTTGTGGAATCATTCTCTGGAATCCATCGCAAGAATGTACAAAAAGTCAAATGGTAAAACGATCCTCCTAAGTCTATGGATGGGTTTATAAGGATTAATCATTCATTTTAGTTATTAGAGACACCTATTGAGATAATGGTGAAATGTTCCACCTTTGTATTAGAGGGACCTAGTAGGTGATAGTGGGACATTATGGTGATGTTAAAGAATCATGAGGTCTTATATAGAAATGAATATAATTCTCCTTTCACTGACTACTTCCATCCATTTTTTATGGTTTATTCCATGTCTATAGAGTTTATGAAACTGAATAAGGCCTATATGTCTATAAAAACATGATAATAAAATTGTTGATTATATACAGTTGGAACCTCTGATTATATCAAGTGAGAAGACAAAGAATAGATGGTCTTAGATGGGACATCTACATAATATTCATTATTATGTTTTCCTGCTGATGAGTCATTATTATGTTGATTTGATGGATTGGGGGTTGATAGTTGAAATGGACCTCACTAAAAAGTCATTGATCATGGGAGTCCCTTATTCTCAGAGTGATAGTTTTGGGAATTCCTCTAAATAGAAGAGCATGAGTGACAATTATCATTATCTATTATGACAGTAGTGGTTTTCAGGTCCTATTTGTAGCGGCCTGAAGCCTGACGTACATGGACATTACATTACTTTTTCGGAATACTTAGTACACAACAAAAAAACACACACAAGGACCGTAATAGTTTAGTGTCTTTGGAAACTCGGAATATAATCTTCTAATCGTGGTGAAAGATCTTCAAAATCTCCCAAAAAGATCTTCCTTTTTTTTCAAAAACCTTTCTTTATATCCTGGGGAAAATAAAACATAAAAGGGTGAGCTCAAATGCTCAGTAAGGGTAAACAAATGAAATATCAATCACATCATATTCATAAGAACATAACATTTTGGAAATCATAACCTGCAAAAGAGAGCATAATTTCATAACATGGGATAAATCATAGTAGTGAAATGAAATCCCAATAATCATAAATTAAAACATTAAAATTTTTGGCATACACACATAATCATAGAGAATCATTTATTGTTAGTCAAGACTCATTTCCAAGACTATCTTAGTGGACAAAGTCCATTTCTGAACTGAGTCACCCTCGTTTCAGTCCCGTTTCACTGAACCGGTATAACCTACCGTTCCAGCCATGTCTATATCATGAGATATAAAATCTTTACCCAATGCATTGGAGGGAGATATAGGTCCCACCCATCTCATAATGAAACCATTCTTATGTGTGCCACAAAATCATAAATCATACATCATTGCATAACCCATGTAATAAAAATGGATTTCTTAAACAACATGACATCATAAAATAATTCATATAAGATAAAGGAATTCATAAAAATAATTCCATCACAACATAATCAAATCAATGTAATAATAGGAAGAGAAACAGAAACCTATATTATCTTATATGGAAAATAATTTTGATAAAACACTTGAACTCCATTCTTGAGGAAAATATCCTTTCTTCTTCAAAAACACTTTTCCTTTCTTAACATGTCATACAATTTTAAACTAAAAGAAGTTGATCAAAAATAAACTTGAAAACTTGTAAAGGAAGCTTCTTGGAAATAATGTTTTAAAATCCATTCATTCCATATAAGTTAAAAGAAAACATTCTTCTCGTACTTTTGTTGGAAAAGACAAAAAAGTACCTCGTACGAAAAATGACAAAAGATTCCTTTCGTATCTTTTACAAAAAACTCACCGAAGGGTAAAATTAGATTTTAACAATTGTAGGTGGTTGGAAATAATATGACATATTGAGGAAAGATGGATGTGGATGATAAAATACACCCCAGTAAATGCCAAAGTATAAACAATCTCGGATAAAAATGAGATTGTGATATTTTCCCTTACCTTTGGTCTAATTTGCTTCGTAAGTGTCCGAACATCTTGTATAATGATTTAAATAATTTCTTTGACTTCTTCCAGAATCATATTCATTGTTATGATATCATATATGGTTCACTTATGACTTTATATTACCCGTTCTTTTGTAATTTCCATGTTAAAGAAGTGTTTTGGTAAAATCGTTTCATTTATCATTAGTGTTTGGACTTGTTGTTCTTGACATTATGATTACTTATATCATGATTTACTTACTTACAGAATATAAAACATGATTTATATATCATATATATTCATTATATATATATATATATAATAGATAGATAAATGAAATGAAACACACCGTTCATGGAGACGGTAGTCCGTACGTACGCATGAACGCTGTTTTCCTTTCCTTATTGTCTTGAATGGAAGTAAGTAGATGACATATATATATACACATAAATCCAGTAGATTTAACATGTCATATATTTAATTATTATTCATTATATATATACTTTATAATCATTCATGAATGGTTAATGTGGATAATGAATCTGATCGTGTCATGGAGACGGTATTCCGTACGTACGCACGAGTGATGATAGCATTCCTATGATCATGGAATTGTATTGGAGTGTATGTATACTATTTCAGAATAAGTATTAATTTATAATAGTCATATATAGTCATTATTTACACCATTATACCCATCCAAGTTAGGTGGTGGTGGAAAATAGATTACACCACGGCGTGGAGACGGTATTCCGTACGTACGCACGCGCGGTGATTTCTCTTTCCGTAGGATGGATAGATGGTAAAATAGGGTTGTTTCATACTTATAATAACATATCGGTATATTATTGATACTGATGTTATTACATAATAATTAAACAACTAAAGAAGAAGAAGTGGAAGAAGAAATAAAGATGAAAGAATCGGTAACGGCCATTAGCTCTTCTTTGAAGTGCTTCTTTGAGACCTCCTTTTAGGGCACTAAAATGGGACTTTGAAGAATACCAGAACCTCTAGGATGTCTCTAGGGAAGTGGAGAGGATTAATTGTCAAGGTTTGGCCGAGCTTGAAGGCTCAAATTGGTGTGAGAAGGAGAGGGAGGAGGTGCCCTTTTATAAGGAAGGAGAGGGGCACCTTTGGAATTCTTAAAAATATTAATTTATAATAAATCTAACCCCACTTAAAAACCTCCAAAAATGACTCATATTCGATGTTTAGATGAGATAGGGTTGTAATATCATCAACCAAACAAATTTAGACATGTTTGGATCTTATTTTAAACCTTATCATTTTGATTTATCCTTATTTAATCTATTTAAGTTTATTTGTGGTAATAAACTTCTAAATTTTAAATTATAACAAATATTTACTTATTTGTTGTGAATTTCCCCAAATTGTTTAATTTATAACATTATAGACCAGATAAATCTAAATTTATAATTTTTAAATATTTTTGTGATTTTTAAACAATTTTATAATATGTTATTTTTATAAAATAACAATAGTGTCAATTTTGACACTATTCATTTATTTGAATTTAAATAAAATATATACAGAAGATATGTTCGAACTAAAAGATTTAATAGATTAATAAAAGTTCATATTTATATATAAAATTAGTTTATAACATTAAATAGTTCATATAATATTTATTTTAATATTTTTAAAACCATTTATTTGGTTTCTCTCTTAATAAAACAATTACTACAACATTATTGTATAATTATTTAATATACTTATTTGTTGCATAAAAATTTAAAATAAAATCCTATGATGAAGATAAATATATTACCTTTCACAATAATACTTTTACTCGAATTTATCATCTTAAAATCACAATATTCAAATTTTTATATTTATTAAATTATGAAGGTGACAACTTTGGCATCATTTAATATAAAATAATATAAGTGCATAATTGCTTGTATAAGACTCCAAATGGTCAAATATTCGACCATTGGATGATTATAGTTTAACTTGACATGACCAATAAGTTTTGGTCAGGGTTGTTTGCCTTTAATGGTCACTATTAGTTTAATAAAAACTATATTCTTGATTTTTCACTAGATAAATAATTTCTGCATCACTATTGTGTCACAATTAATGATAATTATTTAATCCCAAAAAATTCTAAATAAATTTTCATGATGTAGACAATTTTGTTAGATTTCTGTATACTATTCATGTTCGAAGTTTTATGATGTTTATCACTAAGTTAAAATTATTATACTTATAATATTTAAGAGAGTGACATGTTGTCACTTTCTTTGGTTTTAATAATAATTAAATTATTTTCATGGTAAAAAGTCCCTAAAATGAATCTAATCCGACCCTTAGTTGATATGGGTTTACTTTTATCCATCAAATAGAATTTTGGCATGTGTTAGGATAACTTTATAATATTATATTTACCCTTAATTACCCGATTTACCTTTAAGTAGGGTAAATAAAATTTACCGTAGTTACTATTCATAATTCCCAAAAATAAAAATTAGCCTATTAACATAATTTGGACCCACTGATTCCAAATATGGAATCCATTTTTTATAATTCAATACACAGAATTTTCAGAAATTAAATTAAAATTAATCCCATTGTCGAATAAAAACGGGTTTTTGTTTAAAACATTGCAAAAGATTGAATTGATTTAACCAATGAATTCAAGGTAAAATCAATGCTAATGACATAAATTATATTAAATGGTAAAAATATATTCTATTTATACTTTAAATCCATTCAATGTTAAAATTTAACCACATAATATATTATGATGAAAAAAGTTGTTTTTAATTAAAATATAGCGTGTTTTTACTATTCATTAAAATGTGAAAGTTACCAGAATAATATGAAAAATTTATCCAAAGTAAATTTTTATTTCTTGATTCAAAAGAAGAATTTTATTTTGTCAAATTGAACTTATAAATATGTCAAAAACTAGATTTAAAGTGGGTGCGCCATCAAAAGGTGGCAAAACTGCATTTTTTTAAAAATACTTATTTTACCCGAAAATTTTATTTTGTTCTTATACCATGTTCTAGACTATGTGTAAGATGAATAATAATTTTATAAAATTCAAAATTTCGTTAATACTATTCATAACGGCTAGTTCATGACAATATTATAATAATATATCGTTGTTTATTAAAACCCGGTATTGCGTACAACACACGCTATCGAGGAAGGTCGCGATTGCGTGTAATGCAAGCCAAGTCAGGGTTGCGTGTTGTGAAAGAATCCTTCTTTGTTTCATATAATAGAATCCAACCATATTCCATTTATACATTGAATATATATATATACTCAATGTTGCGTAGAATAACTATTATCAAAATTGTGTGTAACACGATCCAAGAATAGTGTTGCGTATACTGCAAGTTAATACGGTGTTGCGTATAGCACAAGGTAATCTTGGTGTAGAATACAACACAAGACATTAATTAAATGAATATTTTTCATAAAATCTTAGGGCGTTACATTCTACCCCCCTTAAAATGAATTTCGCCCTTGAAATTCGTCGGGGTTATAAATGGTTTACTATTCGAAAGTTTCATTAATAGAAACCCACATCGTAAAAAGGAATACAAAAACCAATCTTTAAAAACAAAAGTATGAAATGTAACGGTTACCGAAATAAACTAATCACTAGGTTTCCACATAGGTTAAAATATGGATATGGAAGAGAAATCTAACCATCATGTTCTGATGGAGAGTGATAGAGAACATGGCTATGGAAAAGCCAGCAATCACAAAGCCATAAATTTGTCATGATCTAAGGTACCATCAGATTCATCAGATATAAGAGAATTAGGACAACATTTTTGGTTTTCAAGATCATTTCCCTAAAGTTGATGAAATTGGAATTAGACGAAATACTTTCAGTATTTTGGTATAGTCTCACCGTTTGTCGTTCTTTGGACAATTTCCACTTCATCTCTTAAAGAAATGAAGTTGAATTTGTCATTCGTGATGTTTTAGCAGATCATGTGATAGAATGATGGTTGATTCCATCTATCTCAAACAAAAGGTTAGAAAAGTTATCAAAATATACATAAGTCCATCTATAGTGAGATTCATCATATAGGGTTCGTAAAATGGACTTATACTTCATATATCATACTGCGTAATATAATAACACTAGTTTTTACTAAACAGGGACTTCCTGTAGGTCAGTGGTAGGCGATAAAGGACAGTCGCACTTCGGTTGTGGGTTTGATTCCCACAGCCTTGTCCGACGCGATGGGCTGTCGCCCGTCCTGCAAGTTGTCCTTTTTCTAAAACTATATTACTATAACATCCCATCAATAATATCCAAAAAACTTCTTTCCTTAAACAATACTAACTTATGTCCAACATAATCCATTCCAATATTTTGTCTTATCCATAATACTTCAGTCCACTCTCATAATATAGTGAAAATGATTACCGGAGATTTAATACCATCGTTGATCCCCATATATCATAAAATATGTCTTGTTGGTCACATTCCAAACATTCAAAGGCCTTAATCATGTACTCTCTTGAATACCCATTGAACCTTAGTGAAAACATGAATGCAATTAAAAGTTAACACTTTCCACATACCAAAATCCTAAAAATTCTATATACTCAAACCGTGATATCACTTAGTCCTTATATCAATCATGAGCTCATGAATACTGTTAAACATTTCGTTTTCTCGTTTTCCCTTCATTATGCGAATATCATCTTATTTCCAAAAATATCTCAATCACATTGAATACCACATTATACCAATACATAAATATTCCAATAATTTATGATACAACATTATTTTGGAATCCCATTACATAAACACTTAATCATTCCACCACATCGTTGTCATATTCAACATCGCCAATAGTGATCGCATGTCACTTCCCTTTGTCCTTTGCCTTAAGAGGTTGCTCATGTCGATCATCACTAACCCTTGGATTAGGGCATTTATTAGCATAATGACCCATTTCCTTTCACTTGAAGCATTGAAGTGTTGGTGGTGTGTTATCTGCAGTGTTTTCTTTATTCACATCATTAGAAACCCTTTTTCCATTACATCGACACTTAGCTGCTCGATGACCTTCTTTTCCACACTTAAAACATTTTCTAGTCCCTTTAAGATAATCTCCACCATGCTTCTTTCCACACTTTGTTCATAAGGAAACATTCATATTCTTTTCACCATTATTTTGAGATTTCTCCTTGAACTCCATCTTTCGTTCTTTATCAAAACTATGAGATGGATAAGTAACACCAACTTCCATTTCTACTTTGATAGCACAACACACAATTTCTTCATTGCTACTGAAGTCTCTTATAGCTAATTCCCTTCGAAGACTTGGTTTTAAGCAAATGAAAAATCGATCAACTTTACTTTTAGGTTGGATGATAATGCCAGATGCATACCTTGCAAGTCTTGTAAAATTCGCTTCGTATATACCAACAGATTCATCATCCTTCTGCTTCAGCTCAAGAAACTCCTTTTCCATCTTTGTTCGAAGAATACGAGGGAAGTACTTACTGAAAAACAAGTTCTTGAACTCGTCCCATTCCATGGACTCAATTTCATCTCTTGGCCTCGTATTCTTGATAAGATTCCACCATTGATCAGCTTCACCTTCCAAACGATATACTGCTAAGATGACTTTATCATGCTCAGAACATTGAAGAACTGAAAATATATTTTCAGTGGTACTGATCCATTGTTCAGCAACAAGTGGATCGGAAGACCCACTGAAAGAAGGTGGACGTTGCCTCATGAAGGGCTCAATAGAATATTGTTCCCTTCTCTGGTCATTTGGAAGTCCAGAATGATTCATAGCTTGTGTAAGTATAGCAATAAGATTTTGCACTCCATCTCCCATAACATTTGTTTGTTCAGGAGGGCAATCATTGCATTGTCCATTGCATTGATCAACATGGTTCCTTCGGGTTCCATCCATCGTCTAAAACCCAAAAAGAATAGTGTGAGAGGAAAAAATCATGCAAGGGAAAACAACATAATAAATGGGGAGTACCTTCAATATTTAACATCTTAGGTTTAATTCTAAGATCCTTAGCGTAATTCTAGTACTATAACCTATACGTATACTTAACCATAGGGACATCCCTAGACATACCTTAGAAATATTTCTAGGGATCTCACTAACGTTTTCGCATCCTAGTTTCCAAAGGTTGACTAAACCTTTCCTCTGATACCAACTGTAGCGGCCCGAAGCCTGACGTACATGGACATTACATTACTTTTACGGAATACATAGTACACAACAAAAACACACACACAAGGACCGTAATAGTTTAGTGTCTTTGGAAAATTGGAATATAATCTTCTAATCGTGGTGAAAGATCTTCAAAATCTCCCATAAAGATCTTCCTTTTTTTCCTAAAACCTTTCTTTATATCCTGGGGAAATGAAAACATAAAAGGGTGAGCTCAAATGCTCAGTAAGGGTAAACAAATGAAATATCAATCACATCATATTAATAAGAACATAACATTTTGGAAATCTTAACCTGCAAAAGAGAGCATAATTTCATAACATGGGATAAATAATAGTAGTGAAATGAAATCCCAATAATCATAACTTAAAACATGAAACTTTGTGGCATACACACATAATCATAGAGAATCATTTCTTGTTAGTCAAGACTCATTGCCAAGACTATCTTAGTGTACAAAGTCAATTTCTGAACCGAGTCACCCTCGTTTCAGTCCTGTTTCACTGAACCGGTATAACCTACCATTCAAGCCATGTCTATCTCATGAGATATAAAATCTTTACCCAATGTATTGGAGGGAGATATAGGTCCCACCCATCTCATAATGAAACCATTCTTATGTGTTCCACAAAATCATAAATCATACATCATTGCATAACCCATGTAATAAAAATGGATTTCTTAAACAACATGACATCATAAAATAATTCATATAAGATTAATGAATTCATAAAAATAATTCCATCACAACATAATCAAAAAATGTAATAATAGGAATAGATACAGAAACCTATATTATCTTATATGTAAAATAATTTTGATAAAACACTTGAACTCCATTCTTGAGGAAAATATCCTTTCTACTTCAAAAACACTTTTCCTTTCTTAAAATGTCATACAATTTTAAACTAAAAGAAGTTGATTAAAAATAAACATGAAAACTTGTAAAGTAAGCTTCTTGGAAATAATGTTTTAAAAATCCATTCATGCCGTATAAGTTAAAATAAAACATTCTTTTCGTACTTTTTTCGGAAAATTCAAAAAAGTACCTCGTACGAAAAACGACAAAAGATTCCTTTCATATCTTTTACTAAAAACTCACCGAAGGGTAAAATTGGATTTAAACAATTTTAAGTGGTTGGAAATAATATGACATATTGAGGAAAAATGGATTTGGATGATAAAATACACCCCAGTAAATTCCAAAGTATAAACAATCTCGGATAAAAATGAGATTGTGATATTTTCCCTTACTTTTGGTCCGATTTGCTTCGTAAGTGTCCGAACCTACTGTATAATGATTTAAATAATGTCATTGACTTATTCCAGAATCATATTAATTGTTATGATATCATATATGGTTCACTTATGAATTTATATTACCCGTTCTTTTGTAAATTCCATGTTAAAGAAGCTTTTTGGGTAAAATCGTTTCATTTATCGAAAGTGTTTGGACTTGTTGTTCTTGACATTATTATTACTTATATCATGATTTACTTACTTCCAGAATATAAAACATTATTTATATTTCATATATATTCATTATATATATATATAATAGATAGATAAATGAAATGAAACACACCGTTCATGGAGACGGTAGTCCATACATACGCATGAACGTTGTTTTCCTTTCCTTATTGTCTTGAATGGAAGTAAGTAGATGACATATATATATATACATAAATCCAGTTGATTTAACATGTCATATATTTCATTATTATTCATTATATATATACTTTATAATCATTCATTAATGGTTAATGTGGAGAATGAATCTCATCGCGTCGTGGAGACGGTATTCCATACATACGCACGAGTGATGATATCATTCCTATGATCGTGGAATTGTATTGGAGTGTATGTATACTATTTCAGAATCAGTATTACATTATAATAGTCATATATAGTCATTATTTACACCATTATTCCCATCCAAGTAAGGTGGTGGTGGAAAATAGATTACACCACGGCGTGGAGACGGTATTCCGTACATACGCACGCGCGGTGATTTCTTTTTCTGTAGGATGGATAGATGGTAAAATAGGGCTCTTTCATACTTATAATAACATATCAGTATATGAGGGATACTTATGTTATTACTTCATAATGAAACAACTAAAGAAGAAGAAGTGGAAGAAGAAATAAAGATGAAAGAATCGGTAACGGACATTACCTCTTTTTTGAAGTGCTTCTTTGAGACCTCCTTTTAGGGCACTAAAATGGGTCTCTGAAGAATACCAAAACCTCTAGGATGTCTCTAGGGAAGTGGAATGTAGGAATTGGCAGGGGTTGGTCGAGCTTGAAGGCTCAAATTGGTGTGAGGAGGAGAGGGAGGAGGTGCCCTTTTATAAGGGAGGAGAGGGGCACCTTTGGAATTCTTAAAAATATTAATTTATAATAAATCTAACCCCACTTAAAAACCTCCTAAAATGACTCATATTCAAAGATTAAATGAGATAGGGTTGTAATCGCATCAATCAATCAAATTTAGACATGTTTGGATCTTATTTTAAACCTTATCATTTTGATTTATCCTTATTTAATCTATTTATGTTTATTTGTGGTAATAAAATTCTAAATTTTAAATTATAACAAATAATTACTTATTTGTTTTGAATTTTCCATAATTGTTTACTTTATAAAATTATAGACCATATAAATTTAAATTTATAATTTTTAAATATTTTTGTGATTTTTAAACAATTTTATAATATGTTATTTTTATAAAATAACAATAGTGTCAATTTTGAAACTATTCATTTATTTGAATTTAAATAAAATATATACAGAAGATATGTTCGAAATAAAAGCATTAATAGATTAATAAAAGGTCATATGTATCTATAAAATTAGTGGATCACATTAAATAGTTCATATAATATTTAGTTTATTATTTTTAAAACCATTTATTTGGTTTATCTCTTAATAAAATAATTACTACAACATTTTTGTATAGTTATTTTATATACTTATTAGTTGCATAAAAATTTAAAATAAAATCCATTGATGACGATAAATATATTACCTTTCACAATAATACTTTTACTCGAATTTATCATCTTAAAATAACAATATTTAAATTGTTATATTTATTAAATTATGAAGGTGACAACTTTGGCATCATTTAAAATAAAATAATATAAGTGTCATAATTGCTTTTATAAGACTCCAAATGGTCAAATATTCGACCATTGGATGGTTATAGTTTCCATTTACATGACCAATAAGTTTTGGTCATGGTTTTGTTCCTTTTATGGTCACTATTAGTTTAATAAAAACTATATTCTTGATTTTTCACTAGATAAATAATTTCTGCATCACTATTGTGTCACAATTAATGATAATTATTTAATCCCAAAAAATTCCAAATAAATTCTCATGATGTAGAAATTTTGTTATCTTTCTGGATACTATTCATGTTCGAATTTTTATGATGTTTATCACTAAGTTAAAATTATTATACTTATAAGATTTAAGAGAGTGACATGTTGTCACTTTCTTTGGTTTTAATAATAATTAAATTATTTTAATGGTCAAAAGTCCCTAAAATGAATCTAATCCGACCCTTAGTTGATATGGGTTTACTTTTAGCCATCACATAGAATTTTGGCATGTGTTAGGGTAATTTTATAATATTATATTTACCCTTAATTACCCGATTTACCTTTAACTATGGTAAATAAAATTTACCGTAGTTACTATTCATAATTCGCAAAAATAAAAAGTAGCCTATTAACATAATTTGGACCCACTGATTCCAAATATGGAATCCATTTTTTAAAATTCAATACACAGAAGTTGCATAAATTAAATTAAAATTAATCTTGTTGTCGAATAAAAATGGGTTTTTGTTTAAAACATTGGAAAAGATTGAATTGATTTAACCTACGAATTCAAGGTAAAATCAATGCTAATGAAATACATTATATTAAATGGTAAAAATATATTCTATTTATACTTTAAAACCATTCAATATTATAATTTAACCACATAATATATTACGATGAAAAAAGTTGTTTTTAATTAAAATATAGCGTGTTTTTACTATTCATTAAAATGTAAAAGTTACCAGAATAATATGAAAAATTTATCCAAACTAAATTTTTATTTCTTGATTCCAAAGAAGAATTTTATTTTGTCTAATTGAACTTATAAGCATGTCAAAAACTATATTTAAAGTGGGTGCGCCATCAAAAGGCGGAAAAACTGCATTTTTTTAAAAATACTTATTTTACCCGAAAAATTTATTTTGTTCTTATACCATGTTCTAGAAAATGTGTAAGATGAATAATAATGTTATAAAATTAAAAATTTAGTTAATACTATTCATAACGGCTAGTTCATGACAATATTATAATAATATATCGTTGTTTATTAAAACCCGATATTGCGTACAACACACGCTATCGAGGAAGGTCGTGATTGCGTGTAATGCAAGCCAAGTCAGAGTTGCGTGTTGTGAAATAATCCTTCGTTGTTTCTTATAACATAATCCAACCATATTTCATTTATACATTGACTATATATATATATATACTCAATGTTGCGTAGAATAACTATTATCAAAATTGTGTCTAACACGATCCAAGAATAGTGTTGCGTATACTGCAAGCTAATACAGTGTTGCGTATAGCGCAAGGTAATATTGGTGTAGCATACAACACAAGACATTAATTAAATGAATATTTTTCATAAAATCTTGGGGAGTTACATTCTACCCCCCTTAAAATGAATTTCTCCCTCGAAATTCGTCAGGGTTATAAATGGTTTACTATTCGAAAGTTTCTTTAATAGAAACCCACATCATAAAAAGGAATAAAAAAACCAGTATTTAAAAAAAAAGTATGAAACGTAACGGTTACCCAAATAAACTAATCACTGGGTTTCCACATAGGTTAAAATATGGATATGGAAGAGAAATCTAACCATCATGTTCTGATGGAGAGTGGTAGAGAACATGGCTATGGAAAAACCAGCAATCACAAAGCCATAAATTTGTGATGATCTAAGGTACCATCTAATTCATCAGATATAAGAGAATTAGGACAACATTTTTGGTTTTCAAGATCATTTCCCTAAAGTTGATGAAATTGGAATTAGAAGAAATACTTTCGTGATTTTGATATAGTCTCACTGTTTGTCGTTCTTTGGACAATTTCCACTTCATCTCTTAAAGAAATGAAGTTGAATTTGTCATTAGTGATGTGTTAGTTGATCATGTGATAGAATGATGGGTCATTCCATCTATCTCAAACAAAAGGTTAGAAAAGTTATCAAAAAAATACATAAGTCCATCTATAGTGAGATTCATCATATAGGGTTCCTAAAATGGACTTATACTTCATATATCATACTGCTTAATATAATAAAACTAGTTTCTACTAAACAGGGACTTCCTGTATGTCAGTGGTAGGCGATAAAGGCCAGTCACACTTCGGTTGTGGGTTCGATTCCCACAGCCTTGTCTAATGTGATGGGCTACCGCCCATCCTGCAGGTTTTCCTTTTTCTAAAACAATATCACTATAACATCCCATCAATAATATCGAAAAAAATTCTATCCTTAAACAATACTAACTTATTTACAACATAATCCATTCCAATCTTTAGGCTTATCCATAATACTTCAGTCCACTCTCATAATATAGTGAAAACGATTACTAGAGATTTAATACCATCATTGATCCCCATATATCATAAAATATGTCTTGTTGGTCACATTCCAAACATTCAAAGGCTTTAATCATGTACCCTCTTGAATACCCATTGAACCTTAGTGAAAACATGAATGCAGTTAAAAGTTAACACTTTCCACATACCAAAATCATCAAAATTCTATATACTCGAACCATGATATCACTTAGTCCTTATATCAATCATGAGCTCATGAATACTGTTAAACATTTCATTTTCTCGTTTTCCCTTCATTATGTGCATATCATCTTATTTCCAAAAATATCTCAATCACATTGAATACCACATTAGACCAATACATAAATATTCCAATAATTTATGATACAACATTATTTTGGAATCCCATTACATAATCACTTAATCATTCCACCACATCATTGTCATATTCAACATCGCCAATAGTGATCGCATGTGACTTCCCTTTGTCCTTTGCCTTAAGCGGTTGCTCATATCGATCATCACTAACCCTTGGATTAGGGAATTTATTAGCATAATGCCCCATTTCCTTTCACATGAAGCATTGAAGTGTTGGTGGTGTGTTCTCTATAGTGTTTGCTTTATTCACATCATTAGAAACCCTTTTTCCATTACTTCGACACTCAGCTGCTCGATGACCTTCTTTTCCACACTTAAAAAATTTTCTATTCCCTTTAAGACATTCTCCGCCATGCTTCTTTCCACACTTTGTTCATAAAAAAACATTCAACTTCTTTTCACCATTATTTTGAGATTTCTCCTTGAACTCCATCTTTGGTTTATTATCAACACTATGAGATGGATAAGTAACACCAACTTCCATTTCTACCTTGATAGCACAACGCACAATTTCTTCATAGCTACTGAAGTCTCTTATAGCTAATGCCCTTCGAAGACTTGGTTTTAAGCCACTGAAATATCGATCAACTTTACTTTCAGGTTAGATGATAATGCCAGATGCATACCTTGCAAGTCTTGTAAAATTCGCTTCGTATATACCAACAGATTCATCATCCTTCTGCTTCAGCTCAAGAAACTCATTTTCCATCTTTCTTCGAAGAATACGAGGGAAGTGCTTACTGAAAAACAAGTTCTTGAACTCGTCCCATTCCATGGACTCAATTTCATCTCTTGGCCTCGTATTCTTGATAAGATTCCACCATTGACCAGCTTCACCTTCCAAACGATATACTACTAAGTTGACTTTATCATGCTCAGAACATTGAAGAACTGAAAATATCTTTTCAGTGGTACTGATCCATTGTTCAGCAACAAGTGGATCGGAGGACCCACTGAAAGTAGGTGGACGTTGCCTCATGAAGGACTAAATAGAATATTGTTCCCTTCTCTGCTCATTTGGAAGTCCAGAATGATTCATAGCTTGTGTAAGTATAGCAATAAGATTTTGAACACCATATCCCATAACATTTGTTTGTTCAGGAGGGAAATCATTGCATTGTCCATTGCATTGATCAACACGGTTCCTTCGGGTTCCATCCATCGTCTAAAACCCAAAAAGTATAGTGTGAGAGGCAAAAATCATGCTAGGGAAAACATCATAATAAAGGGGGAGTACCTTCAATATTTAACATCTTAGGTTTAATTCTATGATCGTTACCGTAATTCTAGTACTATAACCTATACATATACTTATCCTTAGGGACATCCCTAGTGATACCTTAGAAATATCTCTAGGGATCTCACTAACGTTTTCGCATCCTAGTTTCCAAAGGTTGACTAAACCTTTCCTCTGATACCAACTTTAGTGGCCCGAAGCCTGACGTACATGGACATTACATTACTTTTGCAGAATACTTAGTACACAACAAAAACACACACACAAGGACCGTGATAGTTTAGTGTCTTTGGAAACTCGGAATATAATCTTCTAATCGTGGTGAAAGATCTTCACAATCTCCCATAAAGATCTTCCTTTTTTTCCTAAAACCTTTCTTTATATCCTGGGAAAATAAAACATAAAAGGGTGAGCTCAAATTCTCAGTAAGGGTAAACAAATGAAATATCAATCACATCATATTCATAAGAACATAACATTTTGGAAATCTTAACCTGCAAAAGACAGCATAATTTCATAAAATGGGATAAATCATAGTAGTGAAATGAAATCCCAATAATCATAACTTAAAACATGAAACTTTGTGGCATACACACATAATCATAGAGAATAATTTCTTGTTAGTCAAGACTCATTTCCAAGACTATCTTAGTGGAAAAAGTCCATTTCTGAACCGAGTCACCCTCGTTTCAGTCCGGTTTCACTAAACCGGTATAACCTACCGTTCCCGCCATGTCTATCTCATGAGATATAAAATCTTTACCCAATGCATTGGAGGGATATATAGGTCCCACCCATCTCATAATGAAACCATTCTTATGTGTGCCACAAAATCATAAATCATACATCATTGCATAACCAATGTAATAAAAATGGATTTCTTAAACAACATGACATCATAAAATAATTCATATAAGATAAAGGAATTCATAAAAATAATTCCATCACAGCATAATCAAATAAATGTAATAATAGGAATAGAAACAGAAACCTATATTATCTTATATGGAAAATAATTTTGATAAAACACTTGAACTCCATTCTTGAGGAAAATATCTTTTCTACTTCAAAAACACTTTTCCTTTCTTAACATGTCATACAATTTTAAACTAAAAGAAGTGGATTAAAAAGAAACTTGAAAACTTTTAAAGGAAGCTTCTTGGAAATAATGTTTTAAAAATTCATTCATGCCGTATAAGTTAAAAGAAAACATTCTTCTCGTACTTTTGTTGGAAAAGTCATAAAAGTACCTCGTACGAAAAATGACAAAAGATTCATTTCATATCTTTTACTAAAAACTCACCAAAGGGTAAAATTGGATTTAAACAATTTTAGGTGGTTGGAAATAATATTACATATTGAGGAATCATGGATGTGGATGATAAAATACACCCCAGTAAATGCCAAAGTATAAACAATCTCGGATAAAAATGAGATTGTGATATTTCCCGTTACCTTTGGTCCGATTTGCTTCGTAAGTGTATGAACCTCCTGTATAATGATTTAAATAATGTCATTGAATTATTCCAGAATCATATTTATTGTTATGATATCATATATGGTTCACTTATGACTTTATATTACCCGTTCTTTTGTAAATTCCATGTTAAAGAAGTGTTTTGGGTAAAATCGTTTCATTTATCGTAAAAGATTGGACTTGTTGTTCTTGACATTATTATTACTTATATCATGATTTACTTACTTCCAGAATATAAAACATGATTTATATATCATATATATTCATTATATATATATATATATAATAGATAGATAAATGAAATGAAACACACCGTTCATGGAGACGGTAGTCCGTACGTACGCATGAACACTGTTTTCCTTTCCTTATTGTCTTGAATGGAAGTAAGTAGATGACATATATATATATACATAAATCCAGTAGATTTAACATGTCATATATTTCATTATTATTCATTATATATATACTTTATAATCATTCATGAATGGTTAATGTGGAGAATGAATCTCATCGCGTCGTGGAGACGGTATTCCGTACGTACGCACGAGTGATGATATCATTCCTATGATCGTGGAATTGTATTGGAGTGTATGTATACTCTTTCAGAATCAGTATTACTTTATAATAGTCATATATAGTCATTATTTACACCATTATACCCATCCAAGTATTGTGGTGGTGGAAAATAGATTACACCACGGCGTGGAGACGGTATTCCGTACGTACGCACGCACGATGATTTCTTTTTCCGTAGGATGGATAGATGGTAAAATAGGGTTGTTTCATACTTATAATAGCATATCAGTATATGAGTGATACTGATGTTATTACTTCATAATGAATCAACTAAAGAAGAATAAGTGGAAGAAGAAATAAAGATGAAAGAATCGGTAACGGACATTACCACTTCTTTGAAGTACTTCTTTGAGACCTCCTTTTAGGGAACTAAAATGGTTCTTTGAAGAAGACCAGAACCTCTAGGATGTCTCTAGGGAAGTGGAGAGGAGGCATTGTCAGGGGTTGTCCGAGATTGAAGGCTCAAATTGGAGTGATGAGGAGAGGGAGGAGGTGCCCTTTTATAAGGGAGGGGAGGGGCACCTTTGGAATTCTTAAAAATATTAATTTATAATAAAACTAACCCCACTTAAAAACCTCAAAAAATGACTCATATTCAAATATTAGATGAGATAGGGTTGTAATATCATCAAAAAATCAAATTTAGACATGTTTGGATCTTATTTTAAACCTTGTCATTTTGATTTATCCGTATTTAATCTATTTAAGTTTATTTGTGGTAAAAAAATTCTAAATTTTAAATTATAACAAATAATTACTTATTTGTTGTGAATTTTCCATAATCGTTTACATTATAACATTATAGACCATATAAATATAAATTTATAATTTTTAAATATTTTTGTGATTTTTAAACAATTTTATAATATGATATTTTTATAAAATAACAATAGTGTAAATTTTGACACTATTCATTTATTTGAATTTAAATGAAATATATACAGACGATATGTTCGAACTAAATGCTTTAATAGATTAATAAAAGGTCATATGTATCTTAAATATTAGTGGATTACATTAAATAGTTCATATAATATTTATTTTATTATTTTTAAAACCATGTATTTGGTTTATCTCTTAATATAATAATTACTACAACATTTTTGTATAATTATTTAATATACTTATTTTTTGCATAAAAATTTAAAATAAAATCCTATGATGAAGATAAATATATTAAATTTTACAGTAATACTTTTACTCGAATTTATCATCTTAAAATCACAATATTTAAATTGTTATATTTATTAAATTATGAAGGTGACAACTTTGGTATCATTTAAAATAAAATAATATAAGTGTCATAATTGATTGAATAAGACTCAAAATGGTCAAATATTATACCATTGGATGATTATAGTTTAAATTTACATGACCAATAATTTGTTTCAGGGTTTTGTGCCTTTTATGGTCACTATTAGTTTAATAAAAACTATATTCTTGATTTTTCACTAAATAAATAATTTCTGCATCACTATTGTGTCACAATTAATGAAAACTATTTAATCCCAAAAAATTCTAAATAAATTCTAATGATGTAGATAATTTTGTTAGATTTCTGGATACTATTCATGTTCGATGTTTTATGATGTTTATCACTAAGTTAAAATTATTATACTTATAAAATTTAAGAGAGTGACATGTTGTCACTTTCTTTGGTTTTAATAATAATGAAATTATTTTCATGGTCAAAGGTCCCTAAAATGAATCTAATACGACCCTTAGTTGATATGAGTTTACTTTTAGCCATCAAATAGAATTTTGTCATGTTTTAGGATAATTTTATAATGTTATATTTACCCTTAATTACCCGATTTACCTTTAACTATGGTAAATAAAATTTACCGTAGTTACTATTCATAATTCCCAAAAATAAAAAGTAGCCTATTAACATAATTTGGACCCACTGATTCCAAATATAGAATCCATTTTTTAAAATTCAATACACAAGAGTTTCAGAAGTTAAATTAAAATTAATCTCGTTGTCGAATAAAAACGGGTTTTTGTTTAAAACATTGCAAAAGATTGAATTGATTTAACCTACAAATTCAAGGTAAAATCAATGATAATGACATACATTATATTAAATGGTAAAAATATATTCTATTTATACTTTAAAACCATTCAATATTATAATTTAACCATATAAGATATTATGATGAAAAATGTTGTTTTTAATTAAAATATAGCGTGTTTTTACTATTCATTAAAATGTGAAAGTTACCAGAATAATATGAAAAATTTATCCAAAGTAAATTTTTATTTCTTGATTCCAAAGAAGAATTTTATTTTGTCAAATTGAACTTATAAAAATGTCAAAAACTATATTTAATGCAGGTGTGCCATTAAAAGGCGGCAAAACTGCATTTTTTTAAAAATACTTATTTTACCCGAAATATTTATTTTGTTCCTATACCATGTTCTAGAAAATGTGTAAGATGAATAATATTGTTATAAAATTCAAAATTTAGTTAATATTATTCATAATGGCTAGTTCATGAAAATATTATAATAATATATCGTTGTTTATTAAAACCCGATATTGCGTACAACACACGATATCGAGGAAGGTCGCGATTGCGTGTAATGCAAGCCAAGTCAGGGTTGCGTGTTGTGAAAGAATCCTTCGTTGTTTCGTATAATAGAATCCAACCATATTTTATTTATACATTGAATATATATATATATATATATATACTCAATGATGCGTAGAATAACTATTATCAAAATTGTGTGTAACACGATCCAATAATAGTGTTGCGTATACTGCAAGCTAATACGGTGTTGTGTATAGCGCAAGGTAATCTTGTTGTAGCATACGACACAAGACATTAATTAAATGAATATTTTTCATAAAATCTTGGGGCGTTACACTATTTGAGTTCCTAGAAGAGTCCCCATGATTTTCTATAATTGTAGAAAACCTAGAAACTTGAAATGGGGTTAAATTTAGAGAACTAATATATGGGGATCTTTTGGACACTAAGACCACTTACAGTTGTTATGAATTGTCTATTATTCTCCAAATAGTACCAGAATATCATCCTCACCTAATAAATCTATAGCGAAATACTATTCATCATGAACAAAGTTGTTCTATCCATAAGAATCCAGAACAAATCTTCTTTAAGAAATAGAAGAGTCTATAGAGGAAGGTGATATAGGACCATTAACTATGATAGGTATAATCAACATATATTCTTTATTAGTGACTTCATTATTATATTCTTGTGTATCTCATTAATTTATTTTAAACCTTATTTTATATATAATTAATCTTCCTAAAGATATTTTATCTTATATGATGGATATCACTATAGACCTAAGAATGAATGTAGAGCATGGTCTCCTTATTTCTACTTATTCTTTTTCATTAAAAAATATCGTTCTTATAGGTAATTTTTTAGTTATTGATAAGAAACCACTTGATGTAATTTTTTGATATGTATTTGCTCATTTCCAATAAAAATGGATTTATTGTTATCTTAGAGGAGTCCCATTTACCACACCTTATGGGATGTGTTGTTTCTTTAATGAGAGTTGGATATGAGGTTATGTGGAGTCTAACCATATTATCCAGAGTTTTGAAAATTAATATTATTGTTTTCTTTTTATCTAAAGAAGTAATATTTGAGTGGTGACCTCTTTCCATATTTCATCATGTTTCTTGACATTTTTCCTCTTGACATATCCCGTCCTCACCTGTTAAAGGAGGTGGAGTTTTCTAGAAAAATATTTCTAGGTACCTAGTATGTATATATTATTTTATTCTGAATAGTATAATTTGGAATGAATATATTGTAGGATCATTTGGATGATATTTTGGTGAATGGATTTATGTGCTTGAGTGTGTCATCATGGGCAGCGCTGGTTAAATTTTTAAGAAATATAGTGGTTTATATCTTCTTTGTATAGATTACTGAAATGTAAATTGAGTTACAATGAAGAAAAAAATACCTTCTTCCATGTATTGATTATTTTTTTGACCATTTAAAGGGGATAAAGTGGTTTTCAAGGATTGATCATCTATCTAGCAGTAATAAATTGAGAATAAAATAATCATCCATTTATAATATTGTCTTTAGAAAAAGGTACAACCATTAAGAGTACATTTTCATGCCATTTGGTATAACTAAATCTCATAAAGACATTATGGATTTGATGAAAATTATATTATATGAGTATTTTGATACATTCACGATTTGTTTTGGGTGAAATAGTTGTATACTATATTTTCAAGGAGGATTACAAGTTCCATTTGAAATCATTTCTCAATATTCCTATAAATCACTAAATTTATGTCAAGATATCAAATTGTGATTTTTGGATTCAGGATGTAAATTTATTGGGATACATATTGTCAAAACATGGAACATTATTTGATCTTAAAAAGATGAAGGTTTTAGACCTAGGAAAAACCATGGCATGTTTCCATAGTTCCGAGCTTTATGGGATTAGATGGATATTATCATTGATTTTTAATGAATTTTCTATGTTGTACTATATGATGGCTCCAATAACTCATAAGGGATTAATGATTTATTGGGATGATAAATTTCAAAAGTTTTTTTAGATGAAATATGACTGGAATACTACGCTGATTTTGACTCATCTATAGTTTGAGAAGGGATATGTGGTCTTCTATGATGCATCAGATTCGGGTTCATCTTTTATTATTATACAAGGTGATAATGTAATTTCCTATGGTTATCAATACCTTAGTCCATATGAGAAAAATAATTCAACCCATGATAATAAACTTACAACTATCATACGTTCACTTAAAAGTTGGTATCCTTATTTTTTCCTAGAAATGTTAACTATGTTTTCATAGCACAAAATATTGACTAAAATAATCAATAAAAATGATTTTAATATCAATCCGAGACATTTGGTGGAATACATACAATATATGGACCCAGCCATAAAACTTTAATTAATATTGAATTTTAAAAAATTCCTTTGATTGTTACACATTAGGATCTTTTCAGGTTTAGAGTATTAAATAATTATGATAACTTCTGTAGATAACATTCCATATTCATACAATAGTATACTACTAAAAAAAGTTTCCATTTTTTCAAAATATAAAACATTAATCCTTAAAACATGATTTCATTGAAAACCCTCTACACCATTCATCATGAGTCCCTTATTTATCTTAGCCATCCATATATCCAATGAAAAACATTTTAAAAACATGATATGAGTATAAAACTCATTAATAAATATAAAGAATGAAAGCGTTATTATATTTATAACATAAAAACCAATAAAACTCATAATCATAAAAACTAATATGTATAGAAACATAATGAGTTACCTTTGGACATATTTACTATATCACTATTACATTCACCCAATCATATGGAATAATATTTTGGTCAACTTCCATATTTGGAGTACCCAATGCGTTGAAGAGATATAATGGGGCACACCCGTCATATCGTGAGCTATAATGGGCTCAACCCAACATATCTTGAACCTTAATGGGCTCAACCCAACATATCATGAGCTATAATGGGCCCAAAAAGTTATAAATATTGTCCATTGAACATATCATGGAAAGAAAGTATCTTAAAAATTATAATAACCCACTCATGCGATATACAATCGAAAAAAACAATCCTTTTGAAATTTATTAAAGAGAGTTATAAAGGTTTTTTAAAAAAATACCTTAAAATATAACTCGAGTGAGAATTAATATAATGGAATGGAATATGTATAAGGACTATAAAAAAAAGAATTAAACATGATATAAACAAAATTTTCACACTAATAATTTTAATACCACCAATTAATAATGATGATGGTTAACCCAAAGATCAGAATTGGGTTTAAAATTCCCTTACCACAGTTTCTTCTTATATAAAATGTCTTTAATCCTCCTGTAAAATGGTTAAAATTATGTTATTAATAACATAAAAGAAAATATTCTTGTCTATAACACCTTATTTGATCATTTCATGACAACATTTCAAAACTTAATTATTATTATTTTGTTCATTACATTGATTTGGGTGCGTTCTTTACATATTTTGCATGATTGGTTCATGATGTATGATCATGTCGATTGAAAATGAATCATTATAATTAGAATAGAATGGAAGTTACATATTTCCATATCTATAAATTATTCCTTTTATCATTTTTAATATTAAAATTAGGTTGATTCATACGTTAAACCTATATTGATGTCCATCTAGATCATTGTAGTGGTTCATGGATAATAACAACCTCATTTTGTTTTATAAATAAATACTATTAATAAAAAAGTATTAAAGAACGATGGATGAGACCAAATACATATATTATAACATTTTTCAACCATCAAAATGGTTTCATGGCTAGAACTGAAATAATAAAAGAAAACTGAAATCATATCATCCACGATGTTGGTAATTCGACACCTAATGGGTAATGTTTTTATTCCTTGAATAAGTGGCAGAGGAGAATAAGAATGTAGATTCCTTTTCCATGAACATAAAAACATATAGAATATACATGATATCTGGAGATTTCATGCCTCTTGGATAAAATTAGGGGAATGGACTATAATAAAATAAATGGAATGGAAACGTAAACACATGAAAAAAGAAGAGGATTTCATACCTCTTGATATCATCTCCTTGAGATCATATTTAAGGGATTTGGTTTTGGCCTTTTGGTGAGACCATCAACATTAGGTCTTGGGGAAGAGGATTGGGGAGGGAATTAGGAAGAAATTAGAAAATACTCATGGCTTGAGTGGTATGGGTGGAAGAGGGGAACAAAGGTGGTATTTATAGTGGAGGAGGGGTGGTATTTTTCATTATATTTATCGTTATTATAATATTTTCTTCAAGAAATTGAATTATAACAATTCATGTTACCCCAAATAGTAATAATAGCATTTGAGTTCTAACCAAGTGGCATTACATCACTTATGATGTAATAAATAGTGTATTTTACTGATAATTTGAATATATGATTGTTACCTTATTTAACTATTCATCAACAAATTCACGAGTTTCTGAAAAATCCCAAAATTTCACCCTTACCATTTTTAGATGAGTAGAATTCAGAAATGAACTCCATTTTTTGAAAATAATTTTCAAAAAATTATTAATTTAATTTTTAAATAATATATTACTTAATTAAAAAGGTAACAATTTTTAAAATATAACTGCTTTTATATTACATTGAAAAATTCTTCATGATGTCATTATCTTAATGTAGTAAGAAAATAAAATAATAAAACAATTTACTATTTATTAGGGTCATATTACTATTTATATTACTATTCATAATGGTATGTTACTATTCACAAAAAATTATTTAGTTCCGATAGACTCTAAATATCTTTCTGAACACAATTGAAAATGACCATTTTTTTAAAAATAAAACATAGAAGCAGGAAAATTATGATTAAAGGCTAGTTATAAATATATACATAAAACAATGTTTAATAGAATTTTCATTTATTTTATTTTAAATCCTTGGTGTTTTAAATTATCCCCGCCTTCTATAAATTGGGTCCTCATAATTTTATTTACTTATTAAATAAGTCAGGGTACTTTTCCCTCATAGAATTTCAGACTCCCATGTTGCTTCTTCTACCATGTGGTTTCACCACAAAAACCTTTCTTTGGTGCACTACTGTAAATACAATATATACCAACAGTTTGAAACCAATGGTATAGGCATCAAAACCATTGGTATACTACATACCAATGGTTTTGCAAACCGTTGGCTATTATTCCATTGCAAAAGGACTATACCAATGGTTTTCCGATAACTATTGGTATTTGGCCCTGTAACCTTTAATATGCCAATAGTTTTATAGTATCCTTTGGTAAATATTTATTCCAATGATATATAAACTATAGTTATAAATATATTATATGTAGTTTACCAATGGTTTGAAACAATTGTTTTATAGTATTACCAACAGTTCCATCAAACTGTTGGTAAAAATATTCGGGAAATATAGTATACCAACAGTTTTGAACCATTGGTATAGAGTATTGCCAAATGTTTATTCAAACCGTCTGTAAAATTATTTTCCAAGAACAGTTTACCAAGAGTTTAAAACTATTGCTATAGTGTTTTTTCTAGAAAATAACAGAACAACCAGCCATTCCCTCCACTGCATACACCTGCAAACATAGTAGAAAACAAAAAATAAAATAGAACAATTTTCTCTTAAAATTGAACAAATAAACCCTTTCAATATCGCAAAAAAGACATTAGACACTTCAAACCATGAGATTTACCACGACATAGTTTTCCCCATTTCGATATTCACTAGACAACCACTCTTCCAACTAACCCATTTCAATTTCATGGGTGGAGACATCAAATAATGGTGAGAGGACAGTCACATTTCTGAGAGCCCATCATAGTTAGAGTTACATACACCATTAATAGAATTAACTTATAATTCACAAGGTAATTACAGAAAGTATACACATATAATAAGTATACCCATACACCATTACCACATATTTTATAAATTAATTATATACATAAAGAATTCAATTCAGAATTCAGGGGGTTCTGGCACTGTTCAGGGGTTTCAGTTGGTTGTCCAATGGGGGGTAGGGGTGTCTAGAAGGGTGGGGGTGACCAGGGGGATGGGGGTTTCGGGGGGGGGGGGGCTATCTAAGGTGGTGGGGGGACTATCCATGTGTGTGTCTAGGGGTGGGGTGGTGTTTGGGGGGGAGTGTCCATGCAGGTGTCCTGGGGGTGGGGTACTGTCTAGGGGGATGAGGGCTTTCTAGAGGGTGGGGGTGTCCATGGGTGGGGTGGTGTCTAGGGGGTGGGGCTATCTAGGGTTTTGAGGCTGTCCAAGGGGGTCGGGGTGTCCATGGTCATGGGTGTTGTCGAGGGGGGTGGGGGTTATCCAAGGGGTGGGGGGGGCAACAGGGGAGGCGGGGTTGTCCATGGGGTTGGGTAGGGCTGTCCCAAGGTGTATGGGGTTTCCAAGTGGGTGGTGGCTTTCCCAAGGTATATGGGATGTCCAGGGTGTATGGGGAGTTCAAGGGGGTGGGCGGGTTGTCCATGATGGGTAGGGGTATCCATGGGGGGTGCGCAGGCCATCCCGGGGGGTGGGGGGGCTTTCTATGGGGGGAGGGGCTGTCTAGGGGGATGGGTAGGGCTATCCATGTTGTGGTCGGGGGCTATCGATGGGGGTGGGTGGGGATGTCTATAGGGGTAAGGGGTGTCCAGGGGGTGGGGGGAGGGGGTCTGTCCAAAGGGTGAGGGGTTTTCTAGGGGGTAGGAGGGTTGTCCATGGGGTTGGTGTGCCTATCCAGGGGGGTACAGGGTGTCCAGGGGGATGTGTGTGTGTGTGTGGGGGGGGTGTCCTAGGTGGTGGTGTGTTGGGGGGTGGAGGTTGTCCATCGTGATGTTTAGGGGGTGGTTGGTGTCTGAAGGGGGGGGGGGGGGGGGTTGTCCATGGGGGTGTCCGGGGGCGGTGTTTGGGGGGTGGGGTGGTGTCCGAGGGGGAGTGTTCGGGGGTGGGGTGATTTCTGGGGTGGGGTGTTGACCAGGGGGTGGGGTGGTGTGTATGGTGGTTGGGTGGTGTCCAAGGGGTTGGGGGGGCTTTCCAGGGGTGGGTTGTCTAGGGGTGGGGAGTGTTCAGGGGGTGGGGGATTCAAGTGGTGGGCGGGACTTTCCAGGGGGTACGGTGTGTCCAGGGGGTGGGAGGGTTGTCCACGTGGGTGGGTGGGGTGTCCACGGGGGGTGGTCGGGCTGTCCTGGGGGTTGGGGGTGTCCTGGGGGGTGGGGCGGGATATCCAGGGGTGTGGGTGGACTGGTCACGGGGGGGTAGGGGTGTCCAGGGGGTGGGCGGGCTGTCCACAAGGGTGTGGGGGGGGGGGGGGGGCTGTCCACGGGGGACTAGTTTCCAAAGGGTGGGTGGGCTACGCATGGTAGTGGTCGGGCTGTCCTGGGGTAGGGGTGTCCAGGGGGGGTGGACGGGCTATCCACGCAGGTGGGAAGGGCTGTCTTGGGGTACTGGGTGTCTAGGGGTTGGGGGCTGTCCATAGGGGGTGGGGTATTCATGGGGTGGGTGGGCTATCCATGAGGGTGGGCGGGGCTGTGCAGGGGGGGGGGGGGTACGGGGTGTCCAGGGGTGGTGGATATCCCCTAGGGGAGGGGCTATCTAGGTTGGTGGGTGGGCTGTCCACAGGTCTGGGTGGGGTTGTCAAAGGGGTACCAGTTGTTCAGGGGTGGGGGATGTCTAAAGTGGAAGTGGGTTTCCAGGGGGTGGGAGGGCTTTCCACAGGGGTGGTCAGGCTATCAAGGGGGTTATAGGATTTTTGGGGGGTGGGAAGGCTGTCCACATGGGTGGGAAGGGCTGTCCAGGGGGTACAGGGTGTCCAAGGGGTGGGGGTTTTCCATAGATAGAGGGGCTCTCCATGGGGTGGGTGGGCTTTCCACAGGGGAGGTGGGGCTATCTATTGGGGGTATGTGGTGTCTAGGGGGTATGAGGATGTTTTAGGGGTAGGGTGAATCAGTCGCATCAATTTATCAAGTAATGTTTTATTATTTATAGATAAAAAGATAAAGATAATTTGACCTACATAAATACACATATTTTCAGGCACAACAAATCAATAAACATCAAAGGTCGGTAATATCAATAAAAAATGTAACCGATAAATTTGTCCCTCATCACCATCACTATATTCAACATCATAATCACCCACACCCTTGTCCTCACTGTCATCCTCATCATCTTCCACATCCTCATCCTCACCCTCGTACGCCGCCTAGGCCTACACATCACCCTCCTCCTCTACCGCGGCCTCCTCCTCACCCTCCTCATCCACCCTGGACTTCTCCTCTCCCTCCTTCTCATCCACCTCATCCTCCTCCTTCCCATATTCATGACCACCACCATAAATTCCACCTGGTGCACCATATATTGAACACATCATTGAAATATAATCATCACAAGCAGTGTTGGCGTCTGGTTGAAGTGTTGGACGTAAAACTTCCATCAGTTTCATATATGATGTGTTTTTCCTAATAGACTGTTCTTCCATATCGGTGGCCCTTTTTCAGCCTTTTCTACCTATTCATTAACTTTCCGCATCTCGGTGGCACTACAACTTATACTCGAGGTGCGCCAATACCTCGTTGGAACTGGACTCTTCCCAGGTCAGCATCATACTCTACCAGGGTTCTCATCTCCCAACACAGGATGTAAGTGATCATTTGGCCCCAAATTGTAAGTTTCATGGGCAACAATGACCTCAAAATAAGTATGTTACAATTATAAATAGAATATCAATAAAAAATAGATATTAAATTTTTAAATCTATAAATTAAAACATACAATCTACAACTGATTCTGTTAATTAACCACACTTCCATATTTCTACTTTCTACTCGAGAAAAACAGTTTTGCTCGAGACACATATCCTTCCCTGTTCAATTTATGCCTCTACAATGAAATTGAATTTTAAAAACCATAATTAAAAATAGGATACCAAATAAATTTAATTTCATAACTAAAATTTATATAACAAATTTAACAATCGAAGAAATTATGGGGGAAGCAATAGAAAGGTCAAGTCGTAATGAAAGATTATAAATTGCCATACATGATACCTCTCATTATCTAGAATCGTATTATGTCTCAATGCATGGATTTATTTCATAGCATCAATATTTTTTTATTTATTCAAGATGAATCCTGAATAAAATTCAATAATTAGTATTAACAAATAACATGAATATTTTTATTTAAATACCTATAATGTGATTAATACTGTAAATTGTCTTGTCGTCTAATAAGTAACCATATGTCGGTACTGTTCTAACGGACAATCATCGATGACAGGGACCGCCTCTAACACAGTGCCCACTCTAGCACACCAGCCAATGTACAAATAAATCTTATAATCTCTCCGAAGATTACCTAAATACTTTAAACGTGCGGGTCGTGCACCCTCACCATCAGAGAAATTAAACCATAGATGACACAAAAAAAATAATTCATATAAAAAATATATATTTCGTTAAATACAACAAATATTTTTACCTGTATCTCTACTGAGAATTTATCATTGACTTCGTTTGGCAGATATCTCCATGATAGCAGGTTGACAGGAATGATGTCAGAGTATTTGGAAAGTATCACCAATAAACTCCGACATTACTGCCCTTATTTTTCAATCATCTAAGTTATTCATTGTAGTCCACCATCAACAGTGGCAGTTCCACACATCCCTCATGCCTATATTCCCCCGCCCCTGCCTCCTATTAGTATATGTATATATTATGAAAGAAATACAAATATTTTATCAATATATGATATAATGATAATAAATAATGGTGTAAATTTTTTTTAGGTTTGTATATTTTTACTAGTGGTAGTCTAATCATTGGGCACCGCTATATCTACAGAAACTGAAGGAACACCCTTTACCGATGGAGTGGGTACCAATGTATTCTCTTCAGGGACAGACTCTGGAAGAGCATGATTTGAAGAAGATGGAATATAAAAGCCCATATAGAAGGATGAAAAAGTAAAAGAAGATGATATGGATGGCTTGTCGAATGATTGATGGGTAGTGGGAATCATCATCAAATATGGTACATACGGGTGTGGATGCTCAGATGTAAATGACGGTGAAAAAATGGAGGCCTAAATATTCTATTTGTACCTAATGACACACCAGGATCAGCTTATGGGATGGATTGTATGTTAGTGGGAGGGGAAGGATCTAATTAGGTATGCCAACTAGAATATCTAACTCTTATATAAACCCCCCTAATATGGACACATTGAGTACTCGGACCTCTACAAGGATACTCATCATATATATGAATCCTACAAAAATGTTTAAAAAGGTAATCACATGACATTATATATAATTGAAATATATATATATATATATATTTGAAATAAAATAATCACTACAGGCACTAATGGAGGAATTCCAAGCTCAGTCATGCGATGATTGTTGTCCATATTCTATTTTCTTCACCTCTCTTCAATTGGTTTCATGTCCGGCATTTGAAGAAAAACATGGAAGTAAATAATAAAGGATAAAAAATTTGTAATCCAAAAAACAAAATAAATGATAGGGAATAGTGGGATTCAGTTGTAATTTAACTTACCATTGTCTTAGTTGAGCTGGAACAAATATATAATGGAAGTAAGAAAATCATACAAAACGTAATAAAGAAATTTAATTTTTAGTAGGATGGTTATTTACTAAGTGTCGTCAGTCTATTAAAATTATGGAACATTTATTCTACTAGATTCATAAGTGGTAAAGTATTTGTCAAAATTATGGAAAATTTAATTTCATTAGCTTGGGTAGATTATGCAGGTTTCAATACTTGTATTGCAGAAGAATACAAACCATCATGTTTAGTACCTAGTAAAATGTTAAAGAGTAGTCTTAAAGTCATAAAAATATTATAAAAATCATAGTTGAAGCATTGAAATTTTCACCAAGTTAAAAATGTTTGTTTCTTAGTTTTGAATATAGTTCAATTCCAAATTTGAAATTAAAATTCAAATAAAATTTCAACCAATAAACATTTAAAATTTACATAATGTTCAAGTCAGATACAACATATTTCCAATAAATGTTAAACCAATTTGAATAGTACCAATCTTAACACCCCATGTAGAGGTAAACCAAAAGAATTGAGAACATGATTAAATGATTTTATATATTTCCCACCACAGTATCATGTTCATAGTAAACTCTAACAATTGATCTATTGGAGTCATCAAAATTAATTGATGGATCATTTCCAATGGAAGTAGGGATGGTGTCAATTGCATCATCACCATCATCAAAAATATGTCTTGTAATTACTTCAAAAATGACACCAAATTCAGGTAGAAGATGGTGTTTGACATAAAAAATTTGTTTAACCATTAATGCGAATACATATGGTTCAACAGTAGTAAGAGTGCGAGTCATATCAATTACTCAAAATCCAAAATCATCAATAAATGTGCCCTGCCTAATCAAATTAAACCACTTACATTTCATCACCGTGACTCATCTGTGAGAATGATAATCCAATATTATTATTATTTCAACGACTCCACAATAATCTACATTTTCATATCATGGTCTACTATCTGATTCACTAGCATAATATTCTATTTTCATAGTCACCATAACACATTCATGTTGTGTTCTCAAGTTATTTTCTCATTCAGTGATAATAACTATCTAACCACTGATAACAATTGATTTATTGTCACAAACCACAGTATTAGGACCAAGAGCCAAAACTCTTATTTTCTCAGAGATAGAGTTAGAAGGTAAACTTTATACCATTAATATAAATCAATATTAAACATAATTAATTATTATTTTAATTATTTTAAATAGTAAATTTATTACCATCAATTTTAACCAAGCAGAAAACTCTTTTCTATTAAAAGTCTCTCTTTGCCTAAAAGATAAAGAACGTTGCTTTCTATTTATCATCCCTTTATCTTCCATGTAGATAAAAATAGGAATAGTTTAATAAATATATATATATATGTAGAATATATAAATATAAAATTTACTTGCAAGATGTAATCATTGAACAAATCAAAGTTGATCAAAACTATGCTATGTGCCATCTCCCGCCTTTCAAGGCAGAATGTCGTCAATGTATATGATCCAAGAATTACTGCAATTAGAGGAAGTGATGAAAAAATGGGTTAAATTTTCTCATAGTATTCTTCTTACTTTCTCATTGGTCTGTTTATTCTTGTAGTATGATCAGACAAATACATAGAGCAGAAATACATCCATTGTTGTTCTATGTAACCGTTCATGATAGAACCTTCAGGATGATTTCTGTTATGGACATATGAATTTAATATGTACAAATTTCATTCCATTGGATACATCAAAAAGAAATAAATAAGTCCCCTGATAAGTATTTCTATTGGAATATGGACAGTCAGATGCAACATGCATGTGAAAAAACGATGGATGAAATATTTTCTCTAACTCACACAAAATAAATGGGGAATCTTCCAAAAAAAATTCAATAAGGACTTGAACAACTTCATATCACAAATATCCCTAATCAAATGGAACAACCAAATATAAACCATTCATACATTATTTGAAAAAAGTTGAATAATTTCTATTGCAATCAACTTATGTAGAAGGATGTGATAATAAGTAGTCTTCAAAGATTTTAACTTCAACTCTCTTCTGTTGACCCATTGAGATATGTTTCTTGAATAGCCATTAAGAACATTAATATTCTCTAGTACATCCAAAAATTGATTTCTTTTGTAGGTTTCATCACATAAGAAGCACATGGATGTTTCTATTTATTTACCCTGATACGCACATGATGCAATTCCAGTCTGATTCCCTAATATACCAAGTCATGTTGATATTTTAAATCATCTTTTGCCATTCCCTTAACAATTAGAAGAACCGAAAGAAAAAATTTGATATATATTTTGTTCAATTTTAACTATGTTTAAACAAAAAATTGGTGGACCAATAAGGAAAATCAAAGAAGACACATCTCTCCTTCCAATTGTAAAAAGTTTTAGCAGAAACGTTATTTCTCTTTCCAAATTTCATTTGACCCTTCCTGAATGAAACAATATAATTTTAATTTCATTAATCATATCAGTTCCAGACATACGTTGAGGTGGATCATTGATATCCATGGTATTGTCAAATCATTGATGAATATTTCTATATGGATGGTCCATTTCCAGGAATCGTCGATGTCCCATAAAACTGAAACTATAATCATGTATCAGTTATCTGGATTGTGTATTCTTCATACAAATAAAACATGATAGTTTTATTTTTTTGCTCCATCCAGACACCATTGCATAAGCATGAAAATCATTGATCTTCCACATAACCACAACACAAATATGAAATATGTCTTTCGATCCAGCATTGTATGTGAAGACACCCACAACCCAAAGTAGTTTCACCTCATTTATTGAAGGTTGCATGTAAACGTCTATATCATTTCTTGGATCAGAAAGGCCAGATATGAGTATAATCCTTAAAGTGATAGGTTTTTTCATACACAACCATGGGGGAAGATTATAAATTTGTATAAAAATAGTCTATGTTTTGTGCGACCTAAGAATCTTCCCAAAAAGATTAAAACTGTCACATGAAATATTCTACCTCACATTACACATGCCAGCTGCAAAATCAAGATATCAAGAATCAAATATATGCCATGAAAATTCATCTGTAGGGTGAACTAGCACATCATTAGACTTTTCTCTCTCGGTATCATGTCATCACATTTTCATTGATATTTCATCAGACATAAAAATATTATGGAGTCTTGGGATCAATAGAAATTGACACATTATATACTGTGGCACACTGAATGGTGGTCTATCCACTTCTGGATAACAGCGGGATGTACCACATTTTATACAATCCTTCCTTTCAGTATTTTCCTACCAGAATAAATTGCAATCTTTCAGGTAAGCATGAATTTTGTTACTTGAAAATCCATGTTCCTCAACAAATATCCATTCTATATAGTGGTTTGAGAGAATATCTGCATCATCTGGAAGTATGTCCTTCAAGAATGAAAGAATGTTATCGATGGAAGTATTATAAATACCATACATAGTTTTCCCATGAAGCAATTGGACTAAAAATTACAACTTTTTTATTTTACCGCATTGTCGATATAACGGAGACATTGCAGCATCATTCAATTGTTCACCCAGAAAACATCATCATTTATATTAGATGCATCGTTTGTTCTCATATAGAAATCCTCTTGGGTTTGAATCCTTTATTATTTATGATAATGAATAAATAGAAATTGTTCATAAAACAAATTATCCAATCCAGTCCTTTGATTGAAATCATCAGAAATTTGATATGTCATTTTCTCCCCCTTATGATACCACACAGAGTAGTTTGTGTGAATAATATATTTGGTTATGTGGTAGTTGACTTCTTTACTACTCAACCATGGTCATCCAACATGCATGTAACAAGGGTAGTGTATGTGACCACTATCTGAAGCATTGTGAAATGAAAAATCTAAAAATCTCTCCAAATTGTTTTGAAAACTGCTTGAGATCTGACTAGTTTCATACATCCAACTTCTATCCATTTTTTAAAAAAGAAATCATATGTCATTTCGTCAAAACAAATTCAATAATATTGAAGTATCTTTGAAAATATATTTATGTAAATTAGAATTGTTCACTTTATATGAAACCATAATTGACACACTACTCAATATAAGAATCGTAATATAAAAGAAAAAAAATACTATATTTATATCAAAATATATTTGAAGAAATATAAATGAGTGTAAATGATCATGTACCCTAGTGGAAGATAATTATTCGGGAGTTGACTTAATTTTAGATTGAAGAAATTTTATATTTTAATAGATTATTTGAGTGATCACATACACTGCCCAAGGGGGTGGGGGTGTTCATGGGGTGTGGGGTGTCCAGGGGGTGGCATGGCTATCTGGGGGGTGGAGGAGTCCAGGGGTGGGGAGTTTTTTCAAGGGGTCAGTGTGTCCAGGTGGGCGGGATTTCGATGGGGGTGGGGGCTGTCTAGGGGGGTACGGGGTGTCCAGGGAGGTGGGTGGGCTGTCCACGGAGGTGGCGAGGCTATCTAGGGGGTCGTGGGTGTCCATTGGGTGGGGGATTTCCATGGGGATCTTTAGGGGGTATGGGGTGTCCAGGGGGTGAGTGGGGTGCCCAGGGGGTAGTCCAGCGAGTCAAGGGGCGTATGGGGTGTTCAGGGTGGTGGTCGCGATTTCCATGGAGATGGCGGGGTAGTCTAGGGGTTACGGGGTGTCCAGGGGGTGGGCGGGCTATCCATGGGGGGTGGTCGGGCTGTCTATGTGGGTGGCGGGGTTGTTAAATGGGGCCATGGGTTTCAAGGGGGTGAGGTGTGGGGATATCCAGGGGTGGGGGACATCTGGGGGGATGGCGGTGTCCGGGGTCGTGAGCATGTGTCCAGGGGGTGGGGTTTTCCATGTGCCTGGGGGGTCTTTCCAGGGGGTACGAGGTGTCCAAGGGGTGGGATGGCTATCTGAGGGTGTGGAGGGGCTATTTAGGGGGGTCGGGTGTCCAGGGGGTGGGAGGGGGGCTTTCCAGAGGTGGGGCTATCTAGGGGGTACGTTGTGTCCATGGGGTGGGCGGGCTGTCTAGGGGGTGGTAGTGTTGTTCTGGTGGTACAGGGTGTGCAGGGGGTAGGCAGGGTCTCCACAGGGGGTGGTCAGGCTATCCACGGGGGTGACGGGGCTATCCAGTGGGTTTGGGGGTGTCTAGGGGGTGGGGTTTTCCTGGGGAATGGGAGTGTCGGGGGGATGGGGGTGTCCGTGGGTGGTGTGCGGGGGGGGGGAGGGGGGGTTGGGGGCTGTCCATTGGGGTGGGTGTTGTCCATGGGGAAGGGGTGTCCTGGGGTTCGGAGGGTGACCAGGGGGTGGGCGGGCTATCAACAGGGGTGGAGGCTATCCATGGTGGGAGGGGTGTGTAGGTGGGTGGGTGGGCTGTCCAGAGGGGTGGCGTGACTGTCCAGGGGGGTCCGGGTGTCCAAGGGGGTGGGGCATTTTAGGGGGTCGGTTCTATTCAGGGGTACAATGTGTCCAGTGTGGGGGAGGGATGTCCAAGGGGGTGGTAGGGAGTCCAGGTGGTACATGATGGGTGGGAGGGCTATCCACGAGGGTGGCGGTGCTGTCTAGGGGGGTACGGGGTATCCATGGGGGTGCACTATCCACATGGGTGGGTGGGGGTCTATCATGTGTGTGCGGGGAGTCCAGTGGGTGGGCGGGCTATCCATAGGGGTGGCGGGGCAATCCAGGGGGGTTGGGGAGTGGGGGTGGTTAAGGGGGTGGGTGGTGGTGATTTCTTGTGGGTGGGGGCAGGGCTTTCCAGGGGGTATGAGGTTTACAAGGGGTGGTCAGGCTGTCCAAGGGGTGGGAGGTTGTCTGGGGGGTACGGGGTTGGTGGGTGGGATGCCCACGGGGGTGTGCGGGTTATCCATGGGGGTGTTAGAGTTATCAATGGGTGTGGAAGGGATGTCCAGTGGGTGGGGTGTCTGGGGGAGGGGTGTGATGTCCATGGGGGATGGGGGCTATCGAAGTGGTGGGGGTGTCAACCCCAAATCTAGGGTCATAAAATCCAATCATTATCCAATTGTTCCATGATTTGAAGCCTATTATAGATGACCTAGATGACTATTTGTGTAAAACATGGATATCATACATATAAAACACAACACACATAATTGTAATCACACCACCAAATATCATACATGGTTCGGATTTTATGAGCCATGTTTCTATGGTACAGTACTCATAGGAGTATTAGCATTGTTATATGATTAGGTGATATGGAGTTGTACCAATGTTAAATTTGTATGTGATCAATATGGATTGTGGATAATATCCTGAGAGAGATTTATTTACAGAGATCGCTTCTTATTGGAAGGGTAAGTGTGAGTGTTGGTATGGAACTTCAATAAAATTCTTAATGTGTGAATGAAAATACACATTGGTTATATTTGATTCTTATTGTTTAAATAGAGTATCATAACAACACACCACCTATCTGGATAGCCCACCCACCCCCCTGTAGCCCGCCTACACACCATGCACCCCCTCCCACCAGGATAGCCCTCCACCACACTTGGACCCCCCCCCCACCACAGCTAGACAACCCACCCCCTCCTCCCTAGACAAACAAAACCCCCCTCCCCTCCTGTAAATCCCACCCCCAACACCCTTGGACAACCCACCCAACCTCAATAGCGCACACCCCCTCCCCCACCTAGAGAAATCACCCACCACCCCCCTGGACAACCCACCCCTCCCTCGACAGCCCACACCCCTCCCCTACAGCCCCCACCCCGACAGCCCCATGGACACCGCCCCACCCCCACCAGGACAGCCCCCACCCCCCTCATTGGACAACCCATACCCCCTCCCCACCCTAGATATCCCCCTAGAAAGTCCACCCCGCCCGAGGACATCCCACACCCCATCCCCTGCACCCCCCCACCTGAGCATCCCACTCCCCTCCCTGGACACCACACACCCCTCCCCCACCTGGACAGCCCCCCCCCCCCACCCTCATTGGACAACCCATACCCCTCCCACACTTGATAGCCCCCCTGGAGAGTCCACCCCCACTCGAGACATCCCACACCCCCTCCCTTGCACCCCCCCCCCCCCCACACCTGAGCATCCCACTATCCTCTCGGGACACCCCACACCCCTCCCCTCCCTGGACACCCCACCACCCACCTACAATTGCTTAATTATATATGATAATGTTTACTGCACTAAAACCTAAAAAAAATATGTATTCCATGCACAGAAAACTTCTATGACAAAAATAATCAAATCAATAACCAAAGTATTTTGTTCCAAACATAACATGTTTAACGATGCATGATTTTTTCTGACTCAAGGAAGCTACCACATTTTTTTCATATCCTAGATGGTAATGGATCATGAGATCATAAAATTTTATCAGTTTAAGCCATATTCTTTGGCTCATGTTTAATTACTTGTATGTGATATACACTTCATACATTTATGGTCAGTTTATATTTTACATTTGGCTCTGTACAAATGGTGCCTTGAAATTTTTAAAGCAAGAACCACAACTTCCAATTCCAAATCATTGTTGGGATAATTTAACTCCTGATGTTTTATTTTATTGAATCTTAAAAAATTACCATATTATTTTGCATTGATACACAACCATGTCCCTTAAATTAAGAATCATTATATAAGAAAAACTCACCATTTCGGGAAGCCAAGGCCACAACCAGATCCTTCACCAATCTATTCTTCTCTTCCAGAAATCAAACATCACATTCATTTGTCCAAACAAATTTTAACCCTTTTCTTATTAAGTAAGTCATCAGGAATAGATAATCATCCAATGTTTTCAACAAATTGTCGATAATAACCTCTAAATCCAAAAAAAACATTGTATCTCTATAACATTTTTAGGTCTTAGCCATTCATAAACCACTTTTGTTTTGGCAGGAACACCTCTAAATCCATCCTTATTCACAATGATCCACAAAAAGATATTTGCTTCAACCAAAAATCACATTTTCTGAATTTTCCATACAGTTTCTTTACTTTTACAGTTTTCAAAACATCCCTTAGATGTTTTTAGTGTTCCTCTTTATTTCTAGAATATACTATAATGTCATCAATGAACACACAAAAAACAATCCATGAAATCGTGAAATATTCTATTCATAAGATCCATGAATACAGTAGGTGAATTAGTCATCCCAAAAGGTAGAAATACAAATTCATAATGACCATATCTAGTACGGAACATAGTGTTCGGGATTACTTCATCTTTACAATTAGCTAATGGTACTCTGACCTCAAGTCAACCTTTAAAAAAATATTTCACTCCATAGAGATGATCAAAAAAATCATTTCTATGATGTAAAGGATATGTTTTTAACATTAATGTTATTGAAGGCACTATAATCGATGAAAAGTCTCAATGAACCAATTTTTTTATTAAAAAACAATATAGGAGAGACCCATATTGAAGGGTTGGGTCAGATGAAGCTGTTAACTAATAATTCTTGCAACGTCATTTTAAATTCCAGAAGTTCAATTTAGGCCATTAAATAAGGAGGTTTAGAAATTGTCTCAGTATCATTAAGTAATTGAATAGTAAACTCAACCCCTAGATTAGGAATAACACCCGGAAAATCATAAGGAAAACATCTGTGTATTCATTTACCACCAGTATATCATTAATCTAGATAGTTCCATTATCTACAAAAATATGAGCAAGGAAACATTCATTTCAATTTTTATCAGTTTCTTAGCTTCCTGATATTTTATTAATGTTATGGATTGATTCATGTACACAAACTGAAATTATTTTAGAAAACAACATCATTTTCTCTGCAATGTATCTAGAATATTACAAAGAAATCCAGTCCATACCTAGAAGATCATCAAACTCTACAAGAGGCAAAACAATATGGTTTTTAGGTAGACTCTTTCCATAGACAAGGATATGTGTATTATTATAATTTCTTTTTTCCAAAATGTTACCACCAATTGTATTTAACATGATATCTAGTTTCATTTCATGAGGTTGAATTCCAAAATTTTCTGAAAATTTCTCAGAAATGAAGGAATGTGTAGAGCCTAAATCGAACAAAAAATTGAAAAATCTCTAAAATTGAGAAATGTACATGATACCACCTCATTTTATTGATCAACATGTGCTAAAGTGGTTGCAAAAGATTTTACCACACACTTCTTCTTCCGATATTTTCTTATTCCCTTCTTGAGAAGAAAGATTCAGAAAAATATTAGCAAAATAACCAAATTCATTACTGATAAAGAATCTCACCATCGGAATCTCATTTATTTTTAGATAATTTTCCTTTCACTCATGATACATGTGTCAAAATATTTCACATCCATATAATTACCAAGAATTTAAAATACAGTCACCAGGATTCCTTTTACCACAGTTTTCACAAGACTGGAAATTCATTTCTTACCTCCAGACTTCATTGACAAGTTCTTCCCCATTACATTCCAATTTGACTGCTTCTTATTCCATTCATCATGGGGAACATATGTTCCAACAAACTCTATATCAACTTTTTCTTCATAATGAACAAGATTCTCATAGATTTTAAACACTCGTGAGGTCAATGTTCTTTGCAAAAACCGTTTCAAACCTGTGTAAAATTTATTAATTTTACTTTCAAAATACCAAGTAAAATATGTTATATATATAGATAGTCTTGTAAAATTGGCTTCATTTATTTCCATAGAATCATCATATTTCTGATTCCATTCCATGAATTATTTCTCCATTCTGAGTTGAACAATTTTGGGAATATATTTTTTTCTGAAAAAGACTCCTAAAATCCTCTCATTCCAAAATGTCAAGATCATCTCTTTATCTCGAATTCTTAACCATAGAACACCAGTAGTTGGATTCTCCTTCCCAATTAAAAATGTATAGTATTACCTTTTGATGTTCCCAACATCCCATGCCATCAGATATCTTTTCTATTGCATTTATCTATTCTTCAGTAATCACTGGATCTATAGTTCCACTAAATGCTGGATGATGTTGCCTCACAAAATGCTCCACAGAAGGCATGTTTCTTTGTGGTAGATCACATTCCTCTCCATCATGGATTCCACCACTATTTTTTCTTGATTCAACTGAGCCATTGTGATTACAAACTTCTCAGTTCCGATTCCCACCATTTCGGGCGGCAGATTCAGACATATATTAGCCTCTTGTTGCCTTCCTACTTCTACTTTCCGATTTCATCTGCAGATAAACATTATGAAAAACCATAACATAGATGATGAAACCAGGTATTATTTAAATTCTATAACATTTAATGTTTATAATAGATTAAAAAAATTAGGGTATTATTTATATATCATCCCTACTACAAAAGTTATTTTAACCATCATCGGAAACCAACTATAAGGACCCAACCATAAAACATTTCTTAATTTTGAATTTTATACAAGACCATAAATTAATAAAAATTGAGGATCTATTTGGATTTATAATTTTAAATAATTAGGATTCCATACATACATAACATACCATATCTATATAAGAGGATACTACTAAATATTGCTTCCATTTTTTCAAAATATAAAACATTAAAGCTTAAAACATGATTTCTTTGACAACCGTCTACATCATTCATCACGAATCTGTTCCATCTCTTACCCATCCTTATATCCTATTAAGTACATTTTAAAAACCTGGGATGAGTATAAAACTCAATGAGTGATATAAATAAATAATGTGCATGTATACTAATAATATAAAAACCATTAAATCTCGTAATCATAAAAACTCATATGCATAGAAAGATCATGTATTTGAATTGGGAATTATTTACCATATCACTCTTATATTCACCCCTGAACAAGGAATATCATTTTGTTTAACTTCCATATTAGTAGTACCCAATGCATTAGTGGGCTATAAAGGTGCTCATCGGTCATATCTTGAGCTATAATGGGCTCAACCCAACATATCTTGAATTATAAGGGTCTCATCCGAAAATATCATTAGCTATAAAGGGCTCAACCCATCATAAATAATTTCCAAGGAACATATCATTGAAATATTGTTCCTTTAAAATAAAAAAAACCACTCATTCCATATACATATAAAAAATAATCCTTTTAAAATTTATTAAAGGAAACTTTAAAAGGATTTTCAAAAAATAACATTAAAATATAATTAGAGTAATAATTATTAGTATGTAATGGAAAATGTTTATAAACTGTACAAAAATATAATTCGACATAATATAAAAAAATTAATCTAACAAATAATCTTAAAACCCCATAATGAATAAATAATAATGTTAAACCAAGGAATGGAAATTGATCTACGAATTCCCTTAACTTGGGTTTTTCTTCATTAAAAAATGTATAATCCTCATGTTTAATGGTTAAAAGAATGTTATTAATATATTATAGAACATATTCATGTTTATAACACCTTATATGATCATTTCATAACATTATTTCACCACTTAATTATTAGTATATTGTTCCTTCCGTTGTTTTGGGTGCTTCTTTACATGTATTCCAGGATCGGTGCTGGATGGATGATCTTGTAGATTAGATTTGAAACTACAAAATTGGAATGGAATGGTAGTTACATATTTATAGATCCATAAATTATTCCATTTCACAATTTTAATTCTGAAATGAGAATGATTCTGAAGATAAAATATTAATGATGTTTGTTTAGATTATTTTAGTGGTTCTTTGATAATAACGACCTCATTTTGTTTTAAAAATTATAACGTTGTGTAAATAAAATTCCTGAACCAAGGATGAGACATAATAAATATATTATAACATGGGTAAATTATAAATTTCTTTTCATCACTAGTACTGAATGAATTAAAGATAATTTAAATTACATCGTCCATGATGTCGGTAATTCGACACATCAAAGACAATGTTTTTTTCCCTTGAATATTCTAGAGTGGAGAATAATAATTAAGGTTAATTCTCCAGTAACATGAGAACATCCATAGTATACAAGCTTTTGGGAGCTTTCTTTCCTCTTGAGTAAGTGGAGGGGAAGATACTTTAATAAATGAAAAGGAAATGAAAGGAAAACTCATTAAAAAGGAAGAGGATGTCTTACCTCTTGTTCTCTTTTCTTTGAGATCCTCTTTATGGTCTTTGATTTTGGTCTGTTGGATAGACCAGTAGCTCTAGTTTGTGGGGAAGAAAATTTGGGGGCAAATTCGATAGAAATTGTACAATTCACAATTATTGAGAGGTGCAGGAGGAATAGGAGATTGAGGTTTGTATTTATAGTGGAGGAGGGGAGGTATTTTACATTATTTTAATCATTATTATAATATTTTTCTCAAGACTATGAATAATATCAATTCATGTGACCCAGAATAGAAATAATGGAAAGTGAGTTCGAACCAATTGGTCTTACATCACTTTTGATATCATAAATATTGTATTTAACTAATAATTTAAATATACAGTATTTTACCATGATCCACTATTCATAAAAAATTCTAGATTTTCAGAAAAATACCAAAATTAACCCTAACAATTTTTCGACGAGAAAATTTTAAAAAATGAACCCCATTTTTTGAAAATAATTTATATAATATTATTAATTTAATTTTAAAATAAAATTATACTTATTTCAAAAATTAACAATTTTAAAACTATAAATACTTTTATATCACATAGAAAAATTTATCAAGATCTCATTATCTTTATGAATTATGAAAATAAAATAATAATACAACTTACTATTAATGATTGTTATAATTCTATTCATAAGGGTATGTTACTATAAACCAAAAATAATGTTGGTTATGTTTGACGCGATATAACTACTGAACACAATTATAGATTACTGTTTTTTGAAATTCAAAATATAGAAGCTGTAAAATTTTGTTTATGAACTATTTATAAATATCTACATAAAACAAAGTTTCATGAATTTTATTTATTTTTTAAAACCATTGGGGGTTACATACTATATATTGACATTAATTTCACCTATACTTAGAGGAAAGTTAATTTCATTACAGATGATTTGAGTAAGAAACATATGACCCATTCAATAAATGAATCATATGATGAGTAGAAGTTGATGTATTAATTTTCACAGTTTCATATTTTAGTCTTGAAACTTGGGGTTGATGGTTTTCTTATGATGTCTTCAAGTTATCTATTCCCTTCTAAATTTTATTATTCACGAAAAACATCTTGATTTTGATTTCCATAATATTATAGAGTCTATTTATACATAGGATACCATTTTTGTGTGGTCTTTCTAGAGGGAATTCTACATTATGAGAATCATTTTGTAGTAACAATATAAGTAATGAATGATGTTATTGAGGATTTCCATAATTCCTAGTGGGAAATGAACAGAAGAACCCTGAGGATGCTCTATGATATGTTATGTATATTTTTTTGGCCACATATGAGATAACGAATTTCTGATTTTTTTCGCCCATTTTTATATGTTTCGACATGTCAAGGAAAATTATAATAAAACTTTGGGATTATTTTGGCCACTTAATGTGACGCCATAGAAGTGGGATGTTATACCTTTGGATTTGGATGTTGCGTTTTTGTGTACCGAGAAGAATAAAAATGTGATATGGGTTGTGATTGATAGGATGATTAAATCAGATCACATTATACCCATTCGTGATACAACCACTGTTGAGTAGTTGGGAAATATACATGTGAATGATATTTTTCATTTTCATGGAGTTTCGTCTACTATAATCTCTTATATAAATCCCTAATTTACTTATCTTAATTATATAGGACATCAAAATGCATTGGGATCATAGTTTCCTTTGAGTACGTCATAAAATCCAGAGCTAGATAGCCTGAATGAAATAGATATATAGTTTCTTGAGGATATGATATGTGCATGAATCAATGACATTGGTGGTACTTGGGATGATAGTTTGGGGATAGATGAGTTTTCTTATAACAATATCTTATAGTCTATGATTAATAGGGAACCTTGTGAGGCCTTGTATGGACATCCATGTAAATATATGTTGTGTTATTAAGATATTAGAGAATTTTTTATGGTTGTACCACGATTTTTTTATAGATGACAATAAATATTCAGTTGATTTTATAAAGAATGATAATGAAACAAATCCGGTATAAGTATTATGAAAATTAATTTCATAGACCATTTTAATTTTCAATTTCTGACAGAGTGTTCTTGATTGTTTCAACTCATTTGGGTCATCGATGGCTTCAGAGGAAAGGGAATCTAGCTCCTCATTTTTTGGGCCCTAATGAGGTAATTGAGTAAGTTCAGAAATTTTCTTAACATTTAACAAATAAACAAAAACTCACATAAATATATATCATATTCCATGAATCACAACTATGAAAACCTCATTTTGATCTATCTCATGTTATGCAGTAGAGTGATCTTGATGTTGAGCCTGATTTAACCTTGACTGAGAATTTATTCAAGATAGTTGATTTCGTAACAATGTTACTTAATGGGAGGATGATATCTTTGGTTTTTGTTCTAGGGAAGAATGGTTTTCATACTCAAGAGAATTTGGAGAGGGAGCTGATAATGAAAGAGTAGCAGACTTATATTTTGGACATGGAATATTCTTGATAGGATTTTAAGGGACATAAATTTTCATATGGTGGGGAGTCTGTAAAATCCTATTACTGTTTCCAGGTACCCCTTAACCACGATGTTGATCATTCTTTTATTTGGGTACATTTATGGACGACTCATGTAAAATTTTTGAAACTTATGGATGTTCATAGACTGTCCACAATTAGTGCATGGTTGGAAAAATCATGAATCCACTAAAGGGGAACTATAAAACCCCACTAATAAGGGAACACTGGTAGGGAACATGTCTTGTCTAACTTAGTTTCCGTACCCAAATTACCTATCCCACATCTCTTAATTTATCTGAAAGTTGAATAAAATTTTTCCAAACCCTTATTTTGAACCCATATTATCCCTACTCATGGATTTCCATTTTCATAGGTATTTGGGGCTCTGATGGTCCATTTTTTCAATCCTGAAAACCCCCTCCATGGTGGATCAAAGCTATGAAATTTTTTTCTATATTTTCATCATAATATTCCTTTCCAGGATTCACCTCTACTACATTATCATTCTCTCCACCCTATGGTTTAACAAATCATTGTGTTATTGTAGGATCAAATCCCCATATTTTGAATCATGAATCTTGGGTTGATTCACAGATCCTTATTACCGACATTCTTCATTTGTGTAGTCATATGGAGATTTGTGATTAGTGATCCTGTGATCTAAAGAAGATGATCTTGTTTAGTATTATCAATTTTATATAACCATAAATTAAATGTTTTATATTAAATTCTTTAATTTAAATTTAATTTCATTAATTATTTTTTAAAATATATATTCTAGTGACATGGGGATTTGAATTTGATTTGTAATCAAATTAAGGAAAACCCCCAATCCAAATATATTATGGTGAATTTGTGTAATTTTATCGAAAATGTGATATTAAATTGCGTGCATAATATTGTTAACTTTATTTTTTAAATTTATTTCACATTAATATTTTAAAAAAATTATTCAATTATTGGGATATAAGCCTGGTGTTTTTGTCATCAAAAAATGAATGATTTGATTAAAAATAATTTTTTAAAGTGAATTTTAATATTTAAATGGAAAAAATTGATTACTTTTATTTTGAATAGTTTTGATATAAGTATACCATTGATTATATTTTTTAGGGTACATAAAATCCATTTAATATAGTGAGTTATCTAGGAAAAACACACTAGTTTGTAATTTCCCTTGCATAAGATTAACGCTTCACAACACCTACATAAACATATCGGTAGATCTTATCCCTAGTGGGATGTTTGCTAGTCCTCTTTTTCTAGTGTCATAGGTACTTGTGTGCACATTACCATTATCATCATATGATTATTTCATGATCCCATAAACTAGAAATATCGTACCTCTTGGAATATGGACATGATTCTCCTAAATTATTTTTTTGATTTATATAAATTTTTTTGTAAACTATTTCACACATTCCTTGTTAATTTAGATAGACTATTTTATATATAATGTTTATTAATAAATTATTTCGAAATTTTTTTCCATCATTTTAAATGTCAAAAAATTATTTGTTTTAAAATTTTATTTGAAATTCCATGTCTGTTTATTTACAATTTTTTTTGTAATTTGATTAATTATTTTGGCATCTAATTACATAATCCATGATGATACAATACTTGGAAATTTACTCAAACCTTATGTGTTCTTTCTTGTGTTTTTTGATTATCTTCCTCTAAGTTTTATAAATGGTAATGTGACACTCTAAAGTGGTTGTTTTTTTATCCTTGTGCTTGGAGATTTCTATTTGTTGGGACATGGGTTTTTAAGAATGTTTTATTGTACTTTTTGGATATAATTTTGTCCCATTTTGTTAATTCTAATATAAATCTCCCTTTGGAGTTTTATTTTTTTGAAAAAAATTTTATATCTCTTAGCTCTATTGGGTTTGTGTATGTAACACTCGGAGATTTTATGAAAAATATTATTTTTAATTTCATTGTTTTCTTGTGTTGTACGCTACACCAAAATGATCTTTCTCTACATGCATCCCTGACATGGCTTGCTTTACACGCAATCGCAACTATCCATGATAGCGTGTGTTGTACGCAATATCGAGTTTCACTAAACAATGATATGTTATTAAAATATTATATAACTAACCATTATGAATAGTAAAACCCACTTTTTGAAATATTATAAATTTTATCTTTCAAAATGGACTTCATTTTTGGATTCGGAATATCGAAATTAGCCTAGGGTGAAGTTTTGGTATTTTTCTGACAACATTCAATTTTTGATGAATAGTGAAAACTCTTGGTTACTATTTAAAACCCAAATTTTTATTTAAATATTTATTTATTTTATTTAAATTTATTTTAGGTCAAAATTGTTACATAATACCTATATAAGTTCAATGTAATTCATTTGAGTCATTTTATAATAATGTTCGATATATAATAGTTTTGTTGAACTTTTCACCGTCTTTCACCTACCTCTTAGGAGTTTTCTGAAAACGTATATAAAACAGAATTTTACCGCTTATGTGAGTGAAATTTAAAAAACCTAAGAGACACAGCTAATTTAAAGGACTAAAAATTGGTTCAATGAGATGAAAGTAATTTTTTGGTGAATATTAACTTTTTACTTTTATTTTTGATCAAAAATGTATTATTATTACCCTAACACATGTCCTAATTCTATTGGATAAGTGTAATTTGACAAAAAACCTTAGGAATAAAATATGACCATTTAGGTCCACTTGGATAAGATTAGGACATTTATTATTAATTTATTTAAAGAATGGTTAAAATTGTTAAAATCAAAGTCTAATAACTAATTCATTTTTAATATAGGGTTATACATAAGATAAATTTGACGATAAATATTCATTAGAAATATAAAAATATTTCCTACCTATTGGTAATATTTTTATAATATTTAAACATTAAATAATGTACGATATTTATGACACAATGATGATGCAGTAATTATCTTATTAATGAAATTTATCATAATTGATGTTATAAATACCCAAATAAATGTAATTTGAGACTTTTTATGAATTAAACTAATTTTATAGGTTAATATGACATTTTTGTATTGATTTAATTAACTTTTTATGAACTAATCATGTTGTTATGGTTTTCACAAAAATCAATTACCAAATAGTGTCAAAATTGACATAAAATAATTTTTTAAAAGAAATATTATATTATTAATTGTTTTTAATTCCTAAAAATCAATGTTTCGGCCAATCTACTTATATCATTATAGTTGAATCATTAATGGACCACATGGGGGTTTCTTGGATGTATATGGTATGTTTATTAACTATATAATATAAAAATACAAAGTTACATGGTAAATGTCAATCAAATTAACTAAGAGCTAAAACTAAAAGATAAGGTTAATATAACGACCCAAACCTATCTAAAATCTATTGGTTGAGAGGATTGAGACCCATACCCACCTTATCTTATAAATAAATCAATTTGGAGATATTAAAAAACGAATATAACTTTATTATAAAATAATATTTTAGGTTTTTTCAAAGAAGCCCCTCTCCTCCCTTATAAAAATGGCACCCATTCCCTCGTCTCTTCACACCCTTTTGAGCCTTGAATCTCGGCCAACCCCTACCCATTTCTCTTCTCCACTTCCCTAGAAACATTCTTGAGGTTCTGGTCTTCTCAAAAGACCAGCTCTACTTCCTTAAGAGGATTCTTAAAGGAGGTGCGTCGAAGAAGACGTAATCTCTTCTTCTGATTCTCTCAAGTTTCTTTCTTCTTCTACTTCTTCTTATTTAGTTGTATAATTATGAAGTAATAAAATATGTATTACTTATATACTGATATTTTATTATAAATACGAAACAACCTTATTTCACATTCTATCCATCCTACAGAAAACGAAATCACCGCGCGTGCGTACGTACGGAATACCATCTCCATGCCGGGGTGTAATCTATTTTCGACCACCACCTTACTTGGATGGGTATAATGGTGTAAATAATTAACTATATATGATTATTGTAAAGTCAGATTGATTCTGAAATATTATACATACACTTCAATACAATTCCACGATCATGGGAATGATATCATCACTCGTGCGTACGAACGGACAACCGTCTCCACGACACGATGAGATTCATTCTCCATGTTAACCATTCATGAATGATTATAAAGTATAAATAATGAATAATAATGAAATATATGAAATAATAATGATACTGGATTTATTTATATATATATATATATATATATATATTTATTTATGTCATCTACTTAATTCCATTCAATTCTATAAGGAAACGAAAATAGCATTCATGCGTACATACGGCCTACCATCTCCATGAACGGTGTATTTAATTCCATTTATCGATCTATCATATATATATGTATATGCTGAATATATATTATATATAAATCATGTTTTAAATTGTGGAATTATTTAAATCATTATATAAGTAATAATATCTTGAAAAACATGTCGAAACACGTACGACAAATGAAACGATTTAACCCAAAATGCTACTTTAACCTGGAATTTAAAAAAGAATGGGTAATATAATGTCATAAGTGAACCATATATGATATCATAACAATGAATGTGATTCTGTAATTGTTGAGAAAATATGGTTTTCCTTATGACTTTTCCATTCCTTCTTTTTTTGAAAATCACAAACACCTTATACTTAAGAAAATATAAATTTTATCTCCATAAAGAAAATTTTCCTCTTTAAGGAAATTTACCCTAACCTATATTTTCATATACATAGAAATATTTTTCTTTAGTACAAAAAATGGATTAATACCCAAAATCCTAGGAGTCATATAATGTAATGGTTTGGCGCATTCTGTTTTTAGGATCCGAATTATGGATATGAACTGTAATGAAGATCCAATCTGATTTCTGGACACTGAACTCTTAAGTAGTTCGACTCCGAACTCTTAAGTAGTTCGACTCCGAACTCTTAAGTAGTTCAACACCGAACTCTTAAGTAGTTCGACTCCGAACTCTTAAGTAGTTCAACTCTGAACTTTTAAGTATTTCGACTCCGAACTCTTAAGTAGTTTGATTCTGAACTCTTATGAAGTTCCACTCCGAACTTTTATGAGTTCGACTTCAGACTCTGCAAGTTCAGATTCCGATCTCTGGTGAAACCAAACTCCAAATTCCTATAAAATAGAATCCGAACTTTTCTTAACATAGACTCTGAATTTCATTTTTGTTAGACTCCGAACATTTAATTTACTTACACTCCTAAATTTTATATGGATTTTACTTACATTTTTTTCATTTCAAAACGATGACGTGCATTCAGTTATTCATGGTTGATTATTAAATGATGTCATTCATTCTGGTTCTAATTAACCGTTGGATGAGTTACACATGTACAGGTCCCTCAGAATTTCATGGAAAATATGACCGTTGGAGGAGGGTGTCGACCGTTAGAAGTTTTCCTATAAATAGGAGCTCATTTGAAAGAGCTCAGAAACAAGAAGTTGATCAATCTAGAGACCACGCACTGTTAAGGTGATTTCTAGAGTGAGAAGATTTTCATGCCTTATGCATACTGAATTGCTTGTTTAGATTGCTTCATGTGACTCTGAATGTTGGTGATTACATTCGAGGACTTTCGGGTATAGGAAGACAGAGGTGCCGACTACCTTGAAGTTTGAGGGCTTCCTTGATGAGGAAGACAGTGGTTCCAACTACCATGAAGTTGAGGGCTTGCGGAGATAGCAAGACAGAGATTCTGATCTTCATATCGAGGGATTACCCTGGTGTGGGTAAGACAAACTTACTTGAAAGTATAACCCAAGGGACCTTTATGCAAGGTTGTTAGATACCCTTCTCTTTGGGTTAAAAGACATATATCTTGTTACCTGTAGTTTTACTACTAGTTTTTTCCACTGAAATTTTTTATTGTAAGGGAAGTATAACCTGCTTATATTTCCTTACAGTTGTACTCTGATTCGCTTAGAATCTATACGCTTTAAGGTAGAATCTCATATTGTAAAAATTGGTTCTAATTCTCCAATAGGTGATTAGAGGTGTTGTGAATTTTCTTAGTTTAACTTTGTTAAACATAGATTCTTCCTTATCTAAGGAATTTTTTAAAGAATACAATTCACCCCCTCTTGTATATTAATCATCTACATCATTATTTAGATCCTACAATTGGTATCAGAGCAGGTCTCTGAAATACTTATACTCACATATATGTTTTTCTTGCTCATTTTTCTTTATTATTCATCCTTGCGTAGAAGAACTTTGACATTCCGAACATTGTCATTCCGAATTGATATTCCAAACTTTGTGGTTAGGAACTTTTTATACTAAAAAGTTTGTGTGTAAAAGGTTATTTTGAGAATGGCAGGAATCAATGTTTGTTATATTGACAATCAAAATCCCACAAGACCACCAATCATTGATGGTAATGACTATGAGTACTGGACAGATCGAATGAAGACTTTTGTTTTCAATACTGTCATGGATAATTTCGTTATGTTTACTGGTTATTATAAAATTCTTGATATGGAGGTTAGAACATTCACAAACCAGGAAAAGAAAGAGTATCAACTCAATTATAAGGTACGCAATATTCTACTATGTTCAATGACTAGAAATATATATAGCCTGATTTCTTCTTTTGAAACAGCTAATTGTATCTGGAAAAAGTTAAAAGTTAAACACTATGGAACTTCTAAAGTGATTGAAACTAGGAGAGCTATTCTTAGAGCTGGGTATCATGGATTCAATTTTCCATATAGAGAACCAATTTTCAAAGTTCAACAGTGAATAGCTTACAGTCTATGGGAGGAAAAGGGCTAGATGATGAAGCTCTTGTAGATAAGATAATTGATATTATGCCCAATGCGTGGGTATCAAAGAGAACAGCTATAGATGATAACAGGAAGGTCACTCAAATTTCTTTTGATGAGCTATTCAAAACTCTTCTTCAACATGAAACAATAATGAAGAGAGATGCTGACAACATCAAAAAGAAGAATGGGAATGGTACTGTTGCTTTCACAACCACATCAAATCATATGAATGCTAAGACTCCTAAGAGAGTAACCAGATCCAAGTCTAAGAAATAAATTATCCAATCAGAATCTAGTGAGAGTGAACTTTCTGAAAATGAGTAAGAAAACCTTGGTCAAAGGATGAACAAGATAGCTGTCCAGAGAAGTTTCCAATACCAGTATAAGAAAAAGGAAAGGAATGACAGGAAAGATGGTGAAGTTACTTATTATGAATGTAAGAGAGCTATACATATTAGACCAGATTGCCCTTTTCTCAAAAAGAAACAAAGAAAAAAAAGGCATTCTGAAAAGAACCGAAATAAGTATTACAAAACCAAAGCTAAGAATGTTCTGAAAGCTAATGACACATGGAGTGCTAGTGGTGGTGACTGTTCAGATGAATCTTCTGATTATGAATCTTCAGGACAGAAGAATATTGGTCTTATAGCCAAATTACCCATTAACAATCATTGCTTTATGGCTAAGGTATGAAATGCTGAATCATTGATCAATGATTCTTTAAATTCCAATGATAGAGAATATTATAACTCTTCTGATGAAGAATCCTCTTCAGATGAAGAAAATACTTCACCTACCTATGAAGAAGTTTCTAGGTATGTTGAACATATTGAAATTGAGAATTCTAAACTCAATAAAAAACTTGATAAGGAAAACACTAGGAATTCTATTCTTACAAAAGAAATATCAGATCTCTCTAAAGATCATGATAAGAAAAATGATGATTTTATAAATATATCAAAAAATCATGAGGATGTAAGTTCTGAGAGGAAGAAACATTCCAAAGAGTTAGAAAATTTAATTTCTATGAAATGTGTTTTCGAGCCTAGATCTAGTTCTAAATCTAATGATTTTGAAGATAAAAACTTGGTTATTAAACTCAAGTCCGAAATTTTTTCCATAAAGAAGTGTTTATCAAACATTACCCATGGTAATTATAATTTTGATAAAATGTATTCTCAAATACGACCTTTAAGAAACAAATCAAGATTTAGTTATACCCATTCAAAGCCAATTTTTAGTAAAAATTATTTTGTTCCAAAAAAGTGCCCATTTTGTACCAAATGTCAATGTGGTGGTCACTAGGCAAAGAATTGTTCTTTAGATAAAACCCAATCTTTATATTTTCATAAGGCATATTTTTCAATGAATATGTGGGTGCCCAAAATTTTATTATCTGGAAATCTCGAGTCCAAACAAATTTGGATTCCAAAAGTCTAATTCTTTTCTTGATTTCAGGAAAATAAAGGAAGTACCAAAGACAATACATGGTACATTGATAGTGGATGTTCCCCACCCATGACTGGTAACAGAAGCTATTTTGAAAAGAATATCAAAACGAAAGGAGGAAAGGTAAATTTCGTAGATAATGCTCAGGGAGAAATTGTTGGTATTGGTAATATTGTTCTTCTTGGTAAATCTTTTTTTTAAAATGTTTTATTTGTTAGGGGTCTTTAGCCAAACCTCATTAGCATAAGTCGGTTATGTGATGAAGGATACCTTATGAATTTTTGGAATGATAAGTTCTTAGTTCACAATTCCAAAGAAAAATTTATTCTCTCAGCCAATAGGCAAGAGAATGTTTACATTTTGAACTTAGATGACCTTAGAATCCAAGATTTACCTTGTATTAGTGCAATGGAAGATCATTTGTGGTTATGGAATAGAATATTAGGTCACTGTAACCTTAGAAACTTATGTAAACTCACTAAGAAGAAACTAGTTAAGGATCTAGCGTAGATTATATTTGATTCTTCCAAAGTTTTTGATCCTTCTCAATATGGCCAGAAACATAAATCTAGTTTTAAATCAATAGGTGAAGTTTCAACAACTGATGCATTACAGTTGGTACACATGGATCTTTTTGGTCCAACACAAACCGGAAGCATTGGAGGAAAATACTACTTGTTTGTTCTAGTTGCTGATTACACTAGATTTACATGGGTTAATTTTCTAGCAAAGAAGTCTGAAGCTTTTTCTTATTTCAAAAGTTTTATAGCCCAAGTTAAAAATGAGAAAAATCTTCCATTGAAAACTTTTCATAGTGATCATGGGGGAGAATTTCAAAATTCTGATTTTGAAACCTTTTGTAGAAGAAAAGGTATTACTCACAACTTCTCAATACCTATAACTCCTCAACAAAATGGTGTAGTTGAAAGAAGAAATAGGATTATTCAAAAGATAACTAGAACCATGTTGAGTGAATATTCTATATCTAGACATTTCTGGGCTGAAGCTGTAAGTAATGCTTGTTATACTATAAATCGAGTTTTCATTAGACCTTTTCTTAATAAAACCCCTTATTAGTTATGGAATGGTTGGAAACCTAGACTTTCGTACTTCAATGTTTTTGGTTGAAAAGTATTTATTCTGAATACTAAAGATAATCTACAAAAATTCGCACCAAAATCAGATGAAGGAATTTTTCTAGGCTACTCCACAACTTCTAAGGATTATAGAGTTTTCAATAAGAATAATTGTACTATTGAAGAGACAGTGCATGTACGGTTTGATGAATCTGATCCTTTTATTTTTAAACCATACCAACCTACATCCTCGGATGTGTTTTCAAAAACTGGTCGTCAACCTTTGATAGAAGATCCTTTTGATAAGGAAAATATTCAAGAAGATATTTCTGAAACATTTAACCCAGAAGACTTTCTACCCTATATTGATGAACAGGCTTTACAAAACCCAAATCAGATGTTTCTTAAGAATCATCCCAGCGATAACATCATTGGTGATGTAAATCAACCTATATGGACTAGAAGTTCCTTGAGAAATAAATTAGAACATCTATAATTTCTTTCTCAATTAGAACCAAAAAACACTGATGAAGCTTTAGGTGGTGATGATTGGATCAAAGCCATGCAAGATGAACTAAATGAATTTAAGAGGAATAAAGTCTGGACTCTGATTGAAAGACCTAAGGAAACTTCTGTTATGGGAGTAAAGTGGGTCTTTAGAAACAAGTGTCATGAAAATGGATTTATGGTAAGAAATAAAGCTAGACTAGTTGCTAAATGATATAACCAACAAGAGGGAATAGACTATGAAGAAAAACCTATTCTCCAGTGGCTAGACATGAATCTATTCGTATTCTACTTGCCTTTGTTGCATTATTCAATTTTAATCTTTTTCAAATGGATGTGAAATGTGCTTTTCTTAACTGTTATGTTCAAGAGGATGTTTTTGTTGAACAACCTCCTAGATTTGAAGATACAAAACATCCTGGTCATGTTTTTAGACTTACCAAACCCTTATATGGTCTTAAACAAGCCCCAAGAGCTTGGTATGATAGACTCACATGATTTTTGATTCAAAATAACTATGTTATGGGAAATGCAGATCCAACCCTTTTCATAATGAAATATAAGGAAAATGTTTTTATTGTTCAAATTTAATTTGATGACATCATTTTTGGTTCAACTCAGCAATCTTTAACTGATTCTTTTACAAGTCTAAAGAAATTTGAGTATGAAATGAGTATGATGGGTGAGGTAGCTTTTTTCCTTGGTTTTCAAATTTCTCAAAAACCAGAAGGAACCTATATATCTCAACATAAGTATATTAATGATCTTTTCGGAAAGTATTGTTATGACAACACTAAGAGTATTAGTACTCCCATCAGTACCTCAAACTCCTTCGATCTTGATGAAGCTGGGAAACCAGTAGATCAAACATCTTTTATAGGTATGATATGTAGTTTACATTACTCAATATCTATTTGACCAGACTTAATGTTCTCTGTGTGATTATGTGAAAGATATCAATCCAATCCTAAGGATTCCCACTTAAAGTCAATAAAAAGAATTTTTCGCTACCTAAAGGGAACCATGGATCTAGGATTATTTTATACTTCTGGAAATAATTTTGTTCTAAAAAGCTTTTCGGATGCTGATTTTGGTCGATGTAGAATGGATAGAAAGAGTACATCCAGAACTTGTCATTTCTTAGGAGATTCATTAGTTTCATGGTCATGTATGAAGAAACATTCTGTAGCACTTACCTCTTCTGAAGCTAAATATGTAGTAGCTGGAAGTAGTTGTGCTCAAGTGTTGAAGATGTAACACACACTCACATATTATAGACTGAGTTATACTAAGACTCAAATTTTGTGTGAAAACTCAAGTTCCATTTCCCAAATTAAGAACCTTTCACATCACTCTCATGAAAAACACATTGATATTAGGCATCACTTTCTTAGGGATCACAGACTTAAAGGAGATATAATTCTTCAGTTTATCGGAATGCAAGATCAACTTGCTGATATTTTCACAAATTCATTACCCTCTGATAGATTTGAATACATTAAACAAAAGTTAGAAATGATAACTATTAGGTAATCATTCTTTATTAACTTCTTGTTGAACAATTCTCCTAACAGTAATAAACTCCTTTTCATAGGGGGGGTACATTTGATTGTTAGTTTAACAAAAAAAAATTGTAATTCGTTTTTTACTTAGTATAACTAAAATTTTAGTAGTTAAGTTTTTCAAACTTTTCAGAACTAAAGTTTCCATAATGGGAATTTCTGAAACTAAAATTTCAAGAATGGGAATTTCCATAACTAAAACTTTTAGGATTGATATTCTCAGAATGAAAACTTCCAGAATAGAGATTTTCATACTGGAACTTTCATAATGATTCTATTTATTAAATTTATTTCTTCAAAAAGAATATTACCAATTACAAACAATCTTTCTAACCAATCTGAATGATATGGTTTCTTTATTTATAGTTTCTTAATCAAAATTTCCTTATTGTTTTTTTAAAAAAATTTGGATTCTAGTTTTCCTCAAATACTGATGTTTTCATTAAAACCTTAAAATATCGGAGTTAACTTTTCCTTTAAGGAATATTCTAAACCATGAGATCAGATCCAAAAGGTTTTCAACCGTTAGATGGCTTTTTGGAAGACCAAAGGTCACATCCATCGCCTATATAAAGGAGACACCAATCCTCATCCCACATCGGTTTTGAAAGCTTTTGCGTCTCGAAGCCCTGCCGCACTTCATAAGACCGGTTCCGAATTTTGAAAAGTCACTCCGAATATTTCAGAATTCTTCACTTCGAATGTCTGTTGAAGCCACATCTCAACATATTTCATCTTCAAAACCAATCTCTAAGTGGTTAGTCTTCAAGGAAAGGTTAGTTCATCTAGATTTCTACAATCATGATTCTATTGTAACCAAGAATATAAAGTTGAATGGTTGGGAAGATATTTTCCTATACAAGTCAGAAAATTAGGTTCCGGTGTATACTAATTTGTTGATAGAGTTCTATGAGTCTATTTCCTTCCAGTTGGAAGATGTCAAAGAATGGTTTTCTTTTAAATCTTATGGAAAGACTTATAAGCTTTCCTACATCAAGGCTGCGAGCTTGGTTGGATTGTCCTACGAGGGGGAAGCTGAGTTTTTCTCACACAAGCTTCCAGATGAGCAGGGAAGTTTCAACAAGGTGAAGGCCTTAAAATGTCATGGACTTAAGGATGCTACGACTGCTAATATTGCTCATCTCACTCCGAACAACAAGATTCTTTAGCTTTGGGTGCAAGGCTTTCTGGTTCCAAGTAGAGGTGACAAAGATAATCCGAAGAAGAGTGATATCTATGTCTTAGATTTCATGGTAAATCTAAGAAAGATAAATTTGATGAAGTATGTCTTGATTATGATCACGAACATCAAGGAAGGGAATTTGAGAGGTCAAATAATTATGTACACTGCTTTACTATCAAGGATCATAGTTAGGTGCTTAGAATCCTTCAAGGTTGCATGTAAATCGAAATCCCGAAATTGAAAGCTTATGCTGGTTAGTGATGATACTCTAAAGAGGATGAATATGGGTTTTTCCAGAGAATTCGGAGAATTTTACCCTCTATCTGTGGAAGATATTGAAGCAGCTCAGAAGGAAACACAAAATCCAGGACTATCCAAAAATACAAGGAAGAAGAGTAAGGTCAAGGAAGTGATTGCTGATAAAGAAAATTCTCAGGCTAAGTATACTCAGTATGCTCCCCCCATGCCGAAGAAGCTAAAAACATATAAAGATGAAGTAGCAGCCAAGTAGAGGGAAGAAAAAGAGAATAGGAAAGAGGGGGATCCAAAATTTGGATTGGACCCTGAAAAGGCTACGGATTTAAAGGAAAGTGGTGCGGAAGAGCTAGAGAAACAAGCAAAAGAAAAGAAGATGAAAAAGAATATTTCTAAAGCTGAAGTAGTGAAATCGTTGCTAAAAGCTACAGAGTTAGCTTCTGGAATGCTTCCTATTTCGGAAAGCTTTTGTGCTAAACCTTCTTTACCTAAAACTGCAGAAAAGATTTATGCCACTCCGGAAAAAGTCAAGGGTAAAGAAGTAGATGAAGAAGCTGAAAAAGAAGTTGCTGAAGATGAAGTAGAGGAAAAAGTTGAAGAAGAAGAAGAAGAAGAAGAAAGTGAATATTTGGATACCCTGATCAAGCAAGTACAAGACTAAAAAGATAAGAATGAATCCACAAAGTTATTAACTCTGAGAAAGGCAGACGACGAAGCTAGTAAGAATGATTACAAGCAACACCAAGAAGGATAAAAAGAAAATGTCTTGAATGATGAGGAAGAATCTTATGAGGGGTATTTTCTTGAGGAAGGGCAGGAAAAACTGAAACTAGATGAAGACCAAATTATTCATGTGTCTGAATCCGAGGAAGTATCCCCTAATGAGAAACCTTTTCCGAGAGCTGATAAGGGGAAGCAAAATCTTATGGAGACACCTATAAAAGATGTCATCAGGAAGAAAGAGGTTGGTGGAACTTCTAAAAGATATTTGATGCAAGCTGAAGAAGATCAATCTCCAAGAAAAGTTTCTGATTCATAATCATCATCTAATGGGAATTATTTCATGTTTAAATCTCTGAAAAAGTTGGTGGACACCACTCCGATTTTTCCAACTATAGATTCCAGATGCCAGATGCTGCAACAAAGTATGAATCAGAAATTGGATTCTTTATCCATATTCATGGATAAGTGTGTGAGGATGGAAGCTGAACAAAAAAGTTTTCTTATCGATTATGATGTGCATAGAAAATCATGCAGTATGGTAACAAAGTGGTCTAAGAGAGTTGATGAAGATTTAGTTCAGTTTGAGAATTTTTAGGTTAAAGTTCATACTGCTTTTGAAATATAGGATAAAAATGTTAATGAGATTTTTGAAAATATGACCCAAGAGAAAAATTCATGGAATCAACCGGTCAAGGACCTGAATGGGAAGCTTAACTTAGTATCTCAAAATTGGAAAACTGAAAGAGATTTCCGGATTGAGTTTCAGAAGATGTTGGAAAACCAAGATGAAATAATAAAGTTACAGAAAGAAGCCTTGGAGGCTCAGGCAGAAGCTTTAAAAGTCCAAGAAGAAAAGGTGAAATCCTTGGAGAGTAAATGTGAGGAAGAACAAAGAGACTTGAAGAAACTCAAAACCTTGTTAAATATGCTCATCCCGAAGGAAAAGTAAGACAAATGAACCCACTCTGACCTTTTGTTGTAATTGTTTTTCTTTGTAAAAATTTTCCAACTCTAATGAAATGATTATTTGGTTGGTTGTATCTTGTCATATACTAATGTTTCGGGTACCAAACATTGTTTTCCATTCAATTTATTCTTTTTGAAAATCACAAAGGGGGAGAAGGAAAAATAACTACTCCTAAGGAGGAGAAAGGAAAAATTTCAAAGAGAAATATCCTTAAAGAAAGGGGGTGTTTCCCACTATGAAGTTTTTAATTTTTACAATAATGAAAACTCCAGTCCGGAAACTCAGAATACAATACCTAGAGTTTCAATGCCTAAGGGGGAGTTAGTTTAATTCGTTTTCATCCATGAACAAATGGAGATAAGTTTTAGTTTCAAAATCTAATGAAATTTTTCAGAGTCCTCATATTGCTTTTCGTAAGGTTGTTTGTGCCTTCCAAAAAGGGGGTGATTGTTGATTCAATAAGGTTTTCCTTATAACTTTTCCATTCCTTCTTGTTTTGAAAATCACAAACACCTTATACTTAAGAAAATATAAATTTTATCTCCATAAGGATAATTTTACTCTTTAAGAAAATTTACCCTAACCAAGATTTTATTATACATAACAATATTTTTCTTTATTACAAAAACCAGATTCATACCCAAAATCCCAAGAGTCGTATAATGTAATAATTTTGAGCATTCTTTATTTAGGATCCGAATTATCGATATGAACTGTAATGAAGATCCAATCTGATATCTGGACTCCGAACTCTTAAGTAGTTCAACTTCGAACTCTTAAGTAGTTCGACTACGAACTCTTAAGTATTTTGACTCCGAACTCTTATGTTGTTCGACTCCGAACTCTTAAGTAGTTCAACTTCGAACTCTTAAGTAGTTCGACTCCGGACTCTTCTGAAGTTAGACTCTGAACTTTTATTAGTTCGACTTCAGACTCTGCAAGTTCAGATTCTGATCTCTGGTGAAACCAGAATCCGAATTCCTATAAAATAGAATCCGAACATTTCTTCACATAGACTCCAAATTTCATTTTTGTTAGATTATGAACTATTAATTTACTTACACTCCGAAATTTTATATGGCATTTACATAGATTTGTTCCAATTCAAAACGATGTCTTGCATTAAATTATACATGATTGATTATTAAACGATGTCGTTCATTCTGGTTCAAATTAACCATTGGTTGAGTTACACGTGTACATGTCCCTCCGAATTTCATGGAAAATATGACCGTTGGAGGAGGGAGTCGACTGTTAGAAGTTTACCTATAAATATGAGCTCATTTTAAAGAGCTCAAAAACAAGTAGTTGATCAATCTAGAGAGCACACGCTGTTAAGGTGATTTCTAGAGAGAGAAGCTTTTCATGAATTGTGTGTACTGAACTTCTAATTCAGAATGCTTTTTGAAACTCCGAATGTTGGAGATTACATTCGAGGACTTCCGGGGATAGGAAGACAGAGGTGCCAACTACCTTGAAGTTAGAGGGCTTCCTTGTTGAGGAAAACAGAGGTTCCAACTACCTTGAAGTTGAGGGCTTGCGGGGATAGCAAGATAGAGATTCTGATCTTCGTATCGAGGGCTTAACCTGGTGTGGGTAAGACAGACTTGCTTGAAAGTATAAATCAAGTGACTTTTATCCAAGGTTGTTGGATGCCCTTATCTTTGGGTTAAAAGACTTATATCTTGTTACATGTAGTTTTACTACTTGTTTTTTCACTGAACATTTGTATTGTAAGGGAAGTATATCCTTCTTATATTTCCTTACACATTTACTCTGATTAGTTTAGATTCTATACGCTTTAAGGTAGAATATCATATTGTAAACATTGGTTCCAATTCTCCATTTGGTGATTAGTGGTGTTGTGACTTTTCTTAGATTAACATTGTTAAACATATATTCTTCATTATCTAAGGAAATTTTTTAAAGTATAAAATTCACCCCCTCTTGTATATTGAGCATCTACATCCTTATTTCCATCCAATAGTAATAAGTAAATGAAATTATTTAAATCATTATACAGGATGTTCAGATACATACAAAGCATATCAGACGTAAGGTAAGGGATAACTATTCCAATCTCATTTTTATCCGAGATTATTTATTCTTAAGTATTTTTTGGGGTTATTGTTATTATCCATGTCCATGTTTTCTAAAAATGTTTTTAAGTATTCTTAAAGTACTTTTTACCCATTTTTGACTTTTACTTCATCGTATGTATGGATTTTTTTTTACCATACGAGTTACTTTTTGACTTTTCCAGCAAAAGTACGAGAAATTTTTTTTAAACTTATACAGCATGAAATGATTTTTACGGTTTTATAAATCCTTATTTTCATGAAGCTTCCTCTAAAATATTTCATAACTATTTTCCAAAAAATATCTTTCTTTTAAAATTTCATGATATTTTGTGAAAAAAATTGATTTTGATGAATAAATTATATTTTTCTCAAGAATTCAATTCAAGTGTTTTATCAAAACAATTTTTCCATATAAGATGACATTATTTAATATGTGTATGTTTCAAGAATAATGTCTCTATGATTTACATGGATTCAATTTTCTTATGATGAAATGAAATCCATTTGTTTTATATGGATTATGTTATGATGGGATGATGTTTGTGAAACCCACTTTATTCTTTGGGTTATGATGAATGATTTATGTTTATGTTGTGGCACATGTAAAATGATTTCATTATGAGATGGGTGGGACCTATATCTTCCTCTAATGTATTGGGTATGATTTATATCTCATGAGATAGGCATGGCTGGAATGGTAAGTTAATCCTGTTCAGTGTTACAGGACTGGAACGAGGAGTGTACTCGATTCAAAAAGAGACTTTGTCCACTAAGATGGTCTTCGCATCAATGCCTTGGATACTATGGAAATCATATCTTGGGCTTTATGGTTTACACAATCACATTTTTTATTCCCATTCTATTTTATCATAATTAATGTTTCTTTATGATCTATGCCTTATGTACTTCCATGTTTTATGTCATTGCTCAAGGTTTTGATGTTTAAACATTATGTTCATGTTTTTAAGTTCAATTATATATTATTTGTTTTATTTTATCCATGATTACATTTACTGATCATTTGAGATCACCCTTTATATGTTTTCTTTTCCCCAGGATTTAAAAAAAGGTTTTAGGTATGAAACCAAAAAGGGAAGATCTTTATGGGACATGTTGAAGATCTTTCACCATGATTAGAAGATTATGTTCCGAGTTTCTAGAGACACTAAACTATTATGGTACTTTGGTGTTTGGCTTTGTTATGTATTATGTATTCCGCAAAAGTAATGTAATGCCCCTGTGAGTCAAGCTTCAGGTCTCTACAGTTGGTATCAGAGGAAAGGTTTAGTTATCCTTCGGAAACTAGGATGTGAAAACATTCGTGAGATCCCAAGTGATATTTTTAAGTATGTCTAGGGATGTCCCTAAGGTTAAGTATAAGTATAAATTATAGTACTAGAATTACGGTAATGGTATTAGAATTAAACCTAAGTTGTTAGATAAAGAACGTACTCCCACTTTATTATGTTTTTTTCCCTAGCATGATTTTTGTCTCTCACAATATTCATTTTTGGGTTTTAGACGATGGATAGAACCCAAAGGAACTGTGTTGATCAATGTAATGGACAATGTAATGATTGTCCTCTGAGCAAACCAATGTTATGACAGATGGAGTGAAAAATCTTATTGTTATAAATACACAAGCTATGAATCATTCTGGACATCTGAATGAGCAGATAAGGGAACAATATTCTATTGATTCCTTCATGAGGCAACGTCCACCTTCTTTCAATGGGTCTTCTAATCCACTTGTTGTTGAAAAATGGATCAGTACCATTGAAAAGATATTTTCCATACTTCACTGTTCGAAGCATGATAAATTCATTCTAGCTATTTACTATTTAGAAGGTGAAGCTGACTAGTGGTGGACTCTAATTAAGAATAAAAGGCCCCAAGATGATATTGAATCCATGGAATGGGACGAGTTCAAAAACTTGATTTTCAGTAAGTACTTCCCTCGTATTCTTCGAACAAAGATGGAAAAGTAGTTTCATGAGCTTAAGCAGATGGATGCTGAATCTATTGGTAGATACGAAAACAATTTTACAAGACTTGCAAGGTATGCATCTGGAATTATCATCCAACCTGAATGTCAAGTTTATCGATTATTCAGTGGCATAAAACCAAGTATTCAAAGGGAATTATCTATAAGAGACTTCAGTAGCTATGAAGAAATTGTGTATTGTGCTATCAAGGTAGAAATGGAAGTTGGTGTTACATATCAATCTCTGGGTTTTGACAAGAAATGAAAGATGGAGATCAAGGATAAATCTTAGAATAATGGTGAAAAGAAGATAAATGTTTCTTTACGCTCAATGTGTGGAATGAATCATGGTGAAGATTGTATTAAAGGAATTAGAAAAAATTTTAAGTGTGGAAAAGAAGGTCATCTAGTAGTTGATTGTCGAAGTAATGGGAAAAAGGTTGTTAATGATGTGAATAGAGAAAAGACTATAGAGAACGCTCCACCAACACTTAAATGCTTCATGTGCAAGGAAATGGGGCATTATGCTAATCAATTCCCTAATCCAAGGGCTAATGATGATCATCGTGAGCTGCCTCTTAAGGAAAATGACAAAGGGAAGTCACATGTGATCAGTATTAGCAATGTTGAGTATGAAAATGATGTGGTGGAATGATTATGTGTTTATGTAAAGGGATTCCAAAATAATGTTGTGGAATCTAATTTATAGTATTATGGAATATTGGATATCTATGTAATGGATTATTGTGGTTTTCGATAATTATATGGTACCGATAACCATGAAAAGTGATTCCAATATTTTGGAAAGCAGATGATATGCACATAAAGATGGGATAAGGAGATAATGAAATTTTTGATATTATTAATGAGATCATGACTAATATAAGGTAAAAGTGATATCATGGTTTGAGTATATATAATTTTTTTGATTTTGGTATATGGAAAGAGTTACCTTGTGACGGCATTCATGTTTTCACTATGCTTCAAGAGAATACATGATTAAGGTATTCACATCTTTGGGATGTGACCAACAATATATATCGTATGATATATGGTGGGATAAATGATGGTATTCACATGCTCGGTAGATGAAAATTCTAGTAATTGTTTTCATTATACTATGAGCTTGGACATAAGTATTTTTGATAATCCTAATGATTGAAATGAATTACATTAGAAATAAGATAGTATTTTTTTCTATTTTATTATATGAATGTTATTATAATATAGTTTTAGAAAAAGGGACAACCTGCAGGACGAGAGACAACCCATCGCGTCAGACAAGGTTGTGGGAATCGAACCCACAAATGAAGTGCGACAGGCCTTTATCACCTACCACGGGCCTACAGAAAGTCCCTGGTTAGTATAAACTAGTTTTATTATATTATGAATTATGATAGATGAATTATAAGTCCATTTTTGGAATCATATACGATTAACCTCACCATAGATGGACTTCAGTATATTTGATAACTTTTGCTATCCTATTGTTTGATACATATGGAATGACCCATCATTCTATCACATGATCTTCTAACACCTCATGAATGAAAAATTCATCTTTATTTCTTTAAAAGATGAAGTGGAAATTGTTCAAGGCACGAACAATGGTGAGATTATACCGAAATAAAGTAAGTATTTATTCTAATTCAAATTCTTCAACTTTAAGGAAATGATCTTGAAAAACAAAAATGTTGTCCTAGTTCCCTTATATCCGATGAATCAGATGGTACCTTAGATCATCACAAATTTATGGCTTTGTGATTGTTGACTTTTTCATATCCATGTTCTCTACCACTCTCCATCAGAACATGATGGTTAGATTTCTCTTCCATATCCATATTTTCACCTATGTTCTCCTATGGTGAAACCCAGTGATTAGTTAATTTGGGTAACCATTATGTTTCAAACTTTAGTTTTTAAAGTCAAGGTTTGGTATTCCTTTTTACGATCTGGGTTTCTATGAAAGATATTTTCAAGTAGTAAATCATTTATTACCCCGACGAATTTCAAGGGTGAAATTCATTTTAAGGGGGTAGAATGTAACTCCCCGAGATTTTATGAAAAATATTTTTTTTAATTTCATTGATTTCTTGTGTTATACGCTACAACAAAATGAGATTTCACTACACGCATCCCTGACTTGGCTTTCTTTACACGCAATCACGACCTTCCACGATAGCGTGTGTTGTACGCAATATCGAGTTTCACTAAACAACGATATGTTATTAAAATATTATATAACTAACCGTTATGAATTGTAATACCCACGTTTTGAAATATTATAAATTTTATCTTTCAAAATAGAATTCATTTTTGGATTCTGAATAACGAAATTAGCCTAGGGTGAAGTTTTGGTATTTTTATGAAAACATTCAATTTTTGATGAATAGAGAAAACTCTGGGTTACTATTTAAAAAATGACATTTTATTTAAATAATTATTTATTTTATTTAAATTTATTTTAGGTCAAATTTTATACATAATACCTATATAAGTCCAATGTAATTCATTGGAGTCATTTTATAATAATTTTCGATATATAAAAATTTTATTGAACTTTTCACTGTCTTTTACCTCCCTCCTAGGAGCTTTTTGCAAACTTACATAAAACATAATTTTACCGCTTCTGTGAGTGGAATTACGAAAATACAAGAGACATGGTTAATATCAAGGACTTAAATGTGGTTCAATGAGATGAAAATAATTTTTGGTGAATAGTAAGTTTGTTTCTTTTATTTACCACAGTTAAAAGTAAATAGGGTAATTAAGGGTAAAAATGTATTATTATTACCATAAACCATGTCCTAATTCTATTTTAAAAGAGTAATTCGACCAAAAACAACCTTATGAATAAAATATGACCATTTAGGTCCACTTGGATTAGATTAGGAAATTTATTATTAATTTATTTAAAGAAGGTTTAAAATAGTAAAAATCAAATATTAATAACTAATTAATTTTTAATATAGGGTTATACAAAAGATAAATTAGACTATACATATTCATTATAAATCTAAAAAGATTTCCTACCTAATGGTAATTTATTTATAATTTTTAGACATTAAATAATCTAAGTTATATATGACACAATGATGATGAAGTTATTATCTTATTAATGAAATATTAACATAATTGATGTTATAAATACACAAATAAATTTAATTTGAGACTTTTTATGAATTACAATAATTTTCATGGTTAAAATGACATGTTAGTATTTATTTATTTAACTGTTTTATAACTAATCATGCTGTTATGGTTTTCACAAAAATCAATTACCAAATAGTGTCAAAATTGATATAAAATAAATTTTTTTAAAAAATATTATATTATTAATTTTTATTATATTCCTACAAATCTAAGGATTGGAAAAGATTATTATATCATGATAGGTGTATCATTAATGGACCAGTTTGGGGGTCACTTGGATGTATATGGTATGTTTATTAACTATATAATATAAAAATACAAAGTGACATAGTAAATGTCAATCTATTTAACTAAGAGTTAAAACCAAAAGATAATGTTAATATAATGATCCAAACAAGTCTAAAATCTATTTATTGATAGTATTTCGACCCATCCCCACCTTAGCATAGAAATAATTCAATTTTGAGATATTAAAAACCGAATATGACTTTATTATAAAATAATATTTTAGGTATTTCCAAAGGTGCCCCTCTCCTCCCTTAAAAAAAGGGCACCACTTACCTCTTCTCTTAACACCCTTTTGAGCCTTGAAGCTCGGAAAACCCCATCCCATTTCACTTCTACAATTCCCTAGAAACATTCTGGAGATTTTGGTATTCTCAAAATACCATCTCTACTTCCTCAAGAGGAAGCTTAAAGAATGTGCATTGAAGAAGAGGTAGTCTCTTCTTCCAATTCTCTCAAGTTTCTTTCTTCTTCTACTTCTTCTTCTTTAGATATACCATTATGAAGTAATAAAATAAGTATAAATTATATACTGATATGTTATTATAAATATGAAACAACCTTATTTCACCTTCTATCCATCCTACGGAAAACGAAATCACCGCGTGTGCGTACGTACGGAATATCGTCTCCACGCCATGGTGTAATCTGTTTTCGACCAACAACTTACTTGGATGGGTATAATGGTGTAAATAAATAACTATATATGATTATTGTAAAGTGATTTTGATTCTGAATTATTATACATACATTTCAATACAATTCCACGATCATGGGAATGATATCATCGCTCGTACGTACGTGTGGACTACCATCTCCACGACGCGATGAGATTCATTCTCCATGTTAACCATTCATGAATGATTATAATGTATACATAATGAATAATAATGAAATATATTAAATAATCATAATATTGGATTTATGTATATATATATATATATGTTTGTCATTTACTTAATTCCATTCAATTCAATAAGGAAATTAAAACATTGTTCATGCGTACGTACGACCTACCGTCTCCATGAACGGTGTATTTTATTCCATTTATCGATTTACCATATATATATGTATATACTGGAATATATTATATATAAATCACTTTTTACATTATAGAATTATTTAAATAAGTATATAAGTTATAATATCAAGAACAACAAGTCGAAACACGTACGACAAATGAAAAGATTTTACCTAAAATGCTACTTTAACATGGAATTTACAAAAGAACGGGTAATATAAAGTCATAAGTGAACCATATATGATATCATAACAAGGAATATGATTCTGTAATAAGTCAATGACACTATTTAAATAATTATATATGAGGTTCGGATACATACGAAGCATATCAGACCTAAGGTAAGGGATAAGTTTTCCAATCTCATTTTTATACGAGATTGTTTATTCCTAAGTATTTACTGGGGTTATTGTTATCATCCATGTCCATGTTTTCTAAAAATGTTTTTATGTATGTTTAAATTCATTTTTACCAATTTCTTACTTTTACTACATGGTATGTATGGAATATTCTCTTTTTTACCATATGATGTACTTTTTGACTTTTCCGGAAAAAGTACGAGAAGAACATTTTTTAACTTATACGGCATGAGAGGATATTTACGGTGTTATAAAGCCTTATTTTCATGAAGGTTCCTCTAAATGATTTCATGACTATTTTCAACAAAATATCTTTATTTTAAAATTGCATCACTTATTGTGAAAAGAAATTGATTTTGAAGAAGAAAGGATATTTTACTCAAGAATTCATTTAAAGTGTTTTATCAAAACCATTTTTCCATCTAAGATGACATTATTTCATATGTGTATGTTTAAAGTATATTGTATCTATGATTTACATGGTTTCACTTTTCTTATGTTGAAATGATATCCATTTTTTTATATGGATAATGTTATGATGGGATGATGTTTGTGAAACCCACTTTATTCTTTGGGTTATGATGAATAAAATATGTTAATGTTGTGGATCACCTAAGAATGATTTCATTATGAGATGGGTAGGACCAATATATCCTTCAAATGCATTGGGTAAAGATTTATATCTCATGAGATAGAAATGCCTGGAACGATAAGTTAATCTGGTTAAGTGTTACAGGACTGGAACAAGGAGTGAACTCGATTCAGAAAGGGAATTTGTCCACTAAGATTTTCTTGGTAGCAATTCCTTGACTACTATGGAAATCATATCTTGTGATTTATGGTTTCCACAATCACATGTTTTATTCCCATTCTATTTTATCATAATTAATGTTTCTTTATGATCTATGCCTTATGTACTGCCATATTTTATGACATTGCTCAAGGTTTTGATGTTTAAACATTATGTTCATGTTTCTATGTTCAATTGTATATGATTCGTTTTATTTTATCCATGCTTACCCTGATTGAGAATTTTATCTCACCCTTTATATGTTTTCTTTTCCCCAAAATTTAATGAATGGTTTTAGGTATGAAAACAAAAAGGGGAAGATATTTATGGGAGATGTTGAAGATCATTAACCATGATTAGAAGATTATGTTTCGAGTTTCCAAAGACACTAAACTATTACGATCCTTTGGCGTCTGGGTTTGTTCTGTATTAAGTATTCCAAAAAAGTAATATAATGTCCATGTACATCAAGCTTCGGGTCTCTACAGTGTAAAATTCATCCCCACATTAATAATTATAGATTTCATGAGCCTGTTTCTCAACCATTGGGATCAGAGATACCCTTAGGGATTTGTCATTATTGTAACACCCCGAGATTTTATAAAAAATATTCTTTTTAATTTAATTAATGTCTTGTGTTGTACGCTACACCAAAAGGAGCTTGCACAACACGCATCCTTGACTTGCCTTGTATTACACGCAATCGGGACCTTCCTCGATAGCGTGTGTAGTATGGAATACCGAGTTTCACTAAACAACGATATGCTATTAAAATATTATTAAAACTAACCGTTATGAATAGAAATAAACACCTTTTGAAATTTTTTAAATTTTAATTTTCAAAATGGACTTCATTTTGGATTCGGAATATTGAAATTATCTTAGGGTGAAATTTTGGTAATTTTCGGATAACTTTCATATTTTGATGAATAGTGGAAATTACTAAATTTTAATTAAAAACAACTTTGTCCATAGAAATAATTAATAGTGATAAATTATTAATTTTAGGGGTTTTAAAGTATATTTAGAATATATTTTTACAATTTTATACAATGTTGGTCATTGGATGTAATTTCACATTTAAACCAGTTATAAACAAGTGTCAATCTTATGATAGTTATTATCTCTTAAAAACACGCCTTTTGTTTTGATGAAGGGAATTAATTTTTAAATTAATTAATGCAACTGATATGTTTTGAATTTGGTACAATAGAAATCATTTTTGAGTTCATAATATCAAATATAGCTTAGGCATAATTTTTGGCATTTTTCTGAAAACTTTCAATTTTTGATGAATAGTGAAACCACTAAGTGGTAGTTAAAAAACTGAATTTTTCATAAAAGTTAATTTTACCGCTTCTGTGAGTGGAATTTCAAAAATCTGAGAGACACGATTGATGTCAGTAAGTAAAATGTGGTTCAATGAGATGAAAATAATTTTCTTGGTGAATAGTAACTTTTTATTTTTTTTACCACGGTTAAAAGTAAATAGGGTAATTAAGTGTAGAAATGATATTATTATTACCCTAAAACATGTCCTAATTCTATTGGAAAAGTGTAATTCGACCAAAAAAAAACTTAGGAATAAAATATGACCATTTAGGCCCACTTGGATTAGATTTGGACATTTATTATTAATTTATTTAAAGAAGGGTTAAAAGAGTTAAAATCAAAGTTTATTTACGAAAACATTTTTAATATGGGGTTATACATAAGATAAATTCGACTATAAATATTAATTAGAAATCTAAAAATATTTCCTACATAATGGTATTTGATTTTTAATTTTTAGACATTAAATAATTTAATTTATTTATGACACAACGATGATGCAGTAATTATCTTATTAATGAAATATTTACATAATTGATGTTATAAACACCAAAATAAATGTAATTTGAGACTTTTTATGAATTACACTAAGTTTATTGGTTACTATGATATATTAGTGTTGATTTAATCAACTTGGTTTGAACATATAATTCTGTTATGACTTTCAAAAAAATCATATATAAAATAGTGTCAAAATTGACACAAAATAGTTTTTAAATCAAATATTTTAGTATTAATTGTTATTTTATTCCTAAAAATCTAAGGTTCGGCCAAATGACTTAGATAAGGATATATATATTAATAATAAACAATTTGGGGTTCTTTTGGCATGTTATAGTAAGTTTATTAACCATATAGTGTAAGAAAACAAAAAGACACGGTAAAAGTTAAATTATTTAACTTAGAGTTAAATCTAATTGATAAGGTTAAAATAATAACCTAAATTTGTCTAAATACTATTGGTTGATAGGATTTCGACCCATCCCCACTTTACCTTCGAAATAAGATACTTTGGAACCATTATAAACCGATTTTGACTTTAATATAAAATAATAGTTTGAGTTATTCCAAAGGTGCCCCTCTCTTCCCTTATAAAAGGACACCTCCTCCCCCTCCTCCTCACACCAATTTGAGCACTCAAGCACGGCCAACCCCTGCCAAAATCCCTTCTCCACTGCCCTAGAATAATCCTAGAGGTCCTGTTCTTCTTCAAAGACCAATCTTAGTTCCCTAAGTGGAGGATTCAAAGAGGCGTTTAAAAGAAGAGGTAATATCCATTACCGATCATTTCAATTTCTTTCTTCTTCAACTTCTTCTTCTATAGTTGTTTCATGATAAAGTAATAACATCAGTATTACATACATACTGATATGTTATTATAAATATGAAACAACCCTAATTCACCTTCTATCCATCCTACGGAAAAATTAAATCGCCGTGCGTGCATACGTACGGAATACCATCTCCACGCCGTGGTGAAATCTATTTTCCACCACCACCTTACAAGGATGGGTATAATGGTGTAATGAGTAACTATATATAATTATTATAAAGTGATATTGATACTGAAATAGTATAAATACACTTAAATACAATTCCACGATCATGGGAACAATATCATCACTCGTGCGTACGTACGGAATACCGTCTCCACGATGTGATGCGACTCGTTCTACATGATCATCATTACATAGTAATTATATAAATGAATTGAATGAATAAATATGATATATGTTACACTAATACCATTATGGATATAAGTTATATATAACCTTAAAAGAATAATAATAATTTATTCGGCAAAACACGCATAAGAACAAAAGTCAATAAAGACCCGAGTAACAAGTAACAATGAAATATTACTAATAAAAAGCTAAGAATATGACCATATATGATATCATTTCAATATGTATGATTCTGGAATAAGTCAATAACATTATTTAAACCATTATATAGGAGATTCGGACACGTACAAAGAAAATCGGACCTAAGGTAAGGGAAAATATCAAAATCTCATTTTTATCTGAGATTGTTTATACTTTGGTATTTAATTGAGTGTATTTTATCATCCACATCCATGTTTCCTCAATATGTAATATTATTTCTATCCACCTACAATTGTTTAAATCCAATTTTACCCTTTGGTGAGTTTTTAGTAAAAGATATGAAAGGAATCTTTTGTCGTTTTTTGTACGAGATATTTTTTGACTTTTCCGAAAAAAGTACGAGAAGAATGTTTTTTTTAACTTAAACGGCACGAACGGATTTTTACGGTTTTATAAAGCCTTATTTTCATGAATCATCCTCCAAAAGATTTCATGAATATTTTCAATAAAATCTCTTTCTTTTAAAATTTCATGATGTTTTTTGAAAATAAATTGATTTTGAAGAAGAAAGGATATTTTCCTCAAGAAATCATTTCAAGTGTTTTATCAAAATTATTTTCCATCTAAGATAATAAAGGGGTCTGTTTCTATCCATATTTTTACATTGATTTGACTAGTTTGTGATGAAATTATTTTTATGAATTCCTTTATCTTATATGAATGGTTTTATGATGTCATGTTGTTTAAGAATCCCATTTTTATTACATGGGTTATGAAATGATGTATGATTTATGATTTTGTGGCACACATAAGAATGGTATCATTATGAGATGGGTGGGACCTATATCTCCCTCCAATTCATTGGGTAAAGATTTTATATCTAATGAGATAGACATGGCTGGAATGGTAGGTTATACCGGTTCAGTGAAACAGGACTGAAACGAGGGTGACTCGGTTCAAAAAGGGACTTTGTCCACTACGATAGTCTTGGCAATGATTCTTGACTAACAAGAAATGATTCCTTATGATTATGTGTGTATTCCACAATGTTTCATGTTTTATGTTATGATTATTGGGATTTCATTTCACTACTATGATTTATCCCATGTTATGAAATTATGCTCTCTTTTGCAGGTCAAGATTTCCAAAATGTTATATTCTTATGAATATGATGTGATTGATATTTATTTTGTTTACCCTTACTGAGCATTTGAGCTCACCCTTTTATGTTTTCTTTTCCCCAGGATATAATAAAGGTTTTAGGTTTTTAAAAAAAAGAAGATCTTTATGGGAGATGTTGAAGATCTTTCACCACGATTATACGATTATACTCCGAGTTTCCAAAGACACTAAACTATTACGATCCTTGTGTGTGTGTTTTTGTACTAAGTATTCCGCAAAAGTAATGTAATGTCCATTTACGTCAAGCTTCGGGTCTCTACAGTTGGTATCAGAGGAAAGCTTTAGTCAACCTTTGGAAACTAGGATGCGAAAGCGTTAGTGAGATCCCTAGAGATATTTCTAAGGTATGTCTAGGGATGTCCCTAAGGATAATTATACGTATAAGATACAGTCCTAGAACTACGGTAACGATCATATAATTTAACCTAAGAAGTTAGATATTGAGGATACTCCCCCTTTATAATGTTGTTTTCCCTAGTATGATTTTTGCCTCTCACACTATTCTTTTTGGGTTTTAGACGATGGCTGGAACCCGAAGGAACCGTGTTGATCAATGCAATGGACAATGCAATGATTGTCCTCCTGAACAAACAAATGTTATGGGAGATGGAGTGCAAAATCTTATTGCAATACTTACACAAGCTATGAATCATTCTCGACTTCCAAATGAGCATAGAAGGGAAAAATATTCTATTGAGTCCTTCATGAGGAAACGTCCACCTTCTTTCAGTGGGACTTCTGATCCACTTGTTGCTGAACAATGGATCAGTACCACTGAAAAGATATTTTCAGTTCTTCAATGTTCTGAACATGATAAAGTCATCTTAGCAGTATATCGTTTGGAAGGTGAAGTTGATCAATGGTGGAATCTTATCAAGAATACGAGGCCAAGAGATGAAATTCAGTCCATGGAATGGGACGAGTTCAAGAACTTGTTTTCCAGTAAGTACTTCCCTCGTATTCTTCGAACAAAGATGGAGAAACAGTTTCTCGAACTAAAGAAAAAGGATGATGAATCTGTTGGTATATACGAAGCGAATTTTACAAGACTTGCAAGGTATGCATCTAGCATTATCATCCAACCTGAAAGTAAAGTTGATCGATTTTTCAGTGGCTTAAAACCAAGTCTTCGAAGGTCATTAGCTATAAGAGACTTCAGTATCTATGAAGAAATTGTGCGTTGTGCTATCAAGGTAGAAATGGAAGTTGTTGTTACATATCCATCTCATGGTTTTGACAAGAAACGAAAGATGGAGTTCAAGGAGAAATCTCAGAATAATGGTGAAAAGAAGATGAATGTTTCCTTATGCACAAAGTGTGGAAAGAAGCATGGTGGAGATTGTCTTAAAGGGACTAGAAAATGTTTTAAGTGTGGAAAAGAAGGTCATCGAGCAGCTGAGTGTCGAAGTAATGGAAAAAGGGTTTCTAATGATGTGAATAAAGCAAAAACTGCAGAGAACGCACCACCAACACTTCAATGCTTCAAGTGCATGGAAATGGGGCATTATGCTAATAAATGCCCTAAACCAAGGGTTAGTGATGATCAACATGAGAAACCGCTTAAGGAAAAGGACAAAGGGAAGTCACATGCGATCACTATTGGCGATGTTGAATATGACAACGATGTGGTGGAATGATTAAGTGTTTATGTAATGGGATTCCAAAATAATGTTGTATCATGGAGTATTGGAATATTTATGTATTGGTCTATTGTGGTTTTCAATAATTATATGGTACCAGTAACCATGGAAAGTGATTGAGATATTTTTGGAAAAATAATGATATGCGCATAAGGAAGGGAAAATGAGAAAATGAAATATTTGACAGTATTCATGAGCTCATGATTGATATAAGGACTAAGTGATATCATGGTTTGAGTATATAGAATTTTGAGGATTTTGGTATATGGAAGTTGTTAACTTTTAACTACATTCATGTTTTCCCTAAGGTTCAATGGGTATTCATTCTTCAAGAGAATACATGATTAAGGTATTCACATGTTTTTAATTTGACCAACAAGATATATCTTATGATATATGGGAGATAAATGATGGCATTCACGTGATTGTTCTGTGACATTTCAAGTAATCATTTTCTTTATACTATGAGCTTGGACCGATGTATTTTAGATAAGCCTAAATATTAGAATGGATTATGATGGACATAAGTTAGGATAAAATGTTTTTTGATATTATTGATGGGATGTTATAGTAATATAGCTTTAGAAAAAGGACAACCTGCAGGACGGGCGACAACCCATCGCTTCGGACAAGGCTGTGGGAATCGAACCCACAACCGAAGTGCGACTGGCCTTTATCGCCTACCACTGGCCTACAGGACGTCCCTGGTTAGTAGAAACTAGTTTTATTTTATTAAGCGGTATGATATATGAAGTATAAGTTCATTTTTGGAAGCATATACGATTAACCATAAGATTGACTTATAACTTTTGCAAACCTTTTGTTTGAAAGAGATGGAATGACCCATCATTCTATCACATGATCTGCTAACACATCACGAATGACAAATTCAACTTCATTTCTTTAAGAGATGAAGTGGAAATTGTCCAAATAACGACAAACGGTGAGACTATACCAAAATCAAGAATGTATTTCTTCTAATTCCAATTTCATCAACTTTAGGAAAATGATCTTGAAAACCAAAAATGTTGTCTTAGTGCTCTTATATCCGATTAATCAGATGATACCTTAGATCATCACAAATTTATGGATTTGTGATTGTTGGCTTTTCCATAGCCATGTTCTCTACCACTCTCCATCAGAACATGATGGTTAGATTTTTCTTCCATATCCATATTTTCACCTATGTGGAAACCCAGTGATTAGTTTATTTGGGTAACCGTTACGTTTCATACTTTTGTTTTTAAAGATTGGTTTTGGTATTCCTTTTTACGATGTGGGATTCGATTAAAAAACTTTCGAATAGTAAACCATTTATAACCCCGACGAATTTCGAGGACAAAATTCATTTTAAGGGGGGTAGAATGTAACACCCCTTGATTTTATGAAAAATATTCTTTTTAATTTCATTAATGTCTTGTGTTGTACGCTACACCAAAAGGAGCTTGCACAACACGCATCCTTGACTTGCCTTGTATTACACGCAATCGCGACCTTCCTCGATAGCGTCTGTAGTATGCAATACCGAGTTTCACTAAACAACGATATGCTATTAAAATATTATTAAAACTAGCCGTTATGAATAGTAATAACCACTTTTTTAAATTTTGTAAATTTTAATTTTCAAATTGGACTTAATTTTTGATTCGGAATATCGAAATTATCTTTGGGTGAAATTTTGGTAATTTTCGGATAACTTTCATATTTTGATGAATAGTGGAAATTACTAAATTTTAATTAAAAACAACTTTTTCAATCGAAATAATTAATAGTGATAAATTATTAATTGTAGTGGTTTTAAAGTATATTTAGAATATATTTTTACAATTTTATACAATTTTTGTCATTGGATGTAATTTCACATTTAAACCAGTTATAAACAAGTGTCAATCTTTTGATAGTTATTATCTCTTAAAAACACACCTTTTGTTTTGACGACGGGAATTAATTTTTAAATTAATTAATGCAACTGATATGTTTTGAATTTGGTACAATAGAAATAATTTTTGAGTTCATAATATCAAATATAGCTTAGGCCTAATTTTTGGCATTTTTCTGAAAACTTTAAATTTGTGATGAATAGTGAAACCACTAAGTGCTAGTTAAAAAACTGAATTTTTCATAAAACATAATTTTACCGCTTCTGTGAGTGGAATTTCAAAAATCCGAGAGACATGGTTGATATCAGTAAGTAAAATGTGGTTCAATGAGATGAAAATAATTTTTTGGTGAATAGTAACTTTTTATTTTTTTTACCACGGTTAAAAGTAAATAGGGTAATTAAGGGTAGAAATGATATTATTATTACCCTAAAACATGTCCTAATTCTATTGGACAAATGTAATTCGACCAAAATCAAACTTAGGAATAAAATATGACCTTTTAGGCCCACTTGGATTAGATTAGGACATTTATTATTAATTTATTTAATGAAGGGTTAAAAGAGTTAAAATCAAAGTTTATTTACTAAAACATTTTTAATATGTGGTTATACATAATATAAATTCGACTATAAATATTCATTAGAAAGATAAAACGATTTCCTACATAATGGTATTTTATTTGTAATTTTTAGACATTAAATAATTTAATTTATTTATGACACAACGATGATGCAGTAATTATCTTATTAATGAAATATTGACATAATTGATGTTATAAACACCAAAATAAATGTAATTTTATACTTTTTATGAATTCCACTAATTTTATAGGGTACTATGATATATTATCGTTGATTTGATCAACTTGTTTCGAACATAAAGTTCTGTGATGACTTTCAAAAAAATCATATATAAAATAGTGTCAAAATTGACACAAAATAGTTTTTAAATCAAATATTATATTATTAATTGTTATTTTATTCCTAAAAATCTAAGGATCGGCCAAATGACTTAGCTAAGGATATATATATTAATAATAAACAATTTGGGGTTCGTTTGGCATGTTATAGTATGTTTATTAACCATATAGTGTAAGAAAACAAAAAGACACGGTAAAAGTTAAATTATTTAACTTAGAGTTAAATCTAATTGATAAGGTTAAAATAATAACCTAAACTTGTCTAAATCCTATTTGTTGATAGGATTTAGACCCATCCCCACTTTACCTTCGAAATAAGTCCCTTTAAAACCATTATAAACCGATTTTGACTTTAATATAAAATAATAGTTTGAGTTATTCCAAAGGTGCCCCTCTCCTCCCTTATAAAAGGACACCTCCTCCCCCTCCTCCTCACACCAATTTGAGCACTCAAGCTCAGCCGACCCCTGAAAAAATTCCTTCTCCACTTCCCTAGAATAATTCTAGAGGTCCTGGTCTTCTTCAAAGACCAATCTTAGTTCCCTATGTGGAGGATTCAAAGAGGCGTTTAAAAGAAGAGGTAATATCCATTACCGATCTTTTCAATTTCTTTCTTCTTCAACTTCTTCTTCTTTAGTTGTTTCATGATAAAGTATTAACATAAGTATTATTTACATACTGAAATGTTATTATAAATATGAAACAACCCTAATTAACCTTCTATCCATCCTACAGAAAAATGAAATCACCGCACGTGCGTACGTACGGAATACCGTCTCCACGCCGTGGTGAAATCTATTTTCCACCACCACATTACAAGGATGGGTATAACGGTGTAATGAGTAACTATATATAATTACTGTAAAGTGATATTGATACTGAAATAGTATAAATACACTTAAATACAATTCCACGATCATGGGAACAATATCATCGCTCGTGCGTACGTACAGAATACCGTCTCGACGATGTGATGCGACTCGTTCTACATGATCATCATTAAATAGTAATTATATAAATGAATTTAATGAATAAATATGATATATGTTACATTAATACCATTCTGGATATAAGTTATCTATAACCTTAAAATAAGAATAAGAATTTATTCGGCAAAACACGCATAAGAACAAAAGGCAATAAAGACCCGAGTAACAAGTAACAATGAAATATTTCTAATAAAAAGCTATGAATATGACCATATATGATATCATATCAATATGTATGATTCTGGAATAAGTCAATAACATTATTTAAACCATTATAAATGAGATTCGGACATGTACAAAGAAAATCGGACCTAAGGTAAGGGAAAATATCACAATCTCATTTTTATCCGAGATTGTTTATACTTTGGTATTTAATGGGGTGTATTTTATCGTCCACATCCATGTTTCCTCAATATGTAATATTATTTCCATCCACCTAAAATTGTTTAAATCCAATTTTACCCTTTGGTGAGTTTTTAGTAAAATATATGAATGGAATCTTTTGTCATTTTTCGTACGAGATATTTTTTGACTTTTCCGACAAAAGTATGAGAAGAATGTTTTTTTAACTTAAACGGCACGAACAGATTTTTACGGTTTTATAAATCCTTATTTTCATGAAGCTTCCTCCAAAATATTTCATTAATATTTTCAATAAAATCTCTTTCATTTAAAATTTCATGATGTTTTGTGAAAAGAAATTGATTTTGAAGAAGAAAGGATATTTTCCTCAAGAAATCATTTCAAGTGTTTTATCAAAATTATTTTCCATATAAGATAATAAAGGGTTCTGTTTATATCCATATTTATACATTTATTTGACTATTTTGTGATGGAATTATGTTTATGAATTCCTTTATCTTATATGAATGGTTTTATGATGTCATGTTGTTTAAGAATCCCATTTTTATTACATGGGTTATGAAATGATGTATGTTTTATGATTTTGTGGCACACATAAGAATGGTATCATTATGAGATGGGTGGGACATATATCTCCCTACAATGCATTGGGTAAACATTTTATATCTCATGAGATAGACATGGCTGGAATGGTAGGTTATACCGGTTCAGTGAAACAGGACTGAAACGAGGGTGACTCGGTTCAAAAAGGGACTTTGTCCACTAAGATAGTCTTGGCAATGAGTCTTGACTAACAAGAAATGATTCCTTATGATTATGAGTGTATGCCACAATGTTTCATGTTTTATGTTATGATTATTGGGATTTCATTTCACTACTATGATTTATCCCATGTTATGAAATTATGCTCTCTTTTTCAGGTTAAGATTTCCAAAATGTTATGTTCTTATGAATATGATGTGATTGATATTTATTTTGTTTACCCTTACTGAGCATTTGAGCTCACCCTTTTATGTTTTATTTTCCCCAGGATATAAAGAAAGGTTTTAGGTTTAAAAAAAGAAGATCTTTATGGGAGATGTTGAAGATCTTTCACCACGATTAGAAGATTATACTCCGAGTTTCCAAAGACACTAAACTATTACGATCCTTGTGTGTGTGTTTTTGTACTAAGTATTCCGCAAAAGTAATGTAATTTCCATGTACGTCAAGCTTTGGTTATCTACAATTATGATCTTAGTTATCAGGGTACCCTGGTATCCTAGCTATTTCATGTCAAAAAATGTTTTAGTGAAGAGAAATTGTGATAAAATTCATTACAATGTTTTCTTTTTCTCTTTTTTCCTTGATGACATTATAACCACTTTAGTGACTTTTTTTATGTTCCTTTCATATTGAACAGACATGTCTATCATTGAGTTAACATGGTATTTTGATTGTGGGATAGGGTTCAAGGGAGAGTAAAAGGTCATATTTATAAGGATTAATTTTAAGGTTATGTGTATGTTGGAAAGTATTAATGGCATCACATTTTATAATAAAATAAAATATAACATTTTGAAAACCCCCTTATGTTTTAATAATATGAGGGAATAATTCTAAGTAAAATAGGTGAAAATATATGAAATAATTTATTTTTGTGGGTACTTTGGTAGATCATGCCATAACCAAATTATTCGACAATTTTTCTAAACATGATATAGGATTAATGATTAAGTTATTTAATTTTTCTATTACTATTAATCTATGTCACCTGTTTCTAACTATGTTATTTTATACAATATAAAAACGAAAAAAGAAATCATATGTCCAATTCTGGGTGAGATGAAAATAAATTTATCATCGATTTAATCAAATTTATTTTCTACATATCATTATATTAGTTTCTAAATTAATACAAATATTGTGTAGGAAAATAATTTTTGCAGGAAAAATAACATTTTAGACTATAAGTTTTCATAATTTTATTTATTAATGATTAACGTATAAATTAGAGATAATATATATATTTATGTTTTATATATCCTATTATATTAATTATATAATTTTTTATAATATTATTCATTTATTTTATAAATTTTATGATCTCAAAAGTAAAATAATTTTAAAATAAGAATTTCTTAATTATTGTGGTAGTCAATATTAATTCCAGGAATATAAATGTTACTTCAAAAAAATAATATGTGAAAAAAATTTAAACAATGATATAGGTATGATATAATTTTTTTTGAATTTTCTATAGAAAACATTGTCATAGAAGAGACTGGGTTTTCGAACGAAGATAGAAATAATGTCAGTTTTCTTTAAGATTTTTTTTTAATCTTAAATTTTATGAAGAATGGAAAATGAATAGAAAACATGAAATTGCATTAAATAAAAAATTGGTAATAAAATTAATGATTTTATTGACATATCAATAATATTATTTCATCAAATGAATCAAAATCATAAACAATCTTGATAAATGATGTGATTGTTTCATAAAACACGTTCTCCTTGGTAACAATGAATCATTAGTTCCATTAATGAATAAAATCAAATAAAACATTTAATTTAATAAGACTATGGTTATTCATGAAAAAATGTATCAAATGGGTTTTATATAAAAATCATAAAATAATATAGGTGTATAACATAACTATGTATCAATCAATTCAAATTCAGAAAACGAATCCCAAAACATAAATATTGAATTTTTTTATACATGTTAAAAACTAATGTAAGATAATTATATATTTATTATAAATATATAAAAATTACATAATAATATTAATCATTCCTTATATTATTTATGTATGACCATTTATTACCCACTTATTAAAAATTCCTTGTTAATGTCACCTTTTGGGTAATAAATGCTTTATTTTCCATGAAAGTAGAGATCTATTTTTTGTTCCTATTAAATTTATCATGGTTTAATTTTCTCCATAATGTTGAATGTGATATAAATATCATATATATCTACTGTGATGGTATTTATTAATTTCCTTAAAATTTAGTGAATGAAAATGGTATAATCGTTTCACGGTGATGGTAGGTCATACATCAACATTATCATTTTTTCCATTTTCTTAATAGATTTAAATAAATAAAGGTAAATAATATATTTAAATTAAATATTAATTTATATGTCATATATATAACATACTATCATTAAATACATCTTATTTCCTTCCATGTAAATCATGAAATAATTACATCTCTTTGCGAGGTGGTATACTATCGTACACAAGAGGAACATTACCATATTCCCACAGAATGGAATATAAGAAAGTATATGTTATATAATAACTATAAAACCATAATAATATTATTATAATTTATAAACAATTAATACATCCTTATATGTATCCGTGAGAGGTGGTGATTAAAAACAAATAACATTGGTTCATGAGGAGAATATATGTCATCCACATGAATAGTGATTTCACAACACATTTGATGGTATTGGAGACAAATTTATGATGTGAAATTAACATAAATATATTTGTATATATAATATAATTATTTTATTATATCATAAAAGTTTAATAATAATTGTATGATGTGATGGAATAAATAAAAAAATGATTAGTTAGGGTGTTAACACCTTTCGAAAAACCTCAATTTTTCACACCAAAACACTTTATAGATTGGATTTATAAAAAATAAAGATTCAATGTTGTCATAATGGAATTAACTATATAATATGTGATGTTATTCCTTAAACCAAAAGTCATTGAATGTGTGATAATGAGACTAGTGGGGTGACATTTTGTATGTGAGGGAAGTGTCATTCTTGTAATATTTTAAAAGAAAAAGGCGTACCAACATTTTTTCAAATGATTTTTTTAAAGTAGTCTATTATAGATAATATACATTATAAGATTAAATTTTTTTTCATTAATGTGTGTTGGGTAAATTTTCGGACATTTTTAACCCTTATACTTTTTAACCTACCTGGGAAAACAATTTTTACCTTGACCACATTAAAAAATATATATAGTATTCTATATTAAATATAATAAAAAAATATTTATCTTAATAGACAAAAAAATTGATTCCAAAATTTTGAAAACATTTTTCTATATATTTTTCATATAGGTTGTAATATTTAATATAAAATTATCCCTATAGATGCGATTTGAAAGTGGGGTTTTAGTGAGAAAATAATGAATATTTTACGAAATATTATATATCAAAATTAATTAATATAATGTAAAAAAATTCCCAAAATATGATTTATAATTTTATAATTGAACTATGATTTCATTAACACAATATTAAAATATTATTTATCTATTTAAAATATTATTATGAAATAAAAATTTATAATATAATCCATTAATTTTCACTATTCACCAAAATAATTTATCTTATCATTAAATTATAAAAAATTCACCCTACAAAATTTTTTACATTCTTATTTAAAAAAAAGAAGATTTTTTGTAATTGATTTTATAAATGAGTCAATATTTTCATTTATAAATGTGTAGATAAAGTTATAAAACTACTTTTTAGAAGAATAATTTATCATGCGTACAATTAGATTCTTATTATCTCTTCTTTAGGAAAAATAATATATTACTAATTAATCTTTAAATGAATATAAAATATATAGGTTTCCTTAATATAATTAAAGAAATTATTTTTTATTTTTTATTTTTTTAAAACATGTATGGGAACATAAAAATAATTTTTTTTAAATATCATTATTTCAAAAGAGTTTTTATATTCGTATATAGTAAATTTGTCAACAAATAAATAAATTCATATACATGTGTAGATATTATATAATCCTAATTTTTTTATTCTAATCATATATTCAATTTCATTTGGTATGTGATAAATATCATATTAAATCATAATTTCATAAAATAATTCAACAACTCATTTAAACATGGCACTACATGGAATGCAATATAAAAATAGCATTGCATGAAACATAAGCAAAAATCGTTATTGCATAAAATGAGAATTATCAAAAATTATAGTTTAAAAAATGTATATACCCAAATATTTTCTTGTATAAGAAATCATCTTAATTAAATTACATTATTCCTCAATGAAATTGTTTTTTAAAATGTGGTTTTATAATTAATTGGGAGTACTTTTACAGACAACTGATATTGATTAAACTTTATTATGAGCATGGATTAAATTTTTTTCATTCAAAGGTGTTCTAACATTACATATTTTCTATTAAAATGGCTTTGAGAAAATTCCATTGTATATTTCTTTAAAATTGTATCATGTTTTATTATAAAATGTTATGATGTATATCTATAAAGTCATAACTCATATGAAAAGAATTTCATTGCTTGCTATCCTTTTCCAACATGGAATAATGAATATCTATATTTATACTTTATAATATGGTATACAATTTTATCATGAAAATATTCTAATAAATATGGTAAATTAGTTATTAAGATCGATGAGTTTGGAATATTATGGTTTAAATAAGTATCATGATTATTATGACATAGTGTCAATTTTTAAAATCATGGTAATGGAACATGTAGAATTTATATGATAAATTAATAAAATATATGTGATTAATAATTTATTTAGTATTGGGAAATTACATGGCCGAATTAATTTCTAACATGATACATGAGGATAATCCCAATATAGATTTTCAGTAAATAGTTTGTTTAATTAAAATTGTTGAAGTGAAATATGTAATGATGTTTTCACATAAATGGACTTCTATGTATTTTTTTAAATTAGTGTGAGGAAACTATTTCTAAAATCCGAATCCTCTTGAATTGATGTATTGATGTGATTATTATATTATTGGTATTCATTTATTTTTGGGTTTTCTATGGCTGTATGTATAGCCCATGTACTGTTTTTACATAAATTAGAAACAAGAGTGATGAATATATTATTAATGTAATTTTTTATTGATTCTTGACATTATTTATATTATTAATTTGACATAATTTAAACATATGAGATCAATTACTATCCTGATAGTTTTTTAATTTTTGAACTGATCTTGTTTGACTATTATTTCCCCTACAATAGTGCATTAAATATGTTTTGTAGTTATTCACTTTAACCCTATATAGCACTGGATATGCTCTATATATAGAATTATCCTTCAGTGGTATCTCATGGGGTAGTTAATTTGTGAACCTTACATGCCAATCACTCTTGTCTTATATTTAATTATAGAATATGAGAATTGATTGAGAGGTATCCCTTATAAGTTTCCACATTTTCATAAGCCTTTCGATTGTCATTTTTGGGTGATCAGAATATTTAGTATGCTTTTAATTTTTAAAAATTTTAATTAATATTTACTTTTCAATTATAAAAAAATTAAATGTTATTAACATTTTTTTGAAAACCATTCGGAAGTTTCATAGTTTGGAAATTATTAAAATTTAATTATAGAAACGATACTTATTGTAATGAATACCCTTTTATATTATCTATGTTTTTTTCACCAGAATAAAATAATATTTTTTAAGACATTATTACATTTTAATGGGACTGCATTACTATACAATGGTATGATTACTTTTCTAATAGAAACTAATTTGTATCCCTTGTTTGCCTCTTTGATTTAGTTTTAGGATCAAATTATACCACTCACATATGTCTAAGATATGATTTTACTTGTTAACATGTGGGTTATGTGGTTTAATCAAATCCTTTTTAATGGGTTATTATTACTCACATATAGGCAAGCAACGATTTTAAAAGGATATTTCAACATAACTACTTGTATAAGTGTAAAATTGATTTATCATTTCATAATTACATTGTTTGGTGAATATGCAGTGTTTTAGAAAGGGAATTAATTTTATCATCTTCTAGAATACTTTATATTGTGTTTATATATAATATAATAGAATTTAATATGAAAATTATTGTATTTTTTACTTCTTATGAAGACAAATAAATTATATCAAAGAGTTTCATGAGTTTATGCGTATTTAATGTGTATACCAGTTGAATTAAAATTAAATACTAAAAATATGCAGAATTTAATATACATAATCAATTAATATATTTGTGAGAACTCTAGTTTAGAAAAAAAAATTCTTCATTTTTTAATAATGTTTCATCCACATGATTATAGGTAATAAATATCTCTAATTCATGATTTTCCATGTCCTTTAAAAATTCATTAGAATATTATATATGAAATCTTATACTATATATGACTCTCGGCCTCTCTCTATGATATTCTTTCAATAATCCATTCATTAATATTAATAGTGTCATAGGATATGATACGTCTCTATTTTATTTGGGATACTAAGATTTTTCCTTACATTATATTCTTATTGGTAGATAATATCACTTAAATATTGTAATAATAAAATCATGTATTAGAAATCATACTAGATATTGAATTTTTATCTTGAAATTTAGATTTTATATTATTTTATTAATAATTTTTATTATAATTTCAACAAATAAATTAATTATATCGCATGTTGTAGATCAAAGTTCCACGAAATTAAAAATTTCGAAATCATATAAAACAAAATATTATTATAATTTTAATTATAGAATAATAATATGTTTCAACATTATTCCATTTATATTTGATAGTCTACAATTCTTCATGAAACCTTCTATGAATGGATAATGTTTAAATTATCATGGAGATAGAAATAAGATAACAATATTATTTAAATTTCTTTTTTCATTATGTATAAAGTTATTTATAAATAAAATTATGAATTTATTTGTATAATTAGATATTATAGAATTTTAATCGTAAAATTATATCATATTTTAATGTAAATGTTTTTATAAATAAAATAAAATTATTATCACTGGATTATATGTAAAAATTTATAGTATAGAAGTCACAATTTTTTATAAATTATTTTTTGTTATTATTTCAGGTTGTAAAATACTGATAATTTTTTTAGAAATTATTTAATAAGGATGCGATAAATAAAAACATGAAATGGAATATAGTTTTGTGAAATTGTTATTTCCTAAACTAAAATTGAAAAATATCATGTGTTATATATTATTAAGATTATATATCGGGTTTGTAAATTCACTACTAATGTGTGTTCATTAATATTATTGTCAAAAATTTCTCAAGTGGAATTTAGAGGCATCACATGTTTTCATATAATATATTATTTTATTATATTAAAATTAAATAAGAGATTTAATATTGATAATATATTGAAATTGTTTGTAAATAAGGTAATGTAGGATCTATAAATATTATTTGTTAAACTATTTCTAGAAAAAAATTAAATTTTTCTATTTTTGGGTGTTGAATATTTGTAATGTGATAATTTCAACACTTGTAGATAAGTATTATTTCATATTAGAAACTAGAAAAATGGTTGGTAATCGAGTGATACTGTATATTTTCAATATCTTTACCCTACCTCATGATATTTAATTGATAGCGTGCTATATATTTTTTATTTATTGTCTTGTGTTTAATATGTCTTCAATTCCTGAGATAGATAACAAAAAATATAAGATATATTAAGTGATTAAATTAATGAGGGATATGTTTAACAACTATTATCATCTTTTAAATTATTAATAACATTATATAAACCATAATAAATGTCTATATTTCTATATAGATATAATTATTTTCTATATTTTTTTCTCTTATTAGGGATATCCTATAAATAATAAACTTGATAACTCAATATAGAAGTTATTTTTATTATAATATTAAATATTTAGATCCGAGTTGGAACATTGCAGATTACGGGAGCCTTGAATTCCTTTTTTTAATGGCCTTAGATACATTTTAATTACATGTGGAATGTGAATTTAATAAATTAGTGTACTCTAGGATATTAGGTATTTTTTCGGAACCATTGGTATCATCCAACAATGGAATGTGTGATAAGAAATGGGTTGGAGTCTTTAGGTTATATTGATGGTGAGTTATGTGTTGAAAAATGGGATGGGAGATTGATACTATAGTGATGGCCGATGATGGTGAACAATGGATATATTATACTTTTTGAAATAGTGTGTTATTAACAGTCAAGTGATTTTTATGAGTTCAAAATAAGTATTTTAATTGATATAATAATTATTTATTGATTCATTCTTCATCTTAAAATATCCAAATGATATTCATATGATTGGATTCCAACTACTTGAAGATGTCAAAATTTATACCTGAATCGTGAGTCATTGATATGATATCATAGGATGTTCCCAAGTGTATGCAAATTAATATTTAATTGATAATTGGAAAAAATAATTGAACTAGGATTGTTCATGGGGTTAAATGATAATGAAAATATACTTGGAAATTTAAGAAATGAATAAATAGATCCCTTGATACTTATTCATAAAGATGATAATTTTAATCTTGGAACCGATTGTCGAATAATATTAAATAATGTATCAAGAATTAATTAATATATAAATTTATGGTTTAATACTTATATAATATCACAACCTTAGTAGCAGAAGTAAAAGTTCAATGTGATGATAGTGGTAGATGAACCTAATGATATGTAGTTCTCATTAGATTTGATGTGCATGATATTAGTAATATTATTTAATTTCATATGCTACGCCACCTATGTGGGTTAAACAAAAAAGACCCCGATATTTTAGGAGTATTATTTATAACATCCATAATGTGGATGGAATAGATGATTGAATTATCCTACTTCTATTATATCTCAATACATATATGTGTAGGCGTATAATGAGCTATTATGAGTTTTGGTAAGGGGATTTTTTTAATCCCATTGAAATAGACCATAGTTTTACATTATATATATGTATGGGATGTAATTTCAAGATGTATAGAATATACTTATCTCTAGATGTGGTTGATTCTTCTTCGCATAGATGTATGTGCATGAGCTTTGTTAACATGAGTTATAACTCATGTACACAAGTTGTAGTGGATTCCAAGAACGTATTAGGATAACAATGGGATAAAATGATGGTGAGATGTTAGGTTTCACATGATGAAGCAGTGGATTACATATTGTTGTATTAGTTATAGAATGAAGCATAACGTGAATGGGAATATGATGTAGTCATTAGGGGTGTGAGAGAGGAATACTAGATGAGAAGTGGAAGTATGTTTTCTTCACACACAAACACACACACACATATATATTTTATATATAATGATTTAGTTCTTCATATTACATGTTTATTAATCCATAGTTATAATGAGAAATTAGAACAACATATTTAGGTGATTTGTTAGTCTCATTTGTTTATTGTTTGGGCTTAAATATTATTATTTCACATTTTTCATGGGTGGTTTTCATGATGATCATATGATTATGCATGTTATAATCACCCAAAGTATATATATATATAATATTATTACAGTCATCCAGAAAAAACTTTGTTATTTTGATAGACATTACTAGGTCATGGATTTGTTTAGGAGCACTAAGATCTTTATTGTTGATTCCAAGGATTTATCTCATTTTCATATTAATATCAATTAAATCTAATAATATAAGAAACCACATAATTTATTATGATTTGTGATTTTATTTTTTCATATTACTGGTTGTTGGATTTTACATTTTCACTATTACTCAAATATTTAAAAATAATAATGCCTCCCTTAGGTGTGATTGGTATTTACTTAGTTCTTTTGGATAAAATGAAGCATAACTAAGATTGGACTTAGTTTTCATTATATATCTTAATGGATTTCTATCCAAATCGGTGTAATGTTAGAAAGATGAGGTCCTTAAATACTTGATATTGTTCAACCCATCTATACATCAAATGAATATTTTCCATATGAAGATGTAAATCCAGAGATATTGGTATCCACTTATCATGTTAGAACATTAAAAACATCAATTAATACTCTCATATAAAACCCTTAATGGTATATCAATAGATATCACTTAATACCATCTCTCGATAGTCAACCCCAGATTAATAAAATATATACTATATATAAATTAATATAACATTATCATATCAGACAAAGCATATAAATCTATAGATGATACATATATTGTACCACAAATAGTTGAAGGACCTCCGTTATATATATATATATGGTGTTGTATCATTTGTGTGAAGCTTTACTAACCACATTCCTATTCACTTTACTCCTAATAGTAGACTATAATTAAGACATCTTCTTTATTTCCTTTTATGAACCTGTAAACCATTACACTGTACACACCCTTATCAGCATGAAGAACTCCAACTATATCCCAATGGAAAATCATTTAATCACTCCAGATATCTACAATCCTAACAATTTTCATGAACACTATAAGGTGGGAAAAGGTCTAATAGAATCACTAGAAATGTTCAATATTAAAACAAGAACAAAACATAATGTTTTGATATTGGAACTATGATCTTGTATAAATAGACATTCCAAAATAATAACATACTAGTATAGTTCTTATGGGTTGGGAAGGAGAAGATCAATAATATTGGTTCACCGACCCATCACCACTTCACTACTAATAATTGAAAACTCATTGAATGATAACGAAATATCTACTATCAAAACCAATATTCCAATATGATTATCCATGTGGTATATCCTTATCTAGGACCCTCACTATAATATATAATGGATTCTATATGTTATAAAAATAAATGATATTTATATTTTTCACCTTATAGAAAATTTTATTCCTCATTCTGTTATGAAAACTATAGAAATATAATTGTCTCATAATCATTATATATTGATAATAAATTATGTAACTCTATAAAATGGGTAGGATAATATATCACTAACCTGATCCTTTAAAAATATAAATAAAATCCAAAATTAATATCATATCATAATGAATTGGGAATTTTTTTTTTTGAAATATGTGTAAATGAATATCTCATGAACCCTACATTTTATTCATCTAGAACTATGATATCCCATATGTGCTTCACTTGTTCCAAGAGTATATAAATAGAAATATCCACCAATATTTCAAGTGGGGTCTCAATATGTTCAATGATATAATACATAGACTCATCCTAAAACATAGTATACTAAGGCCCACCCTTTCTAAAAATAAATGTGAATTTTTCATCGAAAACATTATATTCGGTTCTAATTTTGAAGGATCACATATCTGAGCTCCACATCCCATAACCTAAATCAAAATGAGAATCTTCTCTTGATGATTGTAATCCATATGTAGTGCAATGTATTTATTGGCTCTTGATTAGTAACATGTAGGCATGTTCATCCCAGAAATATTGGATATCATTGAGATCTTATCATAGTAGTATGTTATAATAATCCCAAATTATAATCACACAATCTCATTTATAAAATGTCTTAAAATAACTTATAGGATAATTTGTAATAGGAAGTAATCTGACAACTATATTCACACAACCTAATATATTAAGTTCCTCAAATAGCCTCATGTTCTCACCCTATAATGGGATACTGACTTTTAGGGTTAAAATAAAATACACTTGGATATAATTTATTAATTTAATAACAAAATAACATAATAATGTGTAATTTAAGTTTAATTTAACCATCATTTTTTATAAGAAATAATTATATAGATTATTGGTGCTACTTAAAATATGAAATCCTCATATCAAAACCATATTATATAAAAAATAAATCAAAATAAGTTTTGGATAATCCAACAAAATAAGATTTACGTATGAGCACATCTATTCATTCCTAAAAAGGAATAGAGAAAAAAATGAACAGTAAATAAATTTTCTACTTTTCCAAAAAAAATCTGTCATTATATGATAGATTCATCAAAATGTTCATTGGTTCAATCAGTAATTAAAATGGGTTTCCCCTTGTTATCTCTATAAGGACATGGGAGAAATCATAAGTATAATTGGTTGGGATTCTAAAAAAAATTGTAAAAATATGAGTGTGAATATATGTGCAGATATAAACATAAAAGAATTATTAGAGATCAAATATTATTTGATGAAGTTTTTTATTTTAATCAAATTTATGAGCAATAAAATATTAAGTAATAAAAATTATCTAATTTACCAAATTCTTAAAACTACCCCAACAATTTGGATGGGAAACCACCACTGGTAACCTTTGAATGTATATTATAGAAAAAATGATTCCATCTAAATATTACCAAATAATCCCTTTATGATTTCATTTCTATCCCAAAAAATAATTATTATGAACTCATTCGGGGATAGATGAACTTATACTACATTTTTTAATGTCATATTGCAATTTGGTTTTATCTATCCCCCAATTGTTTAGTGGTCAACCAATATATCAGGGTTTCACTCCCATACTACCCTTTTATTAAAAAATAATATATCCATTTTGATTAAGTGATTTATCAAATATTTCATTTTTAATACTCTAAATTTTTTTACATCTGTGAATTTAATAAGGAAAAAGATTTTACATTTAATCTCAACCTTCACGTCTTTATGTAACTATACAAGCATATGATAACTACAACAATGTTATTTTTATATTATTATAAATTATTTAATTTCCCAAGGTAAAAAATACTATAATAGAGGAAAATAAATTTAAATAATTTCCCAATTTATACATTCCATAAAACTAATATTATTAAATATTAAAATATTTGATGGAATGGGGATAAATTGGATATAAAATAACCTAAAATTGTTTTTCCACTCCTCCCCAAATATTTATAATTCATTTCATGACTAAAAATTTCCATAGAAAGTATATCATGTCCTTAACATGGTCTTTATACTCTTTAAAATATATATTCTCTTCCTCAAAGGGTTGATGTTCCCAAAATAACAACTCTTCTATTTCTACTTCCACTTATTAAACATATTCATAAATTTCATTCCCACACTAGTTTATGTGATAATGTATTATGTAATTGGGAGTATAGTTCACTACCATATGGGATTTCATATTTGTTCTTTCACAATATTTGATTTCAAAACCGAATCCAACTATCAAAATTATACCATGCTCTCTTAGATCCTTCAACACAAGGAATTTTTTTGAGTCATTATATGATTTGGTTAGGAGATGTTTAAAAGATAATATGTATTGTCCTCTCCAACAAAGTGTATAAATTTCAAAGATGTAAGTATATTTTTTTTATCATGAAAATATTATGTTGAAAATATTTAAAAATATGAAACATTGAAATAATGTTAATAACTCGTACATTAATAAATATGATAGTTATGACATAAATACTGAATTGGTAGTTATAAATTGAGATAAATGAATAATTAAAAATTTTAGAAAAGAGAACAAATTGCATAATCATGCATGAGTTATCCATATGAATTTTATTTTTCAATGTTTATATATTATGCAGATTCAATATTTCATTCTATTTTCCAATCCAAAGACAAACTTCAACTATTACAACTTTAGTGAAATCGTATATGGGAGAATATGAACCTCTTATAAATCACTACAACTTCTGTTAAAGAAGAGTTAAAAACAACTAATACCAATACTACATATCAAACTAATAAATATTATTTATAATACATTATTTGTTATTTATTTTTGACTTATTATTATATAAAAAATAATTTATTATAAAAACTACATTTTTATTTTCATAATGAAGAATTAATTTATTTTATGATTAATTATGTATTTCTAGAAATTTTACGTCAAAATTATGTTATATTATAATAAAATTTAATTTTATATCCATTAGAGATTGAATTTTATAAAATAGAATTAATTTTTTAATTCATTATATCAAAATTATCAAAGGAATAATTTTTTGGATATTTGGGAGAAAATTATTTTAAGGGAATAATAAAAATATAGCATTAGAAATATAGTCACTTTAAAGTCATCATTATTATATAAGTACAATTAATATAAAGTAATTTTATTATCATAGTTTTATAACACCTAAATTAGTTACCAACGTAAAAAATTATTAAAATTTTTTGTGATAAATTTTTTGAAAGATATTAATATAAGAGATTATACAAAAAATATCACAAATAACATAACATAAATTGATTTGTTGAGTGTGATTTAACTCTAAAAACATTATCTTCAATATTGTATTAATTTTGTGTCATTTTCACCAGAAAATAACAATATATTATTTTTATGTTATAAGTATTTACAAATTTGCAACTCCCCTAACATATAAAAGGATCCTTCCACCACCCATTCGAAGATACTAGAAAATATAATTATCTCTTACCTAAGTAATTTTATACCCAAAATATAAACTTCTATGTTTTTTATATTCATTTACAAATAAATTTTCCCAACAACGTCTGAATCACAATGGATTCTTAAAATAAATTTAATTCTTCTAGATAAGTATTTCCTCCACCATAATCATTCTTACATATTTTATTCCTATAAATCTATATAAATCAATTTATGCAATTATTGAATATTTAAACAAGTATTATTAGTATAAGAAAATGTTTTTATATTTATGGAATAATAATTATATACCTTTCCCCATTCATTACAAAATGAAAACGTTATTTGGGCATACATGAACACTATTTCCTCTATGAATGATGAATTTTATTTTTTATCGATTTCCTATATTTTTGGTAAAAAATTTGAATAAAATGAAAAAATATAAAATTTTTAATTTAATTTATATTATATAAATTTAATATTTCCTTAATTTAATATCTTTTTTATATTTATTCAATCATTATACCATTGGTAGGTTTATGTTTATTTAATCACCTACAATAATGATGCTATATGTATAACATCATGAATTACTACAAAACTACAAAAGTATTTATATTAAAAAATAATGACTAGTTATTTACGTTCTTGTAATTGTTTAATATAATACAGTAATAATATCATTCAATAATCAAACATATCAAGTTAATTCTAAAATATTTATTTTTTCTCTTTAACCATCAACATGAGAGGTCAAATGAATTATTTCATTGATGGTTATTAAAATATAATTCGTTTGATATATGATATTAATATACAAATAATATTTTTCCAATAATGTTAATATTTTTATTTAAAATCAATATTAATTAAAAAACATTTGTATGATTTAGTTCCTGAAAAAATATATTGTAGATTTTATCCTTAGGAGTTATACCTCAAAGATCATAGACTAAAAAAATATCATCAAAGATTCTGATATCCTATTTCTATATAGATTAACATTATATATTTGAATAAAATATTAACATCGTGTGACAACTCAAGAAAATACACCAAACCAAACATGTACCAATTTAAACTAAAAATTACCGATAATTAATATTAACTAAAACAAGTAGAAAGTATTTAATTAATTAAAATAATAGATTATTAAACTTTTTAAATAGTAATGAGGTTATATAAAAGAATATTAATGAATCTAATATGAATATATAGGAATTTATAACACATTTTGCATTTAATTAATCCACTTTAAATGCTTTCCCATATCACATATCTCTCATTGAAACAAATGACATATCCCCCAATTATTTTTCATTATATGTGGTATATACTTACTTATGGGGGATTTTATCATAATATAATAAGGTTTAAGGGTCATAAAATTAAATCTTATGTTTTATATTACTTTTTATTTTGATTCAATACATTCTTATGTTTTATGTTATTATTTAAAATCAATTAACTTTTGTAGAGTTTTAATATTTATTCATGAACACCATTCATATGATATTTATTGATTCTATCATATTTATCTATTACTTATAATTTTATCATTATATTATTTTATTTCTAAATTTTCAAACCAAGGTATTATTTTTATGTATTTATTTATTTTAAAAATATGAAATAATTAAAAATAATTTCTTTGATAATTAATGTAACTATTTTATCCATGTAATTATTATTCCTCTCTAATAATGGAATTCTTCCTTATTTTTTAGATGCAAATATATATTATTTATTGTAATCATCATAATTTTTATTACATTATTTATAAAAGAAATAATATTAATAATTTTAATGATGAGTTTTTTTATATATGTATTTCAAAATTTCAAAAATATTTTTCACTCACAATTATATATTTTACCATTCACTAGAAATTTTATTTCAAAATCATTTTTTCATTTCAATTATCTATATATCATGATTTACTCTGAAGTAGTGTCTAAAAAAATTAATGTTACCTTATTAGATGTTATTCGTTACATGGGATCTTAATATAACATCATTATGACAATGTTAATGAATTTATTCCAAAATTTATTTGTCATGGATTCAATTAAATTTTACAAATTAATACAGATATATATATATATATATTATAGGGTTTCTTCATGAATAGTCATATATATTCCATTTTGTTATACTCCATTTGGGAGGATTAATTTTAGGTATCAACATATATAATACTTTTATTTTTTTCATGTGATACCATTTATAAAATTTATGAAAACACCATTTCAACCATGGTTTCTTCATAAGATAATACATTATTTATTGTGTGTGGTAAAAATGTATTTAAATTACCATTATGAGAAGTCATGGGTCAATTAAATCCCTAATATTGGTTGGTCCTAGTAATTGTTTTGGACTATTTGGATACATTATGTCTATAAGATGGGTTGGGACCATTAAAACATTAAGATATTTTTAATTAATTAAATTCCATGAATGTTATTTTCTATTAAATAACATATATAGTTTTAGATTTTATATCAATTTAATGAACTGATTAATGTTTTCAACCCCATTTTTTATATTTTTGTGTCAGTACAAGATTTTGGGTAGAAATAATCACAATCTTATGTCTACTTATGCTTAATTTTATTCCACACTTCAATATTATATTCAAAAGTTAGGTTTGATATCCCGTGATCGTTTAATATTGTTCCAAAATCATACAATACTATATATGGTTGCTTATTTAATATTTAATATCCTTGTGTTAATCATTATGGAAAAATATTATTATTATTCCATTCCATTTTTAATAATATATTTAAACTATTAAATTCTTATTCAACAATTATTTGATATAACCGTTAATTAAATGTTGATATGTTTTTAGATACTAAATGACTAAGATAAAAACCTATTTTGTTTCCCATTTGTAGGGTTATGAATATTTTCATAATATAATATTTTTAAAGGGGATATTGTATTGTGTAATTATAAAGAAATTTAAAAAATAATATTTTTATTTCCCTAACCATTATACCACAAAACCATTGTGCTTATGGAATGAGAGATTATCTATGGGATGTAATGTTTATCTAATGAAAATTATTTAAAATATTTATATTTTTATCATGGTTTTTAAAATATGGAATCAGATAAGGGTTTAGCTATTCTGGGGTGTTAATTTAGTTATTTATATGGACATATAATGTTGAACATTAATTAATAGCCTTGGATTGACACCATATATTTTGAAGCATCATAATGTTTTTAGTAAAGTATTGAGTTTTTGTTTTCTAGAAATAAAATTATTTTCAGGAAAAATAGATTACACAGAATTTTTCCTAAATTCACTTAGGGGTAATAAACCATAAAAATCATTATTGTGAAATAACTCAATCATTTCTCAGTGATTGAAAAAGAATCCATGACATCAAAACAAATTTGACAATATGACGGGATATTCAATTTTAATATACATCATAGTTATGAACTTTTTTGATAGGTATAAATATAATATGATTATGTATATTATTACTATTTTGGATGTGAACCTTATAAATGTACGACAATTAAAAACCATTGTTAACTTTTAGTGATTCAAAATTTTTATTTTCACCATTATTTTTATTTTATCTTATTATAAATATCCTAATTTAATTTTATAAATTTTTTCCATTTAAATATTCACATACCTCAGAATTACGTTATTTCTAAAATGGAATGAGTCATGCAAATTTATTTTAAAATGTTATAATATTTGAATTAATTTGATTTTTTCAAGGAATAATTAAAATGGGACCGAATATGGGGTGTAATATCTTTTACTTATGACCACATTCAAAACCTGTGATATGATTAAAAATTTTAAAATTAAAAAACATCGAAAGTTAAACATTAAGTGATGTATATAGTTTTATAGAATTATTTTGTTCAAATATCCATATATTAATGAATAGTTATCTTTATACATATCAATATTGTTGGAATAATTCCGTAATAAAATTATCAAAATAAAATGAAAATGTTTTATATGTTGGAGAAAAGACCACAATGATTGAAATAATAAAAGAGAGATAAATAAGTGAGTATAAGAAAAATAGTAGGGTATGGAAAAAACTAATGCGCCGCCCAATAATATATGATATGAATAATAATAAGTTTATAATTATGAAAGTAAATTCTCAAATCAAATGGATAATAATGATAACATACTTCAGTAACCTCTAATACCAATAGAGTAAGGTAGTCTATATAAAACAGCCTATATTGAAGTTGATCATAATAATTACACCACACAATTTATGTAGTATATATTTTATTGTGTCTTCATGGAATATATTTTTATCCATTCAATTACACTGAATATTATTTCTATGAGTGTTGAGTAACCATACCAATTATTTTATATATATATATAAGAGAAAAAATATTTTAATATGATTAATTTATCTCACGTTTCCTTTTATTAGAATTCTATTAATTTAAATATTATTTTTTCACAATATAAGAAAATGATATAATATTTTTCAATGATTATATATCTCAATATATGTCCCAATTAAATTTCATGAATACTAAAGTCACATTTCATATCCTGAAACATCATAAGATCTTCTCTCAATAAAAGGGAAACTATGAAATCCATATCAAGATTACGTCCACTACATTGGTCTCAATAATAAATCATTATACGAGTATCATAGACACAACCATGTTAATGAGGTTGGAATTTCAATTGAAATTATATCATGAGTAGTGAATTTATTAGTATTACCACTATCTAAATTTATCAATGATAGAAATTAAAATTTTGATGAAATAATTTATTTGTGGTTATTGAATATAAAGCCCTGCTATTTTAGTATTTATTTCATTAAATAAATATTGTGTTGAATACTTCCATTCATATGAAAATATAATCTAATATAAATTCATTATGCTTTTGTGAATTAAATATTTTTATAATTACATATCCATAGTATTTCGTAGTATAAATATATATGAACTAAAATAGAATCTTTTACAGAATATATATATACAGGAATGAATAAGTGCGAGTAATCCTTAAGAATATCATTTTTATAAGATTTTAATAGATGGATAATTTTATGGGGTTTCTTGAAACCAATCCCATAAATATCATCAAAAAATATGAAATTGGTGAAATGTTTTGTATGTAATGATCAATCTTGTTGAAATCACCACAAGATCTATAGGAACTGAAACAGCAACCTCCACTACCCCTACCAAATATATTACCCTATGATTCCATGCATAGGTATTAAATATTTTTATTCAAATTTTCTTTTACATAATAATAATAAGAAATTTCTAATACATTAATGTTTTATTTTCGTAATTTTGAAATGATCAATTTTATACTCAAATATGTTATTGTGGAAGTTTCATCTACACATTATGTAATCATATAACAAAATAATTTATACCACACTAATATTTTTGGTTAATAATAAATGGAGTACATTAATAGATTTATCAAATCTAAAATAATTTTAATGAATTTTTATGTCTTTCAAAAAATGTTGATTTTTAGGTGAATATTGAAAAGCAATGTTTTATAAATATCATCACATTAATGGAATAATCATGTTATAAGAAATAATTATATGTTTATAAAAAAATAACTAAAAATATACTTTTAAAAAATAGTGAAATAAAAAATAAAAAAATTTTATTTTTGATATATAGATCTGTATTAAATTATTTAAAAAATTAATATTATTTTATTCTAATAAAACCACTATTTGTTATCATATTCATTTCATTAGGATTTAGTATGTTGTATTTATTTTTATATTTTTTTAAAATTCACATAATTCTCTATTGTGCATTAAAAAATAATTATTGTAAGAAGAATCCAATATATTCATGATATTTATGTAAAATAATTTTCCGGATTAAAAATATAAAAAAAAATTCAATTAATTAATCATAAATTTATTAAAAATAACATTTTCTAAAAACAAAAATATTATGTAACACCCCAAGATTTCATAGTGTGTTACTTCTTCAAAATAATTCAATAACCTGCACTATACGCAACACCGAGTTCAAGCGCACCATGACTTACCAAACAAGCCGTTCAAAAGAGGTTATGAATATTATTAACTAAATTTTTAACATTATATAATCCTTATAATTTTATAATCCATATTATTATTTTCTTATAAATAATTTAAGAACAAATTCATTTTTTCAGATAAAAGAAGTATTTTTCAAAAATGCACTTTTACCAACATTTAATAGTGAACCCTTTTTACATCCAATATTTTAAAAATTGATATATTAAATTTGACTAAATAAATTTATTTTTTAGAATGGGGACATGAAAAATTTACAATAAAACACCCCATGTTTCCACGGTACGCTTCTCTTTGAATAAAACAGTACTGTGAGTTGTACGCAACTTCGACTTCAAACACACACCACATCCAATCAAAATATCCATTATGAATAGTAATACCTACTTTTTTAAATTTTAAAAATTTTATCTCTCAAAATGGAATTAATTTTTGGATTCATAATATCTAATATATTCTGGGGTGAAATTTTGGTACTTTTCGTATAACTTTTATATTTTGATGAATAGTGAAAATTATTAAATTTTAATTAAAAACAACTTTTTATATCAAAATAATTAATAGTGAAAAACTATGAATTTTAGTGGATTAAGTATATTTAGAATATATTTTTACCATTTAATACAATGTTGGTCATTAGACATAATTTCATAATTAAACCAGACATAAAGAAGTGTCAATCTTTTGATAGTTATTATATCTTAAAAACACGCTTTTTGTTTTGACAGCGGTAATTAATTTAAAATTAATTTCTGCCACTTCTGTGTTTTGAATTTTGAAAAATGGATTACATATTTTGAATTAGTATTTCCATATTGTGTAAATAGGTAACTTTTATTTTTAGACATTTTGAATAATTACTTCGGTAAATATTTTATTTACCTTGGTTAAAGGGTAAATCCGGTAAATAAGGGTTAAAAAAATAATTTTATAATAATAATAAATTACCCTAAAATGTGTCCTAACCTTATTCGTGGATACAGTTCCAACCATGTGTATCTTTGGGATGATTTTTGGGACCTCATGGAGCAACATGTAGGTGATAGGGACACATTATTTTAATTAAGATAAAGTAAATACAAAAATGACATAAGCTTATATCTTTTAGCAGAACAATTGTTACATAAGGTAATATATGTCATATTTTTGATTATAAATATTAATTAAAAATATACAAAGATATAATACATAATAATATTTTATATATAATTTTTAGACAATTAAAAAGTAAAAATATATTTGACACAATAATGATGAATTATTTTCCTTATTAATGAAAGAATCAAATAATTGGTATTATAAATGTTAAAATAAATATAATTTGAAACTTTTGATGACATAAACGAATTTTATTGGTTAATATGACATGTTAGGATTGCTTAAATGAATTTTTATCTAATTAATAAAGTTGTTATGACTTTATCAAAAATCAATTATTGAGTTGTGTCAAAAAAGACATAAATGAGTTTTTAAAACATATATTATATTATTAATTTATATTTTATAACTAAAAACCTAATGTTTGGAAAAAGATCTTATATAATTGTTGGTTTATCATTAATAGACCACTTGGGGGTAACTTGGAAGTATATAGTAATTTTATTAACTATATAATATAAAATTACAAAGTGACATGGTAAGTGTCAAACTAATTAACCTAGAGTTAAAACTAAAAGAAAAGGTTAATATAATGACCCAAAACTATCTAAAATCTATTGGTTGAAAGTATTTATAACCCTCTCCACCTTAGTCTTTGAATAATCTACTTTGGAGCCATTATAAACCGAATATTAATTTATTATAAAATAATACTTTAAGTTTTTCCTAAAGAGCCCCTCCTCTCCCTTAAAAAAGGACACCACTTCTAACCAATTCCTCACACCCCTCAATCCTTTTTACTTGTCCAACCTCTAACCAATTAAGCTCCCCACATACCTCTCCTCCTCTTAGAATCCTTACCTTAGGCAGAAGGCACTTCAGGTGTCTTTTTTGGTTCAAACCAAAGGGAGTTACCCAAATTAAAGGTAACGATTTCTCTTAGCTTCTTTTATTTTATTTTACTTATCCAAACCCTAAACTCTTCTTATTATTTTATTTTGTAACAAAACCAGTACCCTAAATATACCAGTATATTTTTATTAGAAGTATTATAACTACACTTACACACACCTCCATATAATGGGTGACGAACATAATGTTTTTGTGGATGGAAAGTAAACGCCTCATAAAGCGATGATTGTTCAATTATCTACTATCACCTCTCATGGTGTCCTTTATGATGGAACTATAATTAAATATGATATTAATTATATTTAATTTATATATAATCTTCTCTAATTCCATTTTATATCATACCATTATTCATTTCATGTTGTATATATATAAGATAATTTCATTTGAGGCAGTGCAGACTACCACCTCCTCAATGTGATATGACTCGTTCATACTATACATGGAACGTATAAAGGATGGTGTTAATGAAGTCACGTAACACATATAAGATATTATATTATACAGGAATAATAATATACCTATGTATCATTTGGTTTTGATTCCATTTAAAATTAAAAATGAAATGGAAGTGGCATTCGTGCGTACGTACGGATTACAGTCTTCATGAACGCGATGAGATTAATTTCCCCATCAAGTCCATTAAAGACTAATTATCATTTGATGATTAAAAGTAATGTTTAAGGACTTGATATAATTCTGTATATGAATAAGATACAACCTATCCCTAAAAACACGTCTTACATAACAATTTATATAAAGGAAAAATAATCAGTTAACACCTGAAACGACGATAATACTAAAATATTATTAACAAAGAAATATTAAAAGAACATATATGATATCATATTTATGAACATGATTCTTTTATAATTTTATAACAATGATTTAAATATTATACAGGAGGTTAACATACACACTATTAAGGAAAAGTACAAGGTAAGGGGTTTTCATCTCACTCCTTATTCCCATGAGATTCGTACCATATTGCCACTATTACCTTTTGTGTGGTGTATGTACTGCTCATAATTTTATTCATTGTGTAATAAACTTTAATTCATGTGTATATACAGATTCATTGTATGATACCTCTTTCATGGGTTGTATGTTTCGAAATTTACCAAATTGTTAAGGGTTAATTTCACAATCTCTTTATTATCCGAGGTTGTTTTTATGTAAGTATCTACTGGGACATATTTATTATCCATGTCTATGTTTTATGAAAGAGTTTTCGAAGGCATTATTTTAGGGGACTTTTAACTAAAACACCGTTTTAAATGTTTTAAATTGTATTTCTTCTAAATCATTCTCATTAATGTCAATGTCATCAAAATGGGTTTTAAGGATTTATTTATATGTACATGAATGTTTTTAAAATGTTAATTCCTTTAAAATGTTTTAATGTGGTATGGGACACGTTGATTCAAAAATCTCTTTAAATGACTTATTTTCCAAATTGTGTGACTTTTAAATGTTTTCACGAAGAAGAGATATTTCTATGAAAAATACGAAAATCTAGTGAAAATGTATACGTAATTAACACAAGCTTAATAATATATTCAGAAAACCCAACTCTCGAGTGTGGTAGATAGGAAGGGATTGGCCGTGGACCAATCATGTCCAGTAATTAGTCGAGAAGTCTTAGAATTAGTTATTTGGTATTCAAAAGCTTGCATAATGTTTTCAGAAAAACACTAGAGTATATTTGAGCAATTTTAAACGTATGCATCTTCTAAAAAAATTGCATCGGTAGGTCTCATTAGGCAAACTAGTGTCATGGAATGAGGCCTTGACAAAATCTTATTTGTAGTCTTGGAATGAGGCCTTCACTATGTGGTTATGATAGTCTGGAATTATGCATTCCATCATTATGATAGTGGTTAGTGATATTGCATGTGATTATTGGACTAGTAGAATATCCATGTGAATATTTAAATGGAATTATTTTATTTTTCCATATTATGTTGAAGTTAAATTTTAAAAGGCTTTTGTTTTAGTCATACATTTCCTTAAATGTTAATGATTATTTATTAAAGTTTTACCTATATTGTTATCCTTACTGAGCATCTGAGCTCACCCCTTTCTATGTTTTATTTTTTCCCATGATTCCAAGAAGTGTATTGTGATTGATATACAGGGTAATGCCAAGGGAATAATGGAATTCATAAAGGATTATTTATGTTGTTTTGTATATTATAATGTGTAATGTAACATTAATGTATTTAATCTATTTTCCAAGACTGCTAAACCGATTGGTCCTTTGAGATTTGTTTCCTTGTGATCATGCCAATGTTATGTAATAAGCACCGACTCTGGGTAACTGGGGTCAGGGTGTTATAGTTGGTATCAGAGGAAGTTTAACAATAACCTTGGAAACTAGATTTAGATAAACTCTGATTAGAGAATATTACCCTAATATAGACTTTGTGGATTATTATAGAATAACTTCCTAGAATTTTGATATTGTAGAGATTTTGTGAGTTTTCCGAGCAATATATCCCTGTCTAGATACGAGCAGGTAGTGGCGGCTCTGGCACAGATGTACCTAGAGGTAAAACCCGAAAACACCGCTTTGCGCATGAATAAAACGGGAACTGGTGCACGACAATGCGCCTTGCTGCACTCTTGGTTACGACGCTCCTGGGGGATATGCTTAGGATAATTATCATTTTCTTTACAAACCACTATGAATGGTTTATGAGTATATACCTCCTCAAAGAAAACATTTTTCTGATTATGGATGATATCCATAAACTATTCAATTTATGTCAGGTATTTTACATGTTTGGAATTATTCCTTGCAATTCATAAACTGACCTAGTTTATGCTATTGTATAGAAATGGCGCCCAGTAGAAGGAATGTGAACTCCAGCAAAATGTATCATCCAAAGAGGAAGAATGATCATATCTTTCATGGTATTAAGCCATCATTTAGTAGGGAAATAATCTCCCACATATTATCATCATATAAAGAAATAGTTTCATGTGTTGATATGATAAGTTAAGAGTTCTCTAAGTCTTGTGGCTTTGAAGGGAAGCAAGAGAAGAAAAGGATGGAAGAGAGAAATATGGATAAAGGGAAGAGGGAAAAGAATAATTTTCCCATATGTGATAACTGTGGGAATAAACACCCAGGAACTTGCCTGAAAGGAATGGGTGTTTGTTATAAGTGTGAGGAAAAAGGACACCACATTCATTATTGCGAGGGTAAGAAAAAGGTTTCAAATGTACAATGCTTCATCTACAAGAAGTGGGGACACTACGCGAATTAATGTTCAAATCATCAGTGTACGCCCCAAATGATGCTATTGGAATATAATAAAGTTATAATACAACCAAATATGAAGAGGAATGACTAGTGTTCATATGATTTTATTAAATAATAATTTCATTTAACTGTTGTATCAACGATGTATTGGTTATATGAATTATGGAGATAAATAAGGATTGTATTGGAGTACAATTTCATTGAGGATTTGAGATTATATGGTACTATGAAAAGTGACTCAACAACAAGTTAATCTTTTTTTTAAAATACATGGTTGAAGTAAAGGTAATCCTTAATATGGTCTTGATACTGAGGTAGTAATTTTGGAATAAGATATGGTTGATATGGTTAAATTATATTGAATATTCTTGACTACCATGGCACTGATTAATGGTTTTTTTATTTCATCATTGTTGGAATATTCAATATTTTTGGATGTAAGGAATATATCTAGTAATCTATAAGGAATAAGGGATCATGAATGTAATCAATATGGTTTTATGGTAACTTAGGGTGTCACCATATTTTAAAAAAGTACATGATGAAGGCATTCAAATGTTATTACGTGGAAAAAAAAGACTTTCATTATATTTACCTTCCTTATAAATTTTGGACTGTGAGTTTGGAAAGAGGTAATTTTGATAAGTCTAAAGGTTGGAATGGATTATATTTGACATTTGATACAATTTTTTTGGTTAAATCATTTCTGAAGATTATTTTTTGATTGTTATAAAAAGGACAACCCGGAGGTCGGGTGGAAACCCGTCACATCTGGCAAGGCCGTGAGACATGAACCCACAAATGAAGGGCAACAAGTGTCTATCACTTACAACTGGCCCACGAGATGTATTAGATTAAATAAATTAGTTTATTTTAAGTTGGTCTAGTAGATGAATTATAAATTCATTTTTTTAACCCCAAATCAATAGGATAAATATAATATTTTTTAAGTTCTATTATCTTTTAGAGTGAAAGATGAGTTTTTTGTAGAGTTTAGTTAGAGGATGCAACTCTACATGTCAAGTATATATTTTTCGTCTCCTCTTATTCTATGAAGAAATTTATTCTAATACATTATTGGAGGGATCTTAATACCAAAAATTTCTTATCCTAATACCTTATGTTTTATTGAACCGATGGTATTTTAAATCATCATAGATTGATGAATTTAAGGACCTCAATTATAAACTTGTTTGTGATTGACGACCTCAATCACCACCTATAAATATTTATGTTTTTCCTCCAATTATATGTCTTTAATTTCCACCAATGTTCTCCTAATAGAGATCATAATTTGATGGTGACCCTTTCATTTCTCTTTTCCTCTTACTAAGACTATATTTTATTAACCAAATTTCCGATGTGGGTTTTCCCATAATGATAGTTTCTATTTCAACCTTTATTTTTGAAAAATGATATCAAATTGTGAGGACGCAATTTATTGAAGGAGGGAAGAAAGTAACACCCCCAGATTTCATAGTGTGTTACTTTTCAAAATAATTCAATAACATGCACTACACGCAACACCGAGTTCAAGCACACCATTACCTACCAAACAAGCCGTTAAAAAGAGGTTATGAATAGTATTAAATAAATTTTGACCTTTATATAATCCTTATAATTTTATAATCCATATTATGAGTTTCATAAAAATAATATAAGAAAAAATACGTTTTTCATATAAATGAAGTTTTTTTCACAAATGCACTTTTACCATCTTTTAATAGTGAACCCTTTTTAAATCCAATATTTTAAACATTTATATATTCAATTTGACTAAATAAATTTATTTTTTAAAATGGGGAAATAAAAAATTTACAATGAAACACCTCAAGCTTCCATGGTACGCTTCTCTTTGAATAAAACAGTATCATTTGTTGTACGCAACTTCGAGTTCTAACACCGAGCACAACCAATCAAGCTAGCCGTTATGAATAGTAATACCTAATTTTTGAAATTTTAATAATTTTATCTCTCAAAATGGACTTCAATTTTGGATTCAGAATGTCTAATTTAGACTTGGGATAAATTTTGGTACTTTTCGGATAACTTTTATATTTTGATGAATAGTGAAAATTACTAAATTTTAAATAAAAACAACTTTTTTAATCCAAATAATTAATAGTGATAAATTTTGAATTTTAGTTTTATTAAAGTATATTTAGAATATATTTTAACAATTTAATAAAATGTTGGTCATTAGATATAATTTCACAGTTAAACCAGACATAAACAAGTGTCAATCTTTTGATAGTTATTATATCTTAAAAACACATTTTTTGTTTTGACATCAGGAATTAATTTTAAATTAATTTCTGCCACTTCTGTGTTTTGAATTTGGAGAAATGGATCCAATATTTGGAATCAGGATGTCCAAATTGTGTAAATAGGTAACATTTATTTTTAGACATTTTGAATAATTACTTCGGTAAATATTTTATTTACCATGGTTATAGGGTAAATATGATAAATAAGGGTTGAAAAATAATATAATAATAATAATAAATTTCCCTAAAACATGTCCTAACATTATTTGTGGATACATGTCCGACCATGGGCATATTTGGGTCGATTTTTGGGACCCCATGGAGCCACTTGTAGGTGATAGGGACACTTAATTTTAATTAAGATAACATAAATACAAAAATGACATAAGCTTATATCTATTAGAAAAACAATTTTTACATAGGGTTATATTTGTTATATTCTAGATTATAAATATTCATTAGAAAGATAAAAATATTTAATACATAATTATATTTTATTTATATTTTTTATACATTGAAAATATAAAAATATATATGACACAATAATGATGTAGTATTTTCCTTATTAATGAAAAAATCAAATAATTGGTATTATAAATGATAAAATAAATATAATTTGAATGTTTTCATGACAAAAAAGAATTTTATTTGTTAATATGACATGTTAGGATTTCTTAAATTAATTTTTTTCTCATTAATAAAGTTGTTAAGACTTTAACAAAAATCAATTATTGAGTAGTGTGAAAATTGACATAAATGAGTTCTTAAAACAAATATTATATTATTAATTTATATTCTATTCCTAAAAAACTAAGGTTCGGCCAAAGGACTTATATCATTATTGGTGTATCATTAATGGACCACTTGTGGGTCTCTTAGATGTATATTGTATGTTTATTAACTATATAATATAAATATAAAACTGACATGGTAAGTGTCAAAAAAATTAACCAAGAGTTAAAACTAAAAGATAAGGTTAATATAATGACCCAAACCTGTCTAAAATCTATTTTTTTGAAAGGATTTAGACCCATACCGACCTTATCATTTGAATAATCTACTTTGGAACCATTAGAAACCTAATATGAATTTATTATAAAATAATACTTTAAGTTTTTCCTAAAGAGCCCATCTTCACCCTTATAAAAGGACACCACTTCTATCCAATTCCTCACACATATCAAGCCTTTTGGATCTTCCAAAAGCTTCCCAATTAATCTCCCCCTTAACTTAGGCAGAAGTCAGTTCAAGTGTCCATTTTGGTTCAAACCAAAGGGAGTTACCCAAATTAAAGGTAACAATTTCTCTTAGCTTCTTTTTATTTATTTTACTTCTCCAACCCCTAAACTATTCGTATTGTTTTATTTGGTAACAAAAACAGTATCCTAAATATACTAGGATATTTTTATTTGATGTATTTTAACTACACTTACACACACCTGAATCTAATTGGTGAAGAACATAATGTTTCTGTGGATGGCAACCAAAGGTCTCACAAAGCGATGATTGTTAAATTATCTCATATCACCTCCCACAGTGGACATTAGGATGGCACTATAATTAAATATGATATTTGTTTTATTTATTTTATATATAAGCTTATTTAATTCCATTTTATATCATATCATTATTCATTTCATGTTGTATATATATATGATAATTTCATTTGAAGAAGTGCGGACTACCGCCCCCTCAAAGTGATATGACGCGTTTATACCATACATGGAACGTATAAAGGATGGTGTTAATGAACTCAAGTAACACATATAAGATATTATATTATATTGGAATAATAATATACCTATCTATCATTTGGTTTTGATTCCTTTTAAAATGAAAAATGAAATGGAAGTAGCGTTCGTGCATACGTATGGATTACCATCTTCACAAACGTGATGAGATTCATTTCCCCATCGTATCCATTAAAGTATAATTATCATTTGACGATTAAAAGTAATTTTGTATGACTTGATATAATTCTGGATATGAATAACATCCAACCTATCTGTAACAGACACGTCTTACGTAATGAAGCATATAAAGGAAAACGAATCAGTTAACACCTGAAACGACGATAATTCTAAAATATTATTAACAAAGCAATATTAGAAGATCATATATGATATCATATTTGTGAATATGATTCTTTTATAATTTAATAAAAATGATTTAACTATTATAAAGGAATTTAACATACACAGTATCAAGGAAAAGTACAAGGTAAGGGGTTTTCATCTCACTCCTTATTCCCGTGAGATTCGTACCATATTGCCACTATTAACTTTTCTGTAATGTATGTACTACTCGTAATTGTATTGTTTCTATAATAAACTTTAATTTATGTGTATTTACATATTAATTGTATGATACCTCTTTCATGGGGTGTATTTTTCATAAGTTACCAAATTGGTAAGGGTTAATTTCACAATCTCTTTATTATCCGAGGTTGTTTTTACGTAAGTATCTACTGGGACATATTTATTATCCATGTTCATGTTTTATGAAAGAGTTTTCAAAGGGATTCATTTAAGGGAATTTTTACTAAAACATCATTTTAAATGGTTTGAATATTTATTCTTCTAAATCTTTCTCATTTATGCCTATTACTTCAAAATGGGTTTTAAGGATTTATTTATATGGACATGAATGTTTTTAAAATGTTAATTCCTTTAAAAAGTTTCAATGTTTTATGGGACACTTTGATTCAAATATTTCAATAAATGAATTCTTCCCCAAATTGTGTGACATTTAAATTTTTTCATGAAAAAGAAATATTTCTCTCAAAAATATGAAAATCCAGTGTCAATGTATACGTATTTAACCCAAGAATAAAAATGTTTTCAGAAAACTTGAATCTCAAGTATGGTAGACAGGAAGGGATTGGGCCTGGACCCATCATGGCCTGTAATTAGTCAAGCAGTCTTAGAATTAATTATTTTGTTTTCAGAAGCTTGCATAATGTTTTCAGAAAAACACTTGAGTATAATTGAGTAATTTTAAACATAAGTATCTTATAAAAAAATTGCATCGGGAGGTCTCAGGAGACAAACTAGTGTCCTGGCACGAGGCATTGACAAAATCGTATTTGTAGTCTTGGAACGAGGCCTTGGATACGTGGTTTTGATAGTCTGGCATTATGCATTCCATCATTATGATAGTGGTTAGTCATATTGCATGTGATTATTCGACTAGTAGAATATCCATCTGAATAAGTAAATGGAATTAATTTATTTTTCCATATTATGTTGAAGTTAAAGTTTAAAAGGATTTTTTTTCAGTTATACATTTCCTTAAATGTTAATGACTATTTATTAATGTTTCCGCTATATTGTTATCCTTACTGATCATCTGAGCTCACCCATTTCTATGTTTCATTTTTTCCCAGGATTCCAAGAAGTGTATTGTGATTGATATGCAGGGTTAAGCCAAGGTAATAATGTCATTAATAAATGATTATTTATGTTGTTTTGTATATTATAATGTATAATGTAACATTCATGTATGTAATCTATCTTCCAAAACTGCAAAACTAATCGGTCCATTAGGACATCTTTCCTTGTGATCATGCCAATGTTATGTAAGAATGCATTGACTCTGGATAACTGGGTTCGAGGTGTTACAGTTGGTATTAGAGGAAGTTAAGAAATAACCTTGGATACTATATTTAGAAAAAATCTGATTAGAGCACATTACCCTAAGATAGACTTTGAGGATTATTATAGAAGAACTTCCTAGAATTTTGGTTTTTAGAGATTCTGTGAGTTTTTCGAGCAACATATCCCTGTCTGGATATGAGCAGGTAGAGGCGACTCTGGCACAGATGTACCTAGAGGTAAAACCCCAAAACACAGCTTTGAGCTTGACTCGAATGGGAACTGTTGCACAACAGTGGGCCTTACTGCACTCATGGTTACGACACTCCCTGGGGATATGCTTAGGAAAATTCTCATTTTTTTACAAACCGCTATAAAGGGTTTATGAGTATATAACTTCTCAAAGAAAACATTTTTTTGATTATGGATTATATCCATAATCTATTCAATTTATGATAGGTATTTTAAATATTTGGAATTATACATTTCAATTCATAACCTGACCTAGTTTATGCTATTGTATAGAAATGGCGCCCACTAGAAGGAATGTGTACTCCAGCAATACGTATGATCCAAAGAGTATGAAAAATTGTATCTTTCATTGTATTAAGCCATCATTTAGAAGGGAAATAGTCTCCCACATATTATAATCATATGAAGAAATAGTATCATGTGTTGATAAGATAAGTTAAGTGTTCTCTGAGTCCTATGGCATTTAAGGGAAGCAAGAGAAGAAAATGATGGAAGAGAGAAAGATGGATAAAGTGAAGAGGGAAAAGAAGAATTTTCCCATATGCGATAACTGTGGGAAGAAACACCATGTAACTTGTCTGAAAGGAATGAGTGTTTGTTATAAGTGTGGAGAAAAAGGACACCACAGTCATGATTGCGAGGGTAAGAGAAAGGTCTCAAATGTAAAATGCTTCATCTTCAAGGAGTGGGGACACTATGCGAATCAATGTTCAAATCATCAGAGTATGCCCCAAATGATGCTATTGGATAATAATAATGTTATGATACTACCACAGAAAACGAGGAATGACTAGTGTTCGTATGTTGTTATTAAGAATTATTTCACTTGAGTATTGTATCAATGATGTACTGGTTATATAATTTATGGATATAAATAAGGATTGTACAGTAGTACTATTTCATTGAGGATTTGAGATTATATGGTACTATGAAAAGTTACTCAAAAACAAGTTAATATTTTTTTTTGAAAATACATGGTTGAATTAAAGTAAATCCTAAATATGGTCTTGATACTGAGGTAGTAATTTTGGAATAAGAGATGGTTTATTTGGATAAATTATATTGGATATTATTGACTACCTTGGCACTGATTAATGGTTTGTTTATTTCATCATTGTTGGAATATTAAGCGTTTTTGGATATAAGGAATATATCTAGTATTCTATAAGTAATAATGGATCATGAATGTAATCAATAAGTTTTTATGGTAATTCAGGGTGTTACCATATTTTAAAAGAGTTCATGATGACGGTATTCAAATGTTATTATGTGGAAAAAAATGACCTTTATTATTTTTACCTTCCTTATAAATTTTGGACTGTGAGTTTGGACAGAGGTAATTTGGATAAGTCTAAAGGTTGGAATGGATTATATTTGACATTTGATATAGTTGTTAAGGTTAAATCATTTCTAAAGATTATTTTTGGATTGTTATAAAAAGGACAACCCGGAGGTCGGGCAGCAACCCGTCGCGTCTGGCAAGGCCGTGAGACTTGAACCCACAACTGAAGGGAAAAAAGGGTGTATAACCTATCACAGGCCCACAAGATTTCCTAGATTAAATAAAGTATCTTATTTTAAGAGGGTCTAGTAGATGAATTATAAATTCATTTTTTAACCCCAAACTAATAGGATAAATAGAATATTTTTTATGTTCTATTATCTTTTAGAGTGAAAGATGAGTTTGTGGTAGAAATTAGTTAAAGTATAGAACTATACATGTCAAGTATATATTTTTCTTATCCTCTTCTTCTATGAATAAATTAATTATTATACTGTATTGAATGGATCTTAAAACCAAAAATTTGTTATCCTAATACCTTATGTTTTGTTGAACTGATGGTATTTTAAATCATCATAGATTGATGAATTTAAGGACGTCAATTTTAAACATGTTTGTGATTGATGACCTCAATCACTACCTATAAATATTTAATTATTTTCCTCCAATTATATGTCTCTAATTGCGAAAAATGTTCTCCTAATCGAGATAATAATTTGGTGGTGACCCTTTCATTTCTCTTTTCCTCTTATTAAGACTAAATTTTATTAACCAAATTTCTAATGTGGGTTTTCCCTTAAAGATATTTTATATTTTCAACCTTTATTTTTGAAAATCAATATCAAATTGTGAGGAAAAAAATTATTAAATTAGGGAAGAATGTAACACCCCAATATTTCATAGTGTGTTACTTCTTCAAAATAATTCAATAACTTTCTCTACACGCAACACCGAGTTCAAGCGCACCATGACTTACCAAAAAAACCGTTCAAAAGAGGGAATGAATAGTATTAACTAAATTTTGAACATTAAATAATCTTTATAATTTTATAATCTATATTATGAGTTTCTTAGACATAATTTAAGAACAAATTCTTATTTTTCGGATAAATGAATTATTTTTCAAAAATGCACTTTTACCATATTTTAATAGTTAACCCTTTTTAAATCCAATATTATAAACATTTATATATTCAATTTGAGAAAATAAATTTATTTTCTAGAATGGGTAAATCAAACATTTTCAATGATACACCCCAAGATTCCATGGTATGCTTCTCTTTGAATAAAACAGTAGCGTGTGTTGTACACAACTTCGAGTTCTAACACACAACACAACGAATCAAGCTAGCCGTTATGAATAGTAATACCTACTTTTTGAAATTTTATAAATTTTATCTCTCAAAATAAACTTCATTATGGGATTTTGAATATCGAATTTCGCTTAGGGTTAAATTTTGGTAATTTTCGGATAACTTTTATAGTTTTATGAATAGTGAAAATTACTAAATTTTATTTAAAAACAACTTTTAAAATCAAAATAATTAACAGTGATAAATTTTGAATTTTCGTGTTTTCAAGGTATATTTAGAATATATTTTTACCATTTAATACAATTTTGGTCATTGGACATAATTTCACAATTAAACCATACATAAACAAGTGTCAATCTTTTGATAGTTATTATATCTTAAAAACACGTTTTTGTTTTGACTGTGGGAATTAATTTTAAATTAATTTCTACCAATACTTTATTTTGAATTTGGAAAAATTGATTCCATATTTAGAATCAGGATGACCAAATTTTGTAAATAGGTTACCTTTATTTTTAGACATTTTGATTAAATACTTCGGTAAATATTTTATTTACCATGGTTAAAGGGTAAATCCGGTAAATAAGGGTTAACAAATAATATTATAATAATAATAAATTTCCCTAAAACGTGTCTTAACCTTATTTGTGGATACATTTCCAACCATGGTCATCTTTGGGTCGATTTTTTAGACCCCATGGAGTCACTTGTAGGTGATAGGGACACATTATTTTAATTAAGATAAAATAAATACAAAAATGACATAAGTTTATATCGTTTAGCATAACAATTTTTACATAAGGTTATATATGTTATATTTTTGATTCATTAGAAATATAAAAAAATTGAATACATAATTATATTTTAATTATAATTTTTATACATTGAAAATGTAAAAATATATATGACACATTAATGATGCAGTAATTTCCTTATTAATGAAGGAATCAAACAATGGGTATTATAAATGTTAAAATAAATATAATTTGAAAGTTTTGATGACATACACGAATTTTATTGTTAAATATGAAATGTAAGGATTTCTTAAATGAATTTGTTTCTAATTAATAAAGTTGTTAAGACTTTAACAAAAATCAATTATTGAGTAGTATCAAAATTGAAATAATTGATTTTTTAAAACAAATATTATATTATTAATTTATATTCTATTAATAAAACCTATGTTTTGGCCAAATGACATATATCATTATTGTTTTATCATTAATGGACCACTTGGGGGTCACTTGGATCTATATAGTATGTTTATTAACTATATAATATAAAAATACAAAGTGACATGGTAAGTGTCAAACTAATTAACCAAGAGTTAAAACTAAAAGATAAGGTTAATATAATGACCCAAACCGGTCTAGAATCTATTGGTGGAAAGGATTTAGACCCTTTCCCACATATTTCTTTTAATAATAAACTTTGGAGCTAATATAAACCTAATATTAATTTATTCTAAAATAATACTTTATGTTTTTCCTAAAGTGACCCTCCTCTCCCTTATAAAAGGACGCCACTTCTAACCAATTACTCACAACTCTCAAGCCTTTTGTATCATCCAACCTCTGCCCAATTAAGCTCCCTACATCCCTATCTTTATCTTAGAATCCTTAACTTTGGCATAAGGAACTTCAAGTGTCCTTTTTTGGTTCAAAACAAAGGGACTTACCCAAACTAAAGGTAATGATATCTCTTAGCTGGTTTTCTTTTATTTTACATCTCCAACCCCTAAACTCTTCTTATTATATTATTTTGTAACAAAACCAGTATCCTAAATATAATATAATATTATTATTAGAAGTATTCTAACAATACTTATACACACCTCCATCTAATGGGTGAAGAACATAATGTTTCTGTGGATGGAAGCCAAACGCCTCACGAAGCGATGATTGTTCAATTATCTTCTATCACCTATCATGGTGGCCATTATGATGACACTATAATTAAATATGATATTAATTATATTTATTTTATATATAATCTTCTATAATTAAATTTTATATCATACCATTATTCATTTCATGTTGTATATATATACGATAATTTCATTTGAGGAAGTGCGGACTACCGCCCCCTCAAACTAATATGACTCGTTCATACCATACATGGAACGTATAAAGGATGGTGTTAATGAAATAAAGTAACACATATAAGATATTATATTATACGGGAATAATAATATACCTATGTATCATTTTGTTTTGATTCCTTTTAAAATGAAAAATGAAATGGAAGTAGCGTTCCTGCGTACGTACGAATTACAATCTTCACGAACGCGATGAGATTCATTTCCCCATCATGTCCATTAAAGAATAATTATCATTTGATGATTAAAAATAATGTTTAAGGACATGATATCATTATGGATATGAATAAGATAAAACCTATCCATAACAAACATGACTTACGTAACAAATCATATAAAGGAAAATGAATCGGTTAACACCTGAAATGACGATAATACTAAAATATTATTAACAAAGCAATATTAAAAGATCATATATGATATCATATTCATGAATATGATTATTGTATAATTTAATAACAATGATTTAACTATTATACAGGAGGTTAACATACACACTATCAAGGAAAATTACAAGGTAAGAGGTTTTCATCTCACTCCTAATTCCTGTGAGATTCGTACCATATTGCCACTATTACCATTTATTTGCTGTATGTACTGCTCATAATTGTATTATTTGTGTAATAAACTTTAATTTAAGTGTATTTACATATTCATTGTATGATAGTTCTTTCATGGGGTGTATGTTTCTTATGTTACCAAATTACTAATGGTTAATTTCACAATATTTTTATTATCCGAGGTTGTTTTTACGTAAGTATCTACTGGGACATATTTATTATCCATGTCCAGGTTTTATGAAAGATATTTAAAAGTTAATACTTTAAGGGACTGTTTACTAAAACATCATTTCAAATTTTTTAAATATTTATTCTTCTAAATATTTCTCATTAATGTTCATGTCTTCAAAATGGTTTTTAAGGATTTATTTATATGGACATGAATGTTTTTAAAATGTCAATTCCTTTCAAAAGTGTCAAAGTGTTATGGGACACATTGATTCAAAAATATATTTAAATGATTTCTTTTCCATATTGTGTGACTTTAAAATGTTTTCATGAAAAATAGATATTTCTCTCAAAAATATGAAAATCTAGTGCAAATGTATATGTATTTAACGTAAGCTTAAAAATATTTTCAGAAAACCCAACTCTCGAGTTTGGTAGATAGGAAGGGATTGGGCATGGACCCAACATGGCCTGTAATTAGTTGTCCAGTCTTAGAATTAGTTATTTTGTTTTCAGATGCTTGCATAATGTGTTCAGAAAATAGTGGAGTATATTTGAGTAATTTTAAAAGTAAGTATCTTCTAAAAAAAATTGCATCGGTACGTCTCATTAGACAAACTAGCGTATTGGCACAAGGCCTTGAAAAAATAATATGTGTAGTCTTGGCACCGGGCCTTGGCTACATGGTTATGATAGTATGGCATTATGGTTTCCATCATTATGAAAGTGGTTAGTGATATTTCATGCGATTATTCGACTAATAGAATATCCATGTGAATAAGTAAATTTAATTATTTTATTTTTCCATATTATGTTAAAGTTCAAGTTTTAAAAGGATTTTGTTTTAGTTATACATTGCCTTAAATGTTTATTATTATTTATTAATGTTTCCGCTATATTGTTATCCTTACTGAGCATCTGAGCACACCCCTTTCTATGTTTTATATTTTCCCAGGATTCCAAGAAGTGTATTGTGATTGATTTGTTGGGTTAAGCCAAGTGAATAATGGAATTTAAAAAGGATTATTTATGTTGTTTTGTATATTATAATGTGTAATGTAACATTTATGTATGTAATCTATTTTCCAAGACTGCTAAACCGATCAGTTCTTCATGACTTGATTCCTTGTGATCATGCCAATGTTATGTAATATTGCACCGAATCTGGGTAACTGGGGTAGGGGCGTTACATATTATCATTAAACATGGGTTGAATTTTTTATAGAAATAAAAATCATGTGCCTCTTTCATTACAGTATTCATTTTTTTAATAATGAAATTTTGATAATTTTTTCAACAAAATATTTGGGAATAAAAATGTTACCAAGATAAACAATTTCCCCCTTGTAAGTGATAAAAGGGTAAAGGGAATTAAAATACGATATAAGGTCATAGTTTACAGAAAACATGCCCAAATTTATTTATTTGGTGTATTTAGAAACTAATAGATCTCATGATCAAAATGGGTCTTATTTTTTATTCACATCCCATTGAAAATGATTTTATGTTATTTTTAATAGTATAAGTATTTAAAATAGTGCCACTCCTATAACCTATAAAAGAATACTTGTATAACCCTTTCAAGGAAACTCCAAAATTATAATCCAGCATTTATAATATAACTTTATTCCATCAAAAATAATCTTATCCTATTCTTTTTATCTTATTTCCAAAATATATTTGTTAAATACATTCAAAATCAGGAAGGTTTCTAAGAATACATCATATTCTATTATTAGTGTATTTTAGCTTCTATAATCATTCATCTATTTAGTCTTCCTAGACATATTATTATATCAATTTTTGTCATTATAATATTTGTACATAGAAAATATTTTTATAGTAATTTTATTTATATTTATAAAATAACAGTTATATACCATTCAACATTTCATAAAAAAAAATGAAATGGTTGTTCATCCATATGTGGCGACAACCACATCTATGAAATACTTGTATTATTTTTCATCATTTCCTAAAATCGCTTATTTTAGAGGAATATAAAATGAATACATATGTTTTTTATAATTATATTAATCATATGGTTAATTAATATTACCATAATTAACTAAGTTGTTCTTATAAATTCAACCATTTTAACATTCATCCATTTTGGTATTTTTTACCACTTATGCTAATGGTTTTATAAAAATAATATCATGAATTATTTAGAAATTTTTAATACAATTAATATTATATAATAATGATGAATTTTTATGATGATATTTTTTTAATGATTGTACAATATTAAAACCAATTGATAACCATACTTATATAATAAATTCTAGAGAGCTATCATTTTGGTCAATTTAACCATTAACATGAATGATGATATAAATTTTTATCATGGATGGTTATGAAATCATATTTTATAATATGATATTATTTTAATATATAATGTATTCTTTTTTTATTTGGAATTATAATATAATGATTTAACATCAATATTGGAAAAAAAATTTGGGTAAAAACTGTTATTGAAATAATCAACATATAGATTTTTTATTTACAAATTATACAACAATGTTCAATAGAATTAACTCGAAATTTGTTAAACCATTCTTGAAACATTATTTCATTCACCTTGATCATTATTGATATAAGTAAAATAAAAAAATTGAGTGACAATTAGATCCATTAAACCAAAAAAAAAATGCACGGTTAAAACCATAAGCCATAAAAAATTGAAAATAACTCAAAATATTTAAATTATGTATTGAATGAACATTAAAAATTATTAAAAAATGCACAAAATACAAATGATATTCTATAATAGATGATTATTATGCTTATTATTATCATGACATAAGTTATAATGAGTCAAACTGGGCAGCAATACATCATAACAGTTTTATCCTCTTCCTAATATTTCTATGAGACATATTCTATATCCATCTATTGTTTAATTTATTTTTTGTATAAAATAAAGTATTTATATTTTTATCATAATATTTTTTACCTCATATTGGGTTCCCATATTCTTGGTTGTGTTGGGATAAGTGTGTCTAAAAAACATTTTCATTGGATTTTTACTCTTGTCTTCGATAGATTACATTGAGTTTTATTAATGAAAGGTAAAAAAATGAATTATTTCCACATTATTTAAAAGGGATATCTCTATAGACCTTATTTCAAAAGATTGATTTTCATTTGTGATCCATATTAATTATTATTATAAACTCATATTTTATGATAAGATGAGAGGTTGGGCTGAACAAACTAAAATATGGGGGAATTTTTATCCATATTTCCACACTCATATATATATATATAGGTCATGGTACTTTATCTCCCCAAAATCCAAGTATGATACTATTAACCAAATTGTTAGTAATTAGTTATTTGCATATTTCAATGCGACTCTCTGTATATATAAATGATATTCTATAAATTTCAAAGTCTATAGGTATCATAATTTCTACATAAAATAAACAATCTATTAGAAATAGAAGTTTTATATATTGTTACATAATAATGTTGTCCTATAGGACATTATGTTTTTTATCAACATATTTGACATCTAGTACTGATTAACCAGAAAAAGGGTAGCAATAACGGTACCCACATGGCCTCATGCACACCTCCCCATATGCTTGAGGTTGTCGACTATTAGTGAGGGACAAATGGTTGTATGGTGGGGAGACTATAACCTGAATATCAGAGTTTCACAATGGTAAAAAAATAGGGAAATCAACAGATTGTACGAGAATATGTATAATTATATAATACAATTAAATGAAGATATGTATTTCAAATGAATATAAGGAAATTTCCAATTACAATACATATAATGAAACATTATTATCTAGGAAATTCTAAAATATATAATCTAAAAAATTAGAAGTATAGGTAAAAGATACCTATGAATAATTCCATGATAATCCTTATAAATGGATTTATCCTACGCTATCTAGATCCCGTGTATACTATATAACATAAGAAATAAGTCCAAGGACATGAAAACATGAAGGTCTTCTCGAGTATCCCAGTGAAACATTATCCCAAGTTGGGTGTGACATGTAATCCATTTATGATACCACCCATAGTGTTAACATAAATCTAATTAATCAAATTTTAAAAGAAAATTGTTCTAATAGGACAAAAAAATTTAATAAATGAATAAATCTTAAATAACTTTTGGTCCTGTTACCACAAAGGAGACCTGACTAACTATAACTTCATTTTCCAATGTAGTTTTTCTCATCCAAGAGAACATATTAACGTGATAATGTATATACCTGACATTATATATAAATGAAATAATATATTGGTTAACCCCAAGATTGTACTTTATATTGGTGGTCACACTCCTATGACACCATTCAAGCATATATATATTAGTTTTATAATCACAACAACTATTTTAAAAATAAATATGTATTATAGGAAAACCATTCATGAAATCTATCAAAATCAGTTATTTAAACATGGGCCCATTCAAGGTGATCTATAATTTAAGTCAATTGGGTATCTATAGGTTACATTGATAGAACTAATACCATTGAGTTTGTATGAGATGATCTGTAATAGAATCTATAGATTCATTAATGGTATTGTAACTATGAGTCCTTACCATGTATCTCTGATAGGGGACTAGGTATCAACTATGGAAAGAAATAACATTCTTGAAAACAATTCCATCCACATTTTCTCCCATAGGGAAACCAAAGTAACTAAAAAATAATAATAAACCACCTAGGTAACCCATAAAATTCAATCCAAAGGATAGTTCCCAGTTCATAATGTCGTACCACGATAAGTACAGAGTGTCCATTCCTGGTATCCATAAGTTGGGACCTATGTTTTCTCCCTTCCTAAAAGTAGTCAAGCATATAAACCAAGGATCATATGAATGTCATAGAATCTAAAATTACATCCCACTATTATGTTGTCAAATAATGAATGTTTAAAAAGTAAGTCAAATCATTTTAAACATTCCACAAGAATTCATTATATTGCAAAAAAACAAAAGTCATTATGCCTTATCATAATTACATGACAACAAGCAATCTTCATTAACTAGAAATCACATGGAATGGAATAGTCATAAGGGTATAAAATTAAATCACTAAACATAATCATAAGAACTATGATATAGAGAAATTCATATTATTAGAGTTGGTGTCCTGAGAACCAAATTATTACACTTTGATTATGTGAATCTACCCTTATTATATATTGTTCATTGTTCTTCATGACTATAATATCATAATGTCTTGGAATATTTGTTGCATTAATAAGGTAATGGTAGATGCCCGATATGATGAGAACCTTGAAATTATATAACAATATTTTTAAATAATGTTATACTATTGGATGACATACTATGATAGGACACGTAGTATACAAACCATCATGTGTGAGTACTCATAAGAAGATGAGACTCTCTTTCATGGAGTTTGCACTTGGTAATCTCTAATATGGGAGATTAGGAGAACGGACCCACCTTTAGTAATTTTTCATGTCTATGTGTCATTAGACATTGCTATTTACTAGCATGTGTAATGGTCCTTAGACTAGAATATTATCATTAACTCATGTCATGACTCGCACACTTACATTTTATGATGAAAATTGTCACGAAGATAGTTGGTCGGAAGTATGGTACGTTTGGTGCATTAATAATGACTTCTTATTAATAGATAAGTCAAGGAAGGATTTGTCCATTTTATATTTACAGAAGTAGATATCTTGGGCCCTTTGATTGAATTATAACTATCACCCAAATTCTATGGCCATGGTGTCACGATGAGTTTTTTTCTCAAAGTCAAACAATGACAGATCAAGCACATATGTTTATGACACTACCACGAAACATGCTTGTTGAAATATTGAGACAAAGGGATTAAATTACATAGTAAGAGTCCGTATGAGGTGCCAAATTATTGTGGCATCAACTTCTTTCTCTTGGGTGACTTGAACCGTTGCAAGATAGTAATCTTAGACTTTAGGCAAGCTCGCCAAATGCCAACTAGAAAAGGGCATGGAGGGTAACACACTAAGTGTATCGAATTATCTCAAGTAGAATAAAAATTATTCCCATGTGTTGTTTTATAATTATTCAAGGAAGCATAAATCATTTTAATGTTGGAGGAATAATAAAATGAAAACATGTACATACCGTGTATTAATGATTACACGCTGTTTAGTTTTCATTTTTGAAATGAAATGAAAAACAAGTACACACCTTGTATTAATTATTACCCACCAAGAAGTTTTATGAAACAAAAGTACACGCCATATATTAATTATTACACACTATGTAGTTTTTCCAGTTGGGATTTTCAATAAATAATATTGTTTTATTAAGTGATATTTATTATAATCATTGTGGGTGTATTTCAAGGAATTAATGATTCAACATGGGTTTTTCAATAAGAGTTAATGAAATAAATAAAACATGTAACATGTTTATTTATTGACATAACTCTATAACCTCAATCCCGATTATAAATATCCTCACAACCCCAACACATTTCCTAAGAATCATTGTGCACAAAAATTATGGAGAATTCTATCAAGGCCAAAAGAACTCATTCCTCCAAGAATGCTCTCAAGACTAAGAGAGATCATCCTCCATCGGATCAAGATGATCTAAGGTGGACAACACAAACAATGTTTTCTACACTCTATCACCTAAAGACTCCTTTGGCGGCGTCCAGAGATATGTGGTGCATGTGTGGATCACCGCTAGAGGAAGTCTACACATGGATTCTGCGACACAATGACGAATCACATCGGAATGAGATCAGAAATATCAATGAAAAAAGAACACCATAAAAGATACTTCTTCTCAATTAATTAAATTAATTATAATCAACCTGTGATGATCCTCATTTGAGGGTTCAAGGATATTCTAACCGATAGAATCTCATGATCAGGCCATCTTATTTTATTTCTGCCTGATTTCGTGGATTATTTATTATGTTTGTTTTCTCGTGATCACATAGGTAATGAAATAAACAAGCATGCAATGATGGAATAAAATAAAAACCATACTATGCATAAACATTATCAGAACATGGCTCATCACATAAGCATGCATCACATAATATTAACAAGCATGTGATAATGCGACACTACGCATAAAGGATTTGGGATTCCACTCAACAGATCAAGAAACTACAAGCTCAAAGTTTGAAAAGACCCACCTACCTAAATACCATTAAATAGCATGACTAACCCTTTGGGGGGTTATGTGAAGGGGAATATGGATCCTTACCACTATAATTTCATAGAAACTAGAAATTCTGAGTTCAATGGTGAGGTCCATTAGGAATTGATATAATAGTGGGAGACTTAAAAAAATTTATTTTTTATCATAAAATCTAATCAAAAGGTACTGATAAATCTTCTCTTCTAATTTGTAGAATCAATATGAAAAACTCGTCAACCACATTTTATATGAAATCAATTCTAGATAAAGACAATATCCTCATGGGAAGTAATTGTCAAGAATGGTTTAGGAGCCTTCAGATTATCCTCCACCATGAATGAATGTTTTATTTTCTGGAGTCCTCACTTCCTAATTCGCATACCCAAGGGGTGAGTGATGAATATTTCCTAGTCTATGATCAACATTTGAATGTTGCACTCAACATTCAATGATTGATGTTATTATTATTGATTAGTGAGCTCGTGAATTCTCATGAAGACATGGATGCTTATATAATGCTCGAGCAACTCCATGGTCTATACCATGAGATAGTAAGACAATAAAGGTTTGAGATCTCCAAGGCTCTATTCCAGAGCAAGTTTGGAGATGGTTGCCCAACTGGGCCACATGTATTCATGATAATTGGCTACATTGAGTGCTTGGAGGTTCTAGGTTTTAAACTCCCTGAAGAACTGGGTACTGATCTCATTCCTACATAATTCCCCCAAATCTTCTCTAACTTTGTTGTAAATTTCAACATGAACAACATTGTGAAGTCTCTATCTGATCTACTTATCCTCATTCGCCATGTGGACAATGATATGAATAGTGACAAATCATTGTAACACCCTGAGATTTTATGAAAAATATTCTTTTCATTAATGTCTTGTGTTGTACGCTACACCAAAAGGAGCTTGCACAACACACACCCTAGACTTTCCTTACATTACACGCAATCGTGACCTTCCTCGATAGCGTGTGTTGTACGCAATACCGGGTTTACTAAACAATGATATATTATTATAATATTATTATGAACTAGCCGTTATGAATAGTATTAACTAAATTTTAAATCTTATAACATTATTATTCTTCTTACACATTTTCTAAAACATTGTATAAGAACAAAATAAATTTTTTGGGTAAAATAAGTATTTTTAAAAAAATGCAGTTTTGCCGCCTTTTGATGGCGCACCCACTTTAAATCTAGTTTTTGACATGTTTATAAGTTCAATTTGACAAAATAAAATTCTTCTTTGGAAACATGAAATAAAAATTTACTTTGGATAAATTTTTCATATTATTCTGGTAACATTCATATTTTGATGAATAGTAAAAACACGCTATATTTTAATTAAAAACAACTTTTTTCATCGCAATAATTTATATGGTTAAATTATAATATTGAATGGTTTTAAAGTATAAATAGAATATATTTTAACCATTTAATATAATTTATGTCATTAGAATTGATTCTACCTTGAATTCGTAGGATAAATCAATTCAATCTTTTGCAATGTTTTATAGAAAAACCCATTTTCTTTCGAGAACGTGATTAATTTTAATTTAATTTCTGAAACTTTTGTGTATTGAATTTGGAAAAATGGATTCCATATTAGGAATCAGTGGATCCAAATTATGTTAATAAGCTACTTTTTATTTTTTGGAATTATGAATAATAACAACGGTAAATTTTATTTACCATAGTTAAAGGTAAATCGGGTAATTAAGGGTAAATATAATATTATAAAATTACACTTGCATAGGTCAAAATCATATTCGATTACTAAAAGTCGACCCATATCACCTAAGGGTCGGATTAGATTCATTTAATGGACTTTTTTCCATGAAAATAATTTAATTATTATTAAAACCAAAGAATGTGACAACATGTCACTCTCTTAAATCTTATAAGTATAATAATTTTAATTTACTGATAAACTTCATGAAACATCGAAAATGAATAGTCTCAAGAAATCTAATACAATTATATATATCATAGGAATTTATTTATAATTTTTAGGGATTAAATAATTAACAGTTATTATGACACAATGATGATGTAGTAATTGTCTTATTAATGAAATATTGACATAATTGATGTTATAAATACCCAAATAAATGTAATTTAAGACTTTTTATGAATTACACTAATTTTATATGTTAATATGACATGTTATTATTGATTTAATTAACTTAGTTCTAACTAATAAATCTTTTATGTGTTTCACAAAAATAAATTACTAAATAGTGTCAAAATTGACATAAAATAGTTTTTAAAACAAATATTATATTATTAATTGTTATTTTATTCCTAAAAATCTAAAGTTCTGCCAAATGACTTATATAAGGTTATATATATTAATAATAAACATATTGGGGTTCGTTTAGCTTGATATAGTATGTTTATTAACCTTATAGTGTAAGAATACAAGAAGACATGGTAAAAGTTAAATTATCTAACTTAAAGTTAAATCTAAATGATAAGGTTAAAATTGATACCTAAACTTGTCCAAATTCTATTGGATGAGATGATTTCGACGCCTAACCACCATATATTAGAAATATATCAATTTGGAGCTATTAATAACCGAATTTGAATTTATAATAAAATAATATTTTTAGTTATTCCAAAGGTGCCCCTCTCCTCCCTTATAAAAGGGCACCTCCTCCGCCCTCTTCCTCACACCACTTTGAGCCTTCAAGCTAGGAAAAACCCTTCCAATTTCTCCTCTCCACTTCCCTAGAAACATCCTAGTGGTTCTGGTCTTCTTCAAAGACCTATTTTAGTACCCTAAAAGGAGGTCTCAAAGAAGCACTTCAAAGAAGAGGTAATGTCCGTTACCGATTCTTTCATCTTTATATCTTCTTCCACTTCTTATTATTTAGTTGTTTCATTATGAAGTAATAACATCAGTATCAATCATATACTGATATGTAATTATATTTATGAAACAACCCTATTTCACCATCTATCCATCCTACGGAAAAAGAAATCACCACGCGTGCGTACGTACGAAATACTGTCTCCACGCCGTGGTGTAATCTATTTTCCACCACCATCTTACTTGTATGGGTATAATGGTGTAAATAATGACTATATATGACTATTAAAAAGTGATATTGATTCTGAAATAGTATAAATACACTCCAATACAATTCCACGATCATGGGAACGATATCATCGCTCGTGCGTACGTACGGAATACTGTCTCCAAGATGTGATGCAATTCGTTCTACATGATATTAATTGCATAATGATTATATAAATGAATTGAATGAATTAATATGATATATATTTCAATAATAACATTCTGTAAATGAGGTATCTATAACCTAAAGATAAGAATAATAATTTATTCGACAAACACGCATAAGAACAAAAAAGTGATAAACACCCGAATAACAAGTATTAATGAAATATTATTAATAATAAGATAAGAATATGACCATATATGATATCATAACAATAATTTTGATTCTGGAATAAGTCAATAACATTATTTAAATCAGTATACAGGAGGTTTGGACATTTACGAATCAAATCGGACCTATGGTATGGGAAATATCACAATCTCATTTTTATCCGAGATTGTTTATTCTTTGGTATTTACTAGGGTGTATTTTATCATCCACATCCATGTTTCTTCAATATGTAATATTTATATCCTTCTACAATAGTTTATATGAAATTTTACCCTTCAGTGATTTTTTAGTAAAATACTTGAAAAGACTCTCTTGTCGTTTTTCGTACGAGGTACTTTTTGACTTTTTTGACAAAAGTACGAGAAAAATGTTTTCTTTTAACTTATAAGGCATGAATGGATTTTTAAAAAATTACCTTACAAGTTTTCAAGTTTATTTTTAATAAAATTCTTTTATTTTAAAATTCTATGACATGTTAAGAAAGGAAAAATGTTTTTGAAGTAAAAAGGATATTTTCCTCAAGAATGGAGTTCAAGTGTTTTTTCAAAATTATTTTCCATCTAAGATAATAAAGGGTTCTGTTTCTATCCCTATTATTACATTGATTTGATTATGTTGTGATGGAATTATTTTTATGAATTCATTTATCTTATAATAATTGTTTTATGATTTCATGATGTTTAAGATTCCCATTTTTATTACATGGGTTATTCTATGATGTATGGTTTATGATTTTGTGGCACACATAAGAATGGTATCATTATGAGATGGGTGTGACCTATATCTCCCTCCAATTCATTGGGTAAAGATTTTATATCTCATGAGATAGACATAGCTGGAACGGTAGGTTGTACCGATTCAGTGAAACAGGACAGAAATGAGGAGTGAACTCAGTTCAGAAAGGGACTTTGTCCACTAAGATAGTCTTGGCAATGAGTCTTGACTAATAAGAAATGATTCTATATGTTTATGTGTGTATCCCACAAAGTTTCATGTTTTATGTTAAGATTATTGGGATTATATTTCACTACTATGATTTATCCCATGTTATGAAATTATGATCTCTTTTCCAGGTTAATATTTCCAAAAGATATGTTCTTATGAATATGATGTGATTGATATTTCTTTTGTTTACCCTTACTGAGCATTTGAGCTCACGCTTTTATGTTTTTTTTCCCCAGGATATAATGAAAGGTTTTATGTAAGAAAAAAAACGAAGATCTCTATGGGAGATGTTGAAGATCTTTCACCATGATTAGAAGATTACGTTCCGAGTTTCCAAAGACACTAAACTATTATGGTCCTCGTGTGTGTGTTTTTGTTATGTACTAAGTATTCCGCAAAAGTAATGTAATGTCCATGTACGTCAAGCTTTGGGTCTCTACAGTTGGTATCAGAGGAAAGGTTTAGTCAACCTTTGGAAACTAGGATGCGAGAACTTTAGTGAGATCCCAAGAGATATTTATAAGGTATGTCTAGGGATCTCCCTAAGGTTAAGTATACGTATAGGTTATAGTACTAGAATTACGCAAACGATCATAGAATTAAACCTAAGATGTTAGATATTGAAGGTAATCCCCCTTTATTATGTTGTTTTCCCTAGCAAGATTTTTTCCTCTCACACTATTCTTTTTGGGTTTTAGACGATGGATGGAACCCAAAAGAACCATGTTGAACAATGAAATGGACAATGCAATGATTGTCCTCCTGAACAAACGAATGTTATGCGAGATGGAGTGCAAAATCTTATCACTATACTTACACAAGCTATGAATCATTCTGGACTTCCAAATGAGAAGAGAAGGGAACAATATTCTATTGAGTCCTTCATGAGGCAACGTCCACCTTCTTTCAGTGGGCTATCTGATCCACTTGTTACTGAACAATGGATCAGTACCTCTGAAAAGATATTTTCAGTTCTTCAATGTTCAGAACATGATAAAGTCATCTTTGCAGTATATCGTTTGGAAGGTGAAGCTGATCAATGGTGGAATCTTATCAAGAATATGAGGCCAAGAGATGAAATTGGGTCCATGGAATGGGACGAGTTCAAGAACATAATTTTCAATAAGTACTTCCCTCGTATTCTTCGAACAAAGATGGAGAATGAGTTTCCTGAACTAAAGAAAAATGATGATGAATCTGTTGGTATATACGAAGAAAATTTTACAAGTCTTTCAAGGTATGCATCTGGATTTATCATCCAACCTGAAAGTAAAGTTGATCGATTCTTCAGTGGCTTAAAACCAAGTCTTCGAAGGGCATTAGTTATAAGAGACTTCAGTAGCTATGAAGAAATTTTGCGTTGTGCTATCAAGGTAGAAATGGAAGTTGGTGTTACTTATCCATCTCATAGTTTTGACAAGAAACGAAAGATGGAGTTCAAGGAGAAATCTCAGAATAATGGTGAAAAGAAGATGAATGTTTCCTTATGATCAAAGTGTGGAAAGAAGCATGGTGGAGATTGTCTTAAAGGGACAAGAAAATGTTTCAAATGTGGAAAGGAAGGTCATCGGGCATTTGAATGTTGTAATGATGGGAAGAAGATGTCTAATGATGCAAACAAAGGAAGGGATACACAAAATGAACCTACTACACTTTAATGTTTCATGTGCAAGGAGATGGGACATTATGCCAATAAATGCCCTAATCCATGGGTTAGTGATGATCGACATGAGTAACCACTTAAGGAAAAGGACAAAGGGAAGTCACATGCGATCACCATTGGCGATGTTGAATATGACAACGATGTGGTGGAATGATTAAGTGTTTATGTAATGGGATTCCAAAATTATGTTGAGTATTGGAATATTTATGTATTGGTCTATTGTGGTCTTCAATAATTTTATGGTACCGGTAACCATGGAATGTGATTGAGATATTATTTGGAAAAAGGTGATATGCGCATAATGAAGGGAAAACGAGAAAATGACATATTTGACAGTATTCACGAGTTCATGATTGATATAAGGACTAAGTGATATCATGGTTTGAGTATATAGAATTTTGAGGATTTTGGTATGTGGAAAGTGTTAACTTTTAACTGCATTCATTTTTTCACTACGGTTCAATGGGTATTCAAGAGAACACATGATTAAGTCCTTTGAATGTTTTTAATGTGACCAACAAGACATATCTTATGATATATGGGGATCAACGATGGTATTAAATCTCTGGTAATCGTTTTCACTATATTATGAGAGTGGACTACAGTATTATGGATAAGCCTAAATATTGGAATGGACTTTGTTGGACATAAGTTATTATTGTTTAAAGATAAAAGTTTTTTCGATATTATTGTTGGGATGTTATAGTAATATAGTTTTAGAAAAAGGACAACCTGCAGGACGGGCGACAACCCATCACGTCGGACAAGGCTGTGGGAATCGAACCCACAACCGAAGTGTGACTGGCCTTTATCTCCTACCACTAGCCTACAGGAAGTCCCTGTTTAGTAGAAACTATTTTTATTATATTATGTAGTATGATATATGAAGTATAAGTCCATTTTAGGAACCATATATGATTAATCTCACTATAGATGGACTTATGTATTTTTTGATAACTTTTCTAACCTTTTGTTTGAGACAGATGGAATGACCCATCATTCTATCACATGATCTGCTATCACATCACGAATGACAAATTCAACTTCATTTATTTAAGAGATGAAGTGGAAATTTTCCAAAGAACGACCAACGATGAGACTATACCGAAATCACGAAAGTATTTTTTCTAATTCCAATTTCATCAACTTTAGGGAAACGATCTTGAAAACCAAAAATGTTGTCCTAATGCTCTTATATCTGATGAATCATAGGGTACCTTAGATCGTCACAAATTTATGGCTTTGTGATTGATGTCTTTTCCATAGCCATGTTCTCTACCACTCTCCAATCAGAACATGATGGTTAGATTTCTCTTCAATATCCATATTTTCACCTATGTGGAAAACCAGTGATTGGTTTATTTGGGTAACCGTTACGTTTCATACTTTTGTTTTTAAAGATTGGTTTTGGTATTCCTTTTTACGATGTGGGTTTCTATCGAAGAAACTTTTGAATAGTAAACCATTTATAACCCCGAAGAATTTCGAGGGCGAAATTCATTTTAAGGGGGGTAGAATGTAACACCCCAAGATTTTATGAAAAATATTCTTTTCATTAATGTATTGTGTTGTACGCTACACCAAAAAGAGCTTGAACAACACCCCTTCTTTGACTTGCCTTGCATTACACGAAATCACGACCTTCCTCGATAGCATGTGTTGTACGCAATATCGGGTTTACTAAACAACGATATATTATTATAATATTATTATGAACTAGCCGTTATGAATAGTATTAACTAAATTTTGAATCTTATAACATTATTATTCTTCTTACACATTTTCTAAAACATGGTATAAGAACAAAATAAATTTTTTGGGTAAAATAAGTATTTTTAAAAAAATGCAGTTTTGCCGCCTTTTGATGGCGTACCCACTTCAAAACTAGTTTTTGACAAGTTTATAAGTTCAATTTGACAAAATAAAATTCTTCTATGGAATCATGAAATAAAAATTTACTTTGGATAAATTTTTCATATTATTCTGGTAACTTTTATATTTTGATGAATAGTAAAAACACGCTATATTTTAATTAAAAACAACTTTTTTCATCGCAGTAATTTATATGGTTAAATTATAATATTAAAAGTTTTTAAAGTATAAATAGAATATATTTTTACCATTTAATATAAGGTATGTCATTATCATTGATTCTACCTTGAATTCGTAGGATAAATCAATTCAATCTTTTGCAATGTTTTAAAGAAAAACCTGTTTTCTTTCGACAACGAGATTAATTTTAATTTAATTTCTGCAACTTTTGTGTATTGAATTTGGAAAAATGGATTCCATATTTGGAATTAGTGGATCCAAATTATGTTAATAAGCTACTTTTTATTTTTGGGAATTATGCATAGTAACTACGGTAAATTTTATTTACCATAGTTAAAGGCAAATCGGGTAATTAAGGGTAAATATAATATTATAAAATTTCCCTAGCATAGGTCAAAATCCTATTGTATGACTAAAAGTCGACCCATATTACCTAAGAGTCGGATTAGAATTATTTACTGGACTTTTTTCCAGAAAATAATTTAATTATTATTAAAACCAAAGAATGTGACAACCTGTCACTTTCTTAAACCTTATAAGTATAATAATTTTACATTAGTGATAAACTTCATGAAACTTCGAACATGAATAGTCTCCAGAAATCTAATACAATTATCTACATCATAGGAATTTATTTATAATTTTTAGGGATTAAATATTTATCATTTATTATGACACAAAGATGATGCAGTAATTGTCTTATTAATGAAATATTGACATAATTGATGTTATAAATACCCAAATAAATGTAATTTAAAACTTTTTCTGAATTACACTAATTTTATAAGTTAATATGACATGTTATTATTGATTTAATTAACTTTTTTCTAACTAATCAATCTGTTATGAGTTTCACAAAAATAAATTACTAAATAGTGTCAAAATTGACATAAAATAGTTTTTAAATCAAATATTATATTATTAATTGTTATATTATTCCTAAAAATCTAAGGTTCGGCCATATTACTTAGATAAGGTTATATATATTAATAATAAACATATTGGGGTTCGTTTGAATTGATATAGTACGTTTATTAACCTCATAGTGTAAGAAAACAAGAAGACACAGTAAAAGTTAAATTATCTAACTTAAAGTTAAATCAAAATGATAAGGTTAAAATTGATACCTAAACTTGCCAAAATTGTATTATATTAGAGGATCTAGACCCCGAACCACATTATTTTAGAAATATATCAATTTGGAGCTATTAAAAACTGAATTTGACTTTATAATAAAATAATATGTTTAGTTATTCCAAAGGTGCCCCTCTCATCCCTTATAAAAGGGCACCTCATCCGCCCTCTTCCTCACACTACTTTTAACCTTCCTGCTCGGCCAAACCCTGCCAAGTTCTCCTATCCACTTCCCTAGAAACATCCTAGAGGTTCTGGTCTTCTTCAAAGACCTATTTTAGTATCCTAAAAGGAGGTCTCAAAGAAGCACTTCAAAGAAGAGGTAATGTCTGTTACCGATTCTTTCATCTTTATTTCTTCTTCCACTTCTTATTCATTAGTTGTTTCATTATGAAGTAATAAAATCAGTATCACTCATAAACTGATATGTTATTATAAGTATGAAAAAACCCTATTTCACCATCTATCCATCCTACGGAAAAAGAAATCACCACGCGTGCGTACGTACGGAATACCGTCTCCACGCCGTGGTGTAATCTATTTTCCACCACCACCTTACATGGATGGGTATAATGGTGTAAATAATGACTATATATGACTATTAAAAAGTGATATTGATTGTGAAATAGTATACATACACTCCAATACAATTACACGATCATGGGAACGATATCATCGCTCGTGCGTACGTACGAAATACTGTCTACACGATGTGATGCAATTCGTTCTACATGATCTTCATTGCATAATGATTATATAGATGAATTGAATGAATTAATATGATATATATTACAATAATACCAATATGTAAATGAGGTTTCTATGACCTAAAGAGAAGAATAAGAATTTATTCGACAAACACGCATAAGAATAAAAAAAGTGATAAACACCCGAATAACAAGTATTAATGAAATATTAGTAATAATAAGCTAATAATATGACCATATATGATATCATAACAATAATTATGATTCTGGAATAAGTCAATAACATTATTTAAATCATTATACAGGAGGTTTGGACACTTACGAAGCAAATCAGAACTAAGGTAAGGGAAATATCACAATCTCATTTTTATCTGAGATTGTTTATTCTTTGGTATTTACTGGGCTGTATTTTATCATCCACATCCATGTTTCCTCAATATGTAATATTTATATCCTTCTAAAATAGTTTATATCAAATTTTACCCTTCTTTTATTTTTTAGTAAAAGATATGGAAGGAATCTTTTGTCGTTTTTCGTACGAGGTACTTTTTGACTTTTCCAACAAAAGTACGAGAAGAATGTTTTCTTTTAACTTATATGGAATGAATGGATTTTTAAAAAATTCACTTACCAGTTTTCAAGTTTATTTTTGGTCAAGTTATTTTTGTTAAAAATTCTATGACATGTTAAGAAAGGAAAAATGATTTTTAAGTAGAAAGGATATTTTCCTCAAGAATGGAGTTCAAGTGTTTTATCAAAATTATTTTCCATCTAAGATAATAAAGGGTTATGTTTCTATCCCTATTCTTACATTGATTTGATTATATTGTGATGGAATTATTTTTATTAATTCCTTTACCTTATATGAATTGTTTTATGATGTCACAATGTTTATGATTCCCATTTTTATTACATGGGTTATTCTATGATGTATGGTTTATGATTTTGTGGCACACATAAGAATTGTATCATTATGAGATGGGTGGGAACTATATCTCCCTCCAATGCATTGGGTAAATATTTTATATCTCATGAGATAGACATGGCTGGAATGGTACGTTATACCGGTTCAGTGAAACAGGACTGAAACGAGGAGTGAACTCGGTTCAGAAAGGGACTTTGTCCACTAAGATAGTCTTGGCAATGAGTTTTTACTAATAAGAAATGATTCTATATGATTATGTGTTTATGACACAAAGTTTCATGTTTTAAGTTATGATTATTGGGATTATATTTCACTACTATGATTTATCCCATGTTATGAAATTATGATCTCTTTTGCAGGTTAAGATTTCCAAAAGATATGTTCTTATAAATATGATGTGATTGATATTTCTTTTTTTTTACCCTTACTGATCATTTGAGCTCACCCTTTTATGTTTTCTTTTCCCCAGGATATAAACAAAGGTTTTAGGTAAGAAAAAAAAGGAAGATCTTTATGGGAGATGTTGAAGATCTTTCACAATGATTAGATGATTACGTTCCAAGTTTCCAAAGACACTAAACTATTATGGTCCTCGTGTGTGTGTTTTTGTTATGTACTAAGTATTCTGCAAAGGTAATGTAATGTCCATGTACATCAAGCTTCGGGACTCTACAATCATTCTGTATTTATGGTGAATAAAAGGGAGGAGAAGGTGAATAGACTTAAGCCCAAATATTCTTCAAGGCCTTCAATGGAAAGGAAGATTAGATGGGAGGCAAGAAAACTAGATGCTATTTTTTTGCATGTGGCAAGAAGGGCCACTGGAAGAAAAACTGCACCCAACTAAGGAATCAAGGGTATGCATCAGATGCGTTTGTTATCAAATGAAATCTATCCATTTCTACCAATTGGGTATTAGATACTGCTTTTGTTTCTCACATCTGTACCAGAATATAGGAACCAAGAAGATTCAGAAAGATTGACTAAGGTAACATGGATCTATGACAAGCCAACGGAGCTATACTCGCTGTTGTTGCTATCAGTGACTACCACCTCACATTTCCTATTGGGATGTTCTTGGTATTACAATGATGTTATTATGTACCCTCTATAACCAAAAACATTATTTCAGTATCTAGATTAGATACTGATGGATTAATCTTCATGTTTGGAAATTAATGTTGCTACTTTTATAAAGATAGCATTTGTTTTGGTATGGCACATTTATATAATGGCCGTTATCTGATAGACTACACAGACTAAGTAATGGAAATCGATGACAAATTTAATTCACATGAATCATTCCACAACCAAATTTAGCATCCTCGGGTAGGTCATGTCCATGTGAAACATTTTGAAAAATTACATCTAGATGGGTAATTAGATTCTTTCAAACTAAAACCACTTGGTGTATGTCATGGGTGCCTACATGAAAAAATGACCAAAGTCCCATTTAGTTGGAATGGTGAAAGGGATAAAGAGCTTGTAGAATTAGTTTACTTAAATGTGTGTGGACCATTTCTAGTTTAAGCAAGTGGTGGGTTCTTATACTTCATAACTTTTACAGATGATTTTAGTAGATATGGATATATTTACGTAATGAGGTATAAGTGAGATTCTTTTTATTGGTTCAAAGAATACAAGAATGAAGTTGAGAACCAGCTTGGTAAGAATATTATGATACTCCACTCAAATAGTGGAGGAGAATATCTTAATTAGTATTTTATTGATTTCTTATGGGAGTTTGGGATTCTATCTCAAATCACTCCTACATACAAGCCTCAGTGGAATGGGGTATGCGAAAGGAGGAACCACACCATGTTGGACATGGTGAGATCAATGATGATTCATGTGTGTCTTCTTTTATCATATTGGGGATATGCATTACAAATAGCTGCACACATATTAAACCAAGTGCCAACTAAATCGATAAATGCTATGCCATACAATTTATGGAGTGGACGCAAAGCCATGTTATTAAATTTACATGTGTGGGGTACTGAAGCATTTGTTAAGGCCTATTCGGGTAACAAACTTGCATCCTGATGCACAAATTTTATCTTTATAGGATATCCCAATGAAACAAGGGGATATTACTTATAAAACCCCTCAGATAAAAAGGTTACAGTGGAAAGACAAGCCATATTCCATGGGAACAAGAACATCTCTAAAAGATATAGTTGGAGCAAGATGGACTTCGATGAATTTTAGGCTCAAGATACACTAGATTTGGTGCAAGAAAATATTTCACTGAGCCCTGTGGAAAAACAATCTGTTCTAGAGACACAAGAACTATGTAGGAGCACAAGATAGGTGGGAGAACCAGAATGATATGGTTTTCTTGTATCCGAGGATGGGGACTTATTATTGATTGACAATGATGATCCTATTACCTATAAGGATGTAGTTGAAGGAACATACATTGCCAAGGGGAAAGAATCCATGAATTCTGAAATGGATTCCATGTACCAAATCAAAGTCTGGATTTTGGTGGATTCTCCAGTTGATGTAAATCCTATTGGTAATAAATGGGTATTAATGAAAAAATTGGACATGGAGGGACAAGTCAACAAATCTAAGGCACGACTAGTTGCAAAGGTTTTTAGAAAACATCAAGGAATTGACTATGATGAAACCTTTTCACCGTTTTCGATGCTGAAATCCCTCAAAATCCTATTGGCCATTACCACATACCATGACTATGAAATTTTTCAAAGGGATTTAAAAAATAATTCCTTAACGGGAACCTCCAGGAATATGTCTACATGACACATCCTAAATGGCTTGTGACTCCAAACGATGCCAACAAGGTATACAAGTTGCAAAAATCCTTTTATTGATTAAATCAAGCATCATGGTCCTGGAACATTCATTTTGATGATGCAGTAACTAAATTTGGATTTTTTTTTTGAAAAAATGGGAGCCTTTTCTCTACAAAAGGTCTAGTGGAAGTGCATTCATTTTCCTAATAGTATATATTGATGACGTATTACTAATTAGAAATGATGTTCATGTCTTACAGTCATTTAAGGCACAGTTGGATGAATGATTCGCTATGAAAGACTTGGGTGAGGCAGCATATGTTCTTGGAATCATGGTCCATCATAATGGATCCCGAAGAATGCTGGGCCTGATTCAAAATACATAAATTGACAAGATACTAGAGATATTTAGTATGGAAATGTCCAAGTGGGGCTTTCTATCAGTGTCACATGGCATTCATATTTCAAAGAAAATGTTTCCTGATACACATTATGAAAGAATGAAAATGGCAAAGATCCCTTATGCATTCGCAATTGGGTCAGTCATGTATGTTATGCTATGTTCAAGGCTAGATTTTTCTTACACATTAAGTGTGGTAGCTAGATATCAAGATGATCTAGGAGACCACCATTGGATGGTATTCATGATTGTCCTTAAGTATCTGTGGCGTACTAAATATATGATTCATGTTTATGGAGGAGATAAGGAAAAAGTCATCAGAGGACACGTAGATGTTAGTTTACAGACTGATCTAGATGACATGAAGTTGGAAAATGGATACATATTCAATTTGAATGGAGGTATAATGAGCGAGAGGAGCTCAAAGCAAGGTGTGGTCGCAAATTTTACAGTAGATTCCAAGTATTTCGCAGCTTATGAGGTAGCTAAACAAGAAGTATGGATGTGGAGCTTCATCCAATAGATAGATGTAGTACCTAGTAGTAAAGATCATATCACACTCTATTGTGATAATACTGCATCGGTGGCACTTGAAAAAGAGCCAAGGTCACATCAGCGGACAAAGCACATACTTTGGAAGTATCATCTCTAGAGGGATTTTTCATAGATAGGTGAAGTTATAGTGAGCAGTATTTCCACAAATGACAATGAGGATGACCCCTTGACTAAATCCGCGACTCAGCTGAAACATGATCATCATGTGAGGTCTAGTAGACTAATAGTCATAGGCAGTTGACTCTAGTCTATGTGGGAGTTTTTTAGAGTTGGTGTCCGTGGAACCTACTATTTTCACTTTGATTACATGAATATACCCTTATTATATATTGTTCATTGTTCTGCATGACTATAATATAATAATTTCAGGAAATATTTATTTCATTAATAAGGTCATGGAAAATTCCCGCTATCATGGGAACCTTGAAATGCTATAAAAATATTCATAAATAAAGTTCTATGGTTGGATGACATACTATGATAGGACAAATATTATAAAAACCATCATGTGGGAGTACTCGAAAGAAGACAAGACGCTCTATCATGGAGTTCGCACTTGGAAATCTCTAAGATGAGAGATTATGAGAATAGACCCACTAGTATTAATTCTGTATCTCTTGGTGTCATCATACATTACTCTCTACGATCATGTATAACGGTCCATGGACTGGAAGATTATCATTAACTCGTGTCATGACTCACACACTTAGATTTGCTGACGAAAACTATCACAATGACAGTTGGTGGGATGTAGGGTATGTTGGGTGCGTCGCGAATGACATGTTATTAATGGATAAGTCGAGGAAGGATTTTCCCCCTTCATATTAATGGATGTATATATCTTGGGGACTTTTATTGAACTAAAATTATCACCCAAATTCCATGGCCATGGTTTCACGACGAGTTTATTTCTTGAATTCATTGAATGACAGATAAGCCTATTGGTTTATAACACTGCCATGATACCTGCTTGTTGAGATATTGGGACAAAGGGATTAAATTACATGGTAAGCATTCGAATGAGGTGACTCGTCAATGCGGGTTCAACTTTATTCTCTTGGGTGCCTTGAATTGTGGCTATATAGTAATCCTGGACATTAGGTATGCCCGCCAAATGCCAATGATAAAGATGCCTAGAGGGTCACACACTAAGTGTATCCAAGTATCTCAAGTAGAATAAAGATTATTTCTGTATGTGGTTTAATAATTATTCAAGAAATCCAAAATAGTTTTAATGTTTAAGGATGAAAAAAATTAATTCATGTACACGTAATGTATTAATGATTACACACCGTGTAGTATTCATTTTGAAAAGGAAATGAAAAACAAGTACACGCCGTGTATTAATGATTACATGTTTTGTAGTTTTATGAATAGAAAGTACATGCCATGTATTTATGATTACACGCCATGTAATGTTTTCACCCGGTATTTTGAGGAAATAATATGGTTTTGTTAAATGATATTTATTGTAATCATCATGGGTGCCTACCAAGGAATTAATGATTCGACATGGGGTTTTAAATAATTGTTATGGAAATAAATAAATTTCATAACACGTTTATTTATTTCCATAACTCTATAACCTCAAACCTAATTATAAATATCCTCACAACCACAAAAAAATTCCAAAGAATCATTGTGCGGAAAAATTATGGAGAATTCTCTCAAGGCCGAAAGAACATCTTCCTCCAAGAAGGCTCTCAAAACCAAGATAGATCCCCCTCTATCAGATCAAGACAATCTAAGGTGGACAATGCAACCAAATTTTTCTCTATGTTAGCACACAGAGACTCCTTCAGCGACATCTATAGATACATGGTGCACATGTGGATCACCGCTAGAAGAAGTCTACACATGGCTTCTTTGACACAATGATGAATAACATTATAATGTTATCGGAAATATCAAAGAAGAAAGAATTATATAAAAAGTAATTCTTCTAGATTAATGAAATTAATTATAATCAACCTTTGATGATACTCCTTTATGGATCCAGGAATATTCTTCTTCTTGGTCTATTTCTGTGATTTGATCTGTGGAGTTTGGGGTTTATTTTCATGTTGATCATGGATTAATCATTTCTAATTAAAAAAACCAAGTGGGAACATCCACGCATGAGCTTCCTCTGTGCCCGGAACCATGAAATATATGTACCATTCTAAATGTAGAGAGTTCAACTCCATGAGGGGTTTAATTTGAAAACATAACATTATTATTCAAGAATTTATTTCCATTAATTTTAATGATTCGATATCATCAAATGAAATAAGGTATATAGATTGTGGAACAATGCATGATTATTAAATAACTAGCATATTATATAGAAATAAAATTAAGTAAATGAAATAGTGTCATTTAATTAACTTAATCTTATCCCATTCATTTAATATTGTAACGATATCATAAATCATGTATTATAACCATGGAGGCATAACTCAGGCCCAACATTCCATCTTGAAAAAATATAACAATGCAAAGAATTTATTAAAGATGTAACAACATATAAAGAGTGTTCAAAACATGTCAAGGCCCATGGAACTTTTTTCCCAAATTATGAATCACACACAAAAAAGTAGAAATATAAAACTTGACCATGAAAAGTGGTGATTCTCCATACACTATGGTCATACCAGACAAAGTAACAGTTTCAAATTAATTAATATAACAATGTTTAAATATCTCTAGAATATTTTTTCATGCAGCACAACGAGATAGTGAGTGATTCATATGATGTATGATATATATATCATGATTCCAAAAAATCAAGAAGAGAGAGAACCATTATTGAGGTGGATAGAAATCCCATAGGATGTGAGAAATACAAAAGAGGGGTTTGATTAAAAAATCATTAAGGGAAATTTTGAAATTTCACTATCCAACTGGGTTGCATGGTTTGGCTGCATGGTTATCCAAACCACGCTCCATCTATTTTACTCCAACTACATAAGAACCACACCTAGAATGGTTGTCCCACATGGTTTTTCCTAACCGTGCATCATCTTTGTGATGAAGAGGGAACAAAAAATGGCAACAAGGAACTAAGTGCCTGAGGTGGGAATACTGTTTGTAAAAACAATGTGCATCCCATATGATACCAGATTCTATTCTATGCTTGGAAGAATGATTTCTTCTTTGGGACACATAGTTTTAGAAAAATTGTGTGCCCTATTCATCTCCTCCAAACCATGATTTTTTGGACACGATAACTCCTGAAACTCCACAAAAAATACAAACAACCCCATGGTACATGAACTATGTATAAAAAACACATTTAATTGTTCCATTTCTAGATATTTTATTCTAAATATGTATTTATAAAATGGACCATCCACTAAAAGAAAATATTTCAAATTCCTTTGGAATTTCATCTGGTACACTAATGTGGGATGCTACAGTATGCCCACCATAGAATTTTTCATCCCTAATAATACCTAGAGAAATTAATATATCACCCCTAATTCTTCTCATGTTGTGAAGTGTTATTCAAATGGCCATGTTTCATTTTCAATTCCCAAATAACCTCCATGTGTCCCAAAATGTTATGGTACATAAACCATAGAAATTCCAAAAAAAAACTTTTCCAAAGAAACTAATGTATTGAGGTAGTGTTTTTTCAAGTATCATCAGGCATGAAGCATGCTCACACCATCTTTTCATGTACCGACAAGGATTCAAGTATTGGGGTGATCTGAATTGAGTGATAATACTCCACCAAAAGATCTAATGTTTGGTTAAGCCCTCAGTTCCGAAAAGACCTCATGGAATGATTCTCTTGTTAAATAGTATGTTGACTCCCCGTCACACTCAATGGCCTCATCATGCTAAATATTCATGAAATTTCATGGCTAATATTTATCAAAATTTCTTCACCAGAAGATTTTCCATATATAGCTTCCACACCGAACACATGTGACAAGAAAGATGGTATCATGTCAAACCTTCAAAGGTCGACTACCATTAAGACACACAGATGGGAAGTCTAATGAATACCAAAACTAAGACATATTAATTTTATTTAATGATTCCATGGAATTTCCCCTAACACATTCAGAAAATCCACTAACCATATTCTAGTTATGTATATATCAAATAGAACCGTTCAATCCATCATTTTCCAGGATGAACATAGGAACACTTCCGAATTCATCACATTTGGATTGTTAGGGTTAAAATTAATGTTTTGAGCATGACTAGTGTTTAGGGTAGCAAGAGAATCATTAACTTAAATTAAAGGATCTCATTCGAGGAATCCCTTAAATTTTATTTCAAAGGGAAATGTTAATACGAATATGAATGTCCACTTACTAAGGACACTTACCAATCACAATGAGAAATCCTCTTCACTATCAAATTAAAGTGTTATATCATAAATGCATTAGTTGTTTCATGGGGTTCCTATACGGGAATCATGATATCACTCATTACTAACCATTATTCTAAGGGAAACCATGCTTCTGAAGTTCACTTTGGTAGATACCACACAGCAAAACCAATATATTTTAATATTTACTGTGACATATATGATGCGCTCTCCCACCATACCAGGAAAATGCTAACAAAGGGGACATGATAGTCATTAAGAAAAGAAACACACAGAGGATAAGAAGTTTTTACCTATAGGCCAAAAAAAACACAATCCATAATAAAGATGAAGTTATCAGAAAGGATTAAAACTAGCCTTACCAAACCGCACATGGGATGGGATGAATAGTAAAACCACTAAATGTTGAATTATTTTGAAAAAATCTTGACATAAAATGTTGACACATCATCAAAAAGAACAAGATACCTTCACCTCCTGAGGAATCCCATATTCACTTAAACCTAAAAATTGTGGCCCATTCCAAAACAATTCTATCATAAGGATGCATGCATATCCAAGAATAAAAACATAGTGATCTCTAGAAATCATTGACATAACTGGAATAGATCACTAGAAACCATGGAATTTTGAGAAGAACAAGCATGTTCGTATGGTCCTCTCAAGGCTATGTTCCTTCTACTTGAAGGCCTTTTTTATCAAGAATTGAAGAGATAATCCAATACATAAGAGTTTTCTCAAAGATGGATTTATAGAGAGAGGTATATGATCCCACGACATATAATCCATCGACCGCAAACAACATATTGTAGAGGTGGAAAGCACACCATTGAAAAAGGGTTAGACAATAAAGATACAGATAAAATGACAATCAAGAGGGATATATTATACTAAAATTGGATGTATATGTGACTCTACAAATGAGTTATATCGATGTGCATCATAACATTAGGCTTAAAATCCAAAAAAATTGACCAACTAGACAAACACCTGATCATGTTTTATACACAATCCAAAATATTTGGATGATCCAGGTTCATTACTAATGATCATGTCACTCCACCCATTAGATGACTGATGTTTTTTGTGCTCCAACACATACTTCCAGAAGGTTACAATAGAAAAAATTATATGCCTGATATTATCCATAGGCTTATCAACCCAATGTATTCAAGTATCTAATGGCCTATAACAGTTCAAACCTGAAGCCATAATACCCCATACTATCTATTAACAATCTTTATAACATAAAAATTCATCCATCACTGAAAAGGTAGATGATGGAAAGGTCATAAAACCTACTAATGATGAAAACTAATGATATTGGAAATACTCGATTTCTAAAAATGATAAATTCGTAATGCTGACACATTGAGCAAGGGTCAAAAACACACACGACCAACCATTAAAATAATTTTTTTTAATCCAATAGTTCAACATGGGAATATTATACTCAAATAGTAAAATTCATGATAAACATATATTAGAAACAATAAAGAGTTCGATGGATCTGAGGGTTCAGCATACAACGGTCTAGCCCTTAACAAAACTAAAAACATCGACCCAAAACGAGGTCACACTCCTAAAAGGTCTATTAAATTTAAGACCTATCATTTAGACTCATACACATGAATTAGAAATCCTATAAAATATTTTATATCCATGTCTCAAGGGAGTCACTTAAGATACAAAAAGAATGAATATAAACCACTCATACATGAGGGTTTGGCTAAAACACCCCTTATGGTTTTTAATGAATAAAAACAAAATCGTATTTAACTCTTTAACATTTCAAAGTTAATCTTAAAATAGATACTAGAAATTATAATGATAAAATATCAAATAATTATTTAAGTATGTCTATAATAAATATCATGAATGTTACATTAACTTATTTTAAACATTATCATTTAATGACATCCTCTTACATTTATGACATTTTATTTAATAAACCAATTGTATAAACCAAATTTTTATTTATATGGAAAACCCAAATTATGGATTTAATTAGATTAAACATACTTTTATTAATTAAAGGGGAATTATTCAAAAAAAACACCATAAATTTACATGATAATAATTATAGGAAACCATGGGAACATACATATTTACCATACACATTATGTACACACACCATGATGAAGTTAATAACTAAGGAATTTGAAAATATAGGTTGACCTATAAGGGTCCTATTAATAATATTTGGGTTAAATTAAAATAAAAACAAATATATTTAAGTATATTGATTTTAAAACACCATTAATAGGTTCATTTAAAATGAAACATGCCCCAACTAACCATTGTGGGTCCGATTGTGTGTTTTAGAATTTTTTCCACATGGGTCATTAAGACTAAGAAATAGCGGTACAATCCATTGAAGAGGAATTAAACACATTTAATGTAAAATTTGAACAACTTTTAAATTGTAGTAGTTCCTAGATAAAATGTTTACAATAGATTATTCATTTTTAGGGGTTACCACCTCTCACTGTATAAAGAACCCATACACATTTCTAGTTGATTGTGTGATACATAGAAATAAAACCATTTTATCTAGGATAAAAATATAATTTCAACTCTTCAAAAATTATATCAAATCCCTTAAATAAATTTGGTGAAACTAAAATGGTACGATTATATGGGTCTCCCTTCTTTAATTCATAATGTCCAAAAACACTATGAATTAGTAATATTGTCTCCCATTTACCCACAACCAATTTGTTTAGATTGAAATTGAATTTAATAGAATTAATATTTATAAATTATTGATAATGTATAAAAATCACATAATAAAAAAATCAATTATATGGGTCATTAGTTCACAAATTGTTAGTCACCCTTATATCATAGAAATTAAATATTGAATCTCATTTTATCACAACCAATATTTCTCATACCATACTAAAAATATAGAAGCATGAAAATTTAAAACCAAGCATGGTAATTAGTTTCTTAAACGTTGAATTCACACAAACATGCTAAAATTATCATTAATCATTCTAAATAAGAAAAAACTGGTAAAATAATCATGAAAATAACTACTTAAGAAGGGAATAAAAAATCATTGAATATAAGCAAGCCATGAAATTTGAATTACAGATGTATTATATTCAATTACCTAAAAATGTGGAAACTATACGTGTTATTTTAAAATTTTTGAAACATCAACAAATATCAAACAACCTAGAAATGAAACCTACATGGCATGGAATATAAATGTCTTTTGAATTACTATGTGCCTATCATGATGAATGTAATGTTATTTATTTCCTATTACATTGATATGTTTATTATATAAATTTTATTAATTAAAAAAAGACAAATGTACAAAATTCAATGTATGTGAAAACATAATAAACTATATTGAAAGATGACACAAACAATAGTCCCAATCCTATCCACTTGGACATTTCCCCATACATATGTTGATCACTCCAAAGCACTACAATTTACCTTGTGTCGACAAATTCTTATTCTCTTTTCTACTGGCCAAAAATGTTATATAAAGGAATAAATAATTCCTCTAATACCACGTTCTAATATCCAAAATCTACTGACCACTAAATATGTTTTCAAAAAATTCACTATATGGCATCAAAAACGCCTACAAATATGCTAGAGGTTACCTATAAATAGTTATAGTCTAATAGTGGTATAGTGGGGGGACTATATCCATGATATTATAGTGTAACAATGGTATAAAAATAGTGAAATCAATAGATAGTATTAGAATAAGTACAATAATATATGGCCAACAATAAAAGGATAATATAACAATCGAATCAATGTAAATGGCCATTTCCAATACATATAACGATGCATTATTGTATAGATGATTCTAAAAGATATCATCAAAATATAAAATAGAAATAGATGAAAAATATCCCAATTTCAAACTCAATAATCATCTTGAGTATTGGCCCTGTCCTATACTCTCTTGCTCCCATGTGTACATCATAACATAATTAATATGATCGAGGACCTACAAACAAGAAGGTCATGTTTTGTACCCTAGTGTAATGGTGACCAGAGCAGGGTGTCAGATATAATCCCAGTTGGCTACCACCCATGGTGTCTAGTTTAATCCATTTCACACACTATAAAATTATTAATGATCACATAATATTAAAAGAAAAATAATAAATGAATAAATCATAAATAACACATAGTCCATGTTACACAAAGGATACCAAAATGAATCTACCATCATTAGCCTAAGTTGGTTCTCTGGTCCAAGAGAACATATACAAGTCATACTAAGCTGATCATAGAGATTTCAACCATGGTATCTTTATTTTGGGACCTGTGATATCTTTTGAACCACCAGAAGCCAACCATAGAAACCAAGGAACATATAATAAGAATAAAATCTAAAATTACATCTAATCCATGAGGTAATGAATAATAAATTTATAAAAAGATATCCCAAGAATTTTGAAGAAGATTATAAACAATGAATGATAAATAAAAATCAATAATTATTCCTTACCATAATAACACGACACTATGAAACCAAACTTATATAAAAATAACAGGGAAAACAAGAATCATAAGGGCATGATGTAAAATCACTAAACATAAGAATAAGAATTAAGCTATGAGGAAACGCACATACAACCCTTTAAAATTGGAGACAACACAACTAATTGAGGGTTTTTATTGTAAAACATGACATTATTATAAAATAATTCATTTCATTAAATTTAAATTATTCATTTTCAGGAAATATAATATTGTGTATATCATGAAGGAAAACACTGGAGAATTAACAAACTAGAATAAGATATAGACCCAATCATAATTTAATGTAAAAGTATCATTAAACAATCTTATTCATATCCATTTCAATTAAAAATTAAAAGCATATCCTAAATCAAGTATAATAACCAAGGGACCTAACTAAGGAGCAACATTCCAACTTGAATTAAATTCATTAATGTAAGATATTTATTAAAGTTTATGTTGAGAATGAATATGAACATCAGGTAAGGGGATTCTCTAACCAATCACAATTTTATTGGGGTATTCATATTTCAGGTATAATTTTATTGTGGTTATTTTATTAATTATACATATATATTATATCATTTTTCTTACCATCTTTTTTTGGGACATAAAGGTTTCTAATATTTTTTCATGACAAATAATATTATCTTCCTAAATAAAACTTCTTCCTTTACTAAATATTGACTCCACTTGTGTTATTTATTATTTATCCAAAAATAATGATTGTAATAAAATATATTGTTTTTTACATTTTCCATTTGGGATCCCCAATGATTATTCATTAATGTATTAATTATGAAATTATTAGGAAACAGATTCCTTAACATTGGTAATTTCATGGCTATGATTCTATATGTTTTTTTGTGGAATACATGATAATGAAAATTTTATGATCTGATGGGTGGGCCCATAATTATATAGTCCCCCAATTCATTGGTTAAAGTGACGTAACTCCTGGAATAATGTGTGTTATGCATGAAAATGATTCCCTCTTTATTCCAAATGATGATGTTAATCTTATAAACAAATGTCATTCATTTACATGATTATATCTTTGTTCCTAGCTATATGTAGTAATTGTTCTCTTTGAAATTATATTTTATTCTTATGAATTTCCAAGTATAATTATTTTATCCAATGCTGCATATCATTAGTATGATTATGATCCAATACATAGGATATGAGGATGATGATTATGCTAACCAATGTTATATTGATACATATTCCTCTTTCATCATATTACTATCTTTTTAACTCACCCATATTATTGATGTATATCCTTAGGTGATAATATGAACTATGGTGAACTCATGGGATAGAGAAAAATAGAAAATAAGGAATTATATAATATTTATTTTTTGTTACATAAATGTTTTGTATAATAAAAATTTTATGAGGACACTAAAAATTTTAATCATAGATTTTGTATCTATAATAGGTTTCTTATCACAAAAATAATGTAATAGTATGATCTAAAATGGCATGGTCACTTTAGTTTTTTAGACAATATTTTAGTTAGTTTCAGAATAAGGATTATGGAACATTATATAAAACATTTAGTAAAGGCTTTAAATATATAAATATAAAATAGGAATTCATTATTAAAATTCAAAACATAGAGATCCAATAATATTTGGCTTCACATTCCATTTCAAAAAATATTAAATTATTTATTTATGACATGTTGATTTTTTTAAAAAAATTTCTATTTTACAAATTGTTGGTATCCATGAGAAACCATAACAATAACCCATTGGATGAAAAATGGAATGATTTCCTGAATGAAATCCCTAATGAATAAGAAGGTGGAGTTCAAAAACATAATGGAAATGATTTTCCAGTATCCTCAAGCTATAAATAATGAAATAAACCATTAAGAACATCTTCCCTCACCTGGGAATGAGAAATTGTCCATTTTATCCTTTATGTGGAAACAAAGACCATTGTTTACTATTTCTTCTGATAACTTGTTCTCGGAATAGAGGGTCAATTCATTAGAGAATATATTTTATGTTGTTCATTATTCTGAGAATGAGAAGGTGACTCATATAATATAGCATTTAGATAGAGTGGTCAATCAATGGTGTATTTTGATTAATAACTACAAGGTTATTGTTAAAATAGATGAAATGGGGTTAACAGACTTTGATAAAATATTTCTTAACAATTATTTCCCTCGAACCCTAGGTAAAAATATGGGGATATAATTTATAGACACGAAGTAAAAGGATGATGAATCTCTTAGTTCTTATGATAAAAGATTCACAAGGATTTCATGATATTACTCAGGTATTGTTATCATTAATGAATTAAAAATTGATAAATTATATAGAGATTTGAAACCAAACATTCAAAAGGATCTATCAATCCTAGAATATTGTAGTTATTAATAAGTTGTTCAATGTCCTCTGAAATTGGATATGTAGTTTGGAAAATTCACCTATGGGTATGGAGTTAAGAAACAAAACCTGGAGTTTAATGATATATGATCTAATGAAAAAGGTGAAAAACACTCAACCACTCACTTGTAAAAATTGTGGGAAGAATCATCATGGGAACTACCTAATAGGTTTATAAAATTCTATATGTTTGGGTGTAAATTCCAATAAGGTAATGATTTTAAAAGATACATGAATAAGATGGCCAATGTGAAGGGGAAGGAGAAAACTTCCTATAATTAAATGATTCATCTATATAGAGAAAGGGAAATATACAAGAAATTGTACAAATCCTCATTTCCATGTGGTTAATTAGTGATAGAAACCAATAATTCAATTGGAGAAATAGAAAGATTATACAATCAATAAAAATGATGTGGAAAAAGAAAATAACGTCTAAAATGGTACATGTACTATTGAATATATTAGGGGAAAGGTATTTTTTTTTTGGTTCTACAAAATCTTTTATATCTTGAATTTTTTCAAGAAGTATTGAATCGAATACCTAATACCATGAACTAGATATAATCCAAAAAACTAAGTGGTTAGACCATATCAAACAAATTGTTCGGATCTTCTCCAGTTTTCATATGTGGGATGTTTCATCCAATGAATATCATAATATTTACCATAGAGGAATTTGATGCTATAATGGGCTTGGATTGGCAATCATTATATAGGTCACACACTAACAATCAGTAAAATGAAAAATATTTTCATATTCTTAAGCATTAAATTCTTCTATAATAATTCATTAATGATCACGAATATTCTTTGGAAAATCACTCAATGGTGTCGATGTTGATACCTTATGAAGAAGCATACCTCAATAAAATTACTTAGTCAAATGAAGGTATCAATTAAAATTAAATATGAACTACGAGGTAATACATTGTTATATTTACAATAGTGTTATATATACTTCCCATATATTGTGAGGTATATTTCTAAATAGAACCAATACATAGAGAGACTCATGTATCAGAATTCTCCTATAGGATATGCCACATTGAACTGGAAGTGTTAAAAAATCATATGAAATTGAACTCGCACAAAGCGTTCATTTTCCCCAGTCAATCCCCTTATGGTGTGATATTACTATTTATAATGAAAATAATGGATCAATGTGGTTGTGTATAGATTATTTATAGTTTAATAAGATCACCATAATTGAAAAGTATCCTCTTCTAAGGATTTATGACTTGTCTATACAACTAGGAGGATCTCAGTACTTATGGAAGACCTTCATTATCTATATCAACAACATAAGGCTAATAAGGATACTATTTAGAAAATATTTTTCCATACAAGGTATAAGAATTATGCATTGCAATTGGTTCTACTAGGACATACTAATAAACCTAAAATCTTCATGGATTTCGTGAATAATGAATACATAGACTACTTTGATGAATTTTTTGTTGTGATTATTGACGATATTCTAATATACTCCATGGGAAATTAGCAACATGAAGTACATAAAATTATTATACTTGAGATATTAATCATAGTTTTTCTTCCATGTTTTTTAAATGTGAATTTGGGATATGAAATGTAACGTTATTGAGGATGTGATCACAAGTAAGGGAAGTTTTGTTGACCCTTTAAAAAGAATGGTTATTGAGGAATGCTAAAGACCCAATAGTTTCCCTAAAATTTGTATTTTTCTTGCATTAGTAGGGTACCACCAATGTTTTGATAGAAATTAATAAGGATTTTTGAGACGACTAACCATGTTATCACAGAATGTGGTAATATATATATATATATATATATATAACAATGTTGGATAATCATGAATGAGTCATGGAAGAGGAATATGACCACAATTTTACTCAAATTATAAAAAAAGTGTAGAGGGTTTGTGATATTAAATAATGATTCGAATAAATAAATCAGTTTTGAACTCATAAATAATGATAATGAGACAGCCTAAGTCACATGGAGGTTTTATATCTTTGAGTAGAACTACCTGACACATGATCTAGATATGAAAAATGTGATTTTTTCTTGAAAATATGAAAGAACGTTCTCTATGGTTTGAATTTTGACACATATATGAATCAAAAGAGTCCAATTTATATATATTTAAACATAAGGATATCAGACTACAAGAAATAATATTTTTAGGGTTATTAAAGGACAATTATTTCTCTATTCATTGATATACAAGATGGGAAGACAAGGTAAATGATGCTATTAGCGGAAAAGATCCTACAAACATATCAACGATGCAAATTGAGAGGTACAATATCTTCATGGATTTGAAATGTTGGATTTGGATATCATAAGGGAATGGAATTCAACCTAAATTTATTAAATGATTCCCCAACTATCCATCTAGAAGAATATCAAATAATAATAATGGAATGATCTAGAGTTTCACATGAAGGAGATCTATATAAATGAAGAAAAGCTACATGTTCCCCCACAATGATGAGGATTATGTCATCCATTTTGTAACTAGTATTTCATCTATTATCACCTGAGTAAATAAGAATCTACCAGATAATGAACATTTCTCATCTTTCTCTATCCATCCAAGATGTACTACGAAGTATTGTGATCTTATAGATAACTATTCATGGGACAACATGAATAAAATAGATTGCAAATTAAATCCTAAGGTTCTTTTTATGCCATCATTTTTATGTATACCATTTCCTATAACCTTGTGAAAATGGGAGAAGTTCACCATAGACATCTTCACAGGTCTCTCGTAGAAATACAAGGGAAATAATTCGATATGGGTTCCATTGGATCAACACACCAAGAATACCAACTAAATTACTATTTGGTAATATGTATCATTTGAAAAACATATAAATTTATATTTTATGAAAATGGTGAGGTATATGAGATTCCATTTTTGATCGTATCAGATAATGATCAATGCTTCACATATTGATTTTTGAGATTTCATCAAACCAATTTGAGTAATAAATAGAATTTTATCATAACCTATCGCCCCTAAATTGATGGAAATACACCAAAGAATATTATGTATCTTGAGGATACATTGCGAGGTTACTAAATATAATTTTAATGTGGATGGGATCATCATATTCCATCGGTATTGTTCTCGTCTGACAATAATATCCACTCATGTATTCAAATGGCTCAATATAAAGTAGTTGATGGAAAAAATGTTGAACTCCAACCTGTTGGGATAGAGATATAGAATGAATGATACATGTACTAGATCATGTTCAAGAGATTAATGTGAAGGTTCATTCCATCTAATATCATATAAATGCTTCTCAATTTTGTGAAAATAATAATGATGAAAATCATCTAATGGACTCAGATTTCAATGTTAGAGTCAATTTTTTCCTTTAAATATTACCATTGAATAGAGTCGTGTTGTTAGGAATGAAAAAGAATATTATTGTAACGGCCCAGTCCAGCCCACAACCATGATATTGTCTGATTTATGCCTCTCCCGCATGGTTTTGTTTTTCCCTAGGTTCTGGCCCTCCGGAACCCCCAGGAAAAGGCCTCATGATGAGAGAGATATCAACACCACCTTATAAGGGGGTGCTTTGTGATCCTCCTCCTTCGATGTGGGATTTTCATAACCCACCCACCCCCAAGAAGGGCCCACCATCCCCGTTGGAACATTAAATGGACACCGGCTCTTATACCATTTGTAATGGACCAGTCTAGCCCATGAGCATGTTATTGCCCGCTTTGCGCCTTGCCTACACAATTTTGTTTTTTCCATTGGTTCTGGTCCATAGGCACCCCCAGGAAAAGGCCAATTGATGGGATAGGTATCCACAACAACTTATAATGGTGTGATTTATGCTCCTCCTCCTTCAATGTGGGATTTCCATAACCAAACAACAATGGTAGTAGGTATCAACTAAATAGATGAAACCGTAAATATACCAACAATAGTAATAATAGATGACTGGAATAACAAACAACTGAAGAACATGTTTTTATGATGCATTCTACATATGTCTAGGAAAGAATCCAAAAAAATCACAATGTTGGAATAAAAACAGTACTAAACCAAGTTACAAAAGAAATATATTAATAGCTCCTCAGCATCACAAGTCTATGCATAGTCCCATGCTCTCCAACTCCACAGCATGTCAAGTACATGAAGTAAAAGGGTTCTTAAACTTTTCAATACCAGCAACAATATAATATGTTTGGGCCCAAAATCCTGTCCAAAATAGGGTGTGAGACTAAATCCTAGTAGGCAACCACCCAATGATCTATGACAAATAGTCAGTGAATAAATGGTAGGTAAATGTACAGAAGCAGTAAATAAGAAATCACTCAAAAGAAAACAATTCCACATATCAAAAGAAACTAATCATACATGGTCACCCTCTCGAAAGTGCACACAGCCTATCCCCACTAGTTCAGTTATATGTATATATAAAGAATCTCAGAGGAATCACTCACAATCAATTCCCTATATAGTCAAAAGAAAATCAAGACTCTCTGAGGAAGATCACATGATCAACTCCCCTTATAGTTGAAGGTAATTCAAGGACTCTCTAAGGAAGCTCACACCGTCAATTCCCCTTATATCCCCAAGATCAATGACTCTCTAAGGAAGCTCACTGGATCAATTCCACTTATAGCCCCAAGTTGTTCAAAGACTCTCTGAGGAAGATTACTTGGTCAATTCCCCTTATAGTCTAAAGTGGTCAAAGAATCTCTGAGGAAGCTCATTCATAAAATCCCCTTTATAGTCTAAAGTACTCAAAGACTCTCTGAGGATGATCAATCTATCAATTCCTATTATAGTATACTACCCCAAGTTCTCACGGCCTTTTGTAAGTCAATGAGCATGGAAAGGAAAAAAACGTCCAAGGTAAACCCTAATAACTAATTGGATAAATAGTCTATGACATATCCAGCATGTCTGGAAACAAAAACACCACCCTAGAGCACTAGGGATGGAAAACAAGATAGGTATCCAAACTAGTTAAGCAAATCAACAGTCGTAAATAGAACATGCATGGGAAAAAAATCAAAATTATAGTAATCAACCCTATTCAAATCCAATTAACCCTTACAAAAGCCTACAAGCATGGAAGGAAATATACCGAGGTAAAACGGTAAACACGGAATACCTTCTTCAAGGGTATTGGTCAAAATTTCACATAATACTCAAAGACATTCAATTGAAAGGAAAAAAACCACCTACCTCAGCATTTTGAGATCGATATACTCTGGCGTCGGCCCTTGGAATGACCTAGAATGTGGTAGATCAACAAAAACGTCTTAAATGTTCAACCCAGGATATCTCATGAGATATGAGATAATCAAAAATGCTGCTCTAGGAGAAAAGAGAACTCATCGATGTGATTAGAATGCAACCGACATTGTTCGATTCGGAGGATGATTGCTCTCTTGGGGATTCATCGATGATCTGTGGTTGTATGAAGCACTCGGTCGAATGAGTTCTAGATGGAGAGAATTCTGATGTTTAGATGAATCCCTAGTGCATTTAATGGAAAAACGTACATGGCATGTACTCGCCATTTCCGTACTCCATTTTAGGTGGCCTCTAGGTCACCCCACATATCCATGTGTATGGTCGCTCCATGGAAAACACTCGGCTACCTGCGGTAACTGAGAACATAGTGTATACTCATAAAGTACATGGTGTGTACTTCGAAAATTTACATTATTTCCTCTTTTCTGAAAAACTACCAGAAATGGAAAAACAGAACTGGAAAGAAGGTTCGTGTTCTTACAAACATCCCCCTTAAATAAATTCATCCACAAATTTCCCTAAAGCAGCGTTGAAAATGATACCCTTAACATATTCGGCCACTATGCTTGTACATCGGCCTCCCTCTCCTAAGTCTCATCCTGTACTCGACCATGCTGCCATGGAACACATACCAGAGGAAGAGACCGGCCACAAAGAACCATCATTCTTGCGATCAAAAATTTGAATAGGATGCTCCTCGAACAAGGCATCCATATCAAGCTCCACCCCCTCATGTTGGAAGACATGAGAGATGTCTAAAAATTAACATCGAAGTTGAGAAATGTGAAAAACACCGTGCATCACCCAGTACCTATGGGATAACTACAACTGATAGGCAACTGGCCCAACTCCCTCCACAACCTCCAACAGCCCGACGTACCACAGTGAAAGCTTACCCTATCTATCAATCCTCTTATGCCCCAACATCGATGTGAATTGCAAGAAAACATGATCCCCAACCTCGACGTCCAGAGGTTGTCTCCGCTAATCAGCATAAGACTTTTAGCGAGACTGCGCAGTAGCCACCGTCTTCTAAATCATCTCTATCTGCTCTGTGGTCTCCTGAACAAGATGAGGTCCCTGCAAAACTACCTCTCTTACCTCCAGCCAACATAAGGGTGATCAGCATGGCCTACCATATAAAGCCTCATAAGGTGCCATCTGAATAGTTTCTTGAAAACTATTATTGTAGGAAAACTCCACAAGAGTTATATGTTTCTCCCAAGAACCTCCAAAATCCACGATGCTTGCTCGGAGCATGTCCTAAAGCTCCTAAATAATATGCCCAGACATGCCATCTTTCTATGGGTGGTTTCTATAGTTAAAATTACCTGTGTACCCAAGGCCTTATAAAGTCCCTGCCAGACCTAAGAAGTAAATTTCACTTCCCTGTCTGAAACAATGGAGTGTGGAACTCCGTACATAAGTACAATCTCTTGGATGTACAACCGTCCCATCTCATCAACACTGAAGGTCTCTTTAATCGATAAGAAGTGAGTAACCTTTTTAAGCTTGTCATTGACAATTGATACTACATCATTCCCTTATGGTGACCTCAGCAACCCTATTATGAAGTCCATCATGACGACATTCCACTTCCACTCAGGAATGGGTAATTGTTGTAAAAGACCTGCTGGCCACTGATGCTCCGCCTTCACTTGCTGACAGGTGGAACACCTTATGATGAAACTAGAAACGTCCCTCTTCATATCTGGAATCCAATACTAGTGGTGTAGATTATGATACAACATGGTGACACTAGGACGAACTTCCCAAACAGAGGAATCAAAATACAGCATCAACTCCACACTTATATCTGTAGGCACCCATATGCTCCTGTAGAAATGCATGATCTCATCCCTGCCTAATGTCTATCATTGAGTAGGGTCCTCTCGAGACACACTCTCTCGTAGGACTCTGCGTTCTAAATCTCAGAGCTTCCTCATTCACACTTGATCAAGAATAGTATAGGTAACAGTTACAGAAGAAAGAAATGTCTGTCCCTAACTATCGTTCACCTCCAAAATGCATCTCAGAGAACATAGACATAAGCTTCCACTCAATTCTATCCTCCTAAACAACGTATATCTGAGTCCTCCTGCTCAACTCATCATCCACTGCATTGCCTTTCCTAGGCGTATAGGAAAGCTCAAAGTCAATGGTCTGAAGTTACTCACCACACCTTCACTGTCTCAAATTCAGATCACGCTGAGTGAAAATGTACTTGAGCCTTTTTTTGTTAGTGAGAACCAAAAATTGATCTCCCAAATGATAATGTCTCCAACAGCATAAAGCAAGAACAAAAATCCCCAACTCGAGATCGTGCATCAGGAAGTTCCTCTCATGTGGCCTCAATAGCCGAGACACGTACGAAATGACTCCATCTCCCTACATGATCATAGCTCCCAGCTCAATACTTGATGCATTACAGTAAATAGTATATCTATTGCCCAGTTCAGGCAAGACTAGTATCAGGGCTCATGTAAACCTCCCATTCAGCTCCTGAAATGATGAATTACAAGGAAATGACCACACAAACCATGACCCTTATTAGTCAAAACCATTAGGGTTAATTCTATGTGTCAAAAGACATGTATTAAATGTTGGAAGTATTCTGGATCCCAGGAAAACTCTGAAACTCAAAGACAATCTTTGGAGGCTCCCAAGAAACTAATTCCCTCACTTTATCGGGGTCCACTGATACTCTAATCTTTGAGATTACATGACCCAAGAATTGAATCTGATCCATCAAAAAGTGGAATTTGGAGAGCTTGACATATATCTAATGGCCTCTCAGTGTACTCAAAATGATATCAATATGATTAGCATGGTCATGTAGAGTGTGAGAGTACTCGAATATATCATTAACTAAAACCACCATGATAGAATCCAAGTATGGATTGAACACTCGGTTCATCAGTTCCATGAAACCAGCAGGTGCATTATTGAAACCAAATAGCATAACTGTATACTCGTATAGACCATACCTAATCTGTAAGGCTATAAAAGGTATATCTGATGGTATAATGTGCAACTGATGGTAACCAAACCTCAAGTAAATCATTGAGAACACCCAGGCTCCTCGAAGCTGATCAAAGAGATCGTCACTCCTAGGAAAGGGATATTGGTTCGTGAATATCAACTGGTTCAACTTCCAATAGTCCACACAATGCATGAGGGTGTCATCTTCCTTCTTCACAGACAGGACATGCGAACCCCATGGAGAAGTACTGGGTCAGATGAAACCCTTTTCCTACAACTCCTACAACTACTTCTTGAACTCATGAAACTCAGGTGTAGCAATCCTACAATGGTGAATGGACACTGGTGTCGCCCATGGCACAAGATAAATATAAAATTATACCTCACGCTCTGGATCCAATCATGAAAAGTTCCCTAGAAAGACATATCTAAAACGATCCACCACTGGAGGAAATTCCATCTATGAAATCCCCTAGTCATCTAGATATAGACATGCAATCTGGGATGTAACTCCTCCTAACCCCTGATGCTCGGGCCCCACTTTGATCACCTGGACATCCCATTCACCCTTATGAAGAAATGATTCACCTTCTGGGGACGTTAAACTCACCCTACGACGATAAAAGTAGAAGACTACCTGGAATGGAACTATCCAGTCCATCCTGAGAATGATATCATAACATGTCATATCTAGGTAATAGAGGACCCATAAAAACTGACACCCACCATCCTGTAAAGGGAACTCTCTGCACTGACATACACTGGTCATTTTAGTCTCCAACAGAGTGTCTAGCATCAAGATATAGGTGGTGGAAAAGATGTGGAGACCAAGGATCTTCACAACCGCAACATATATAAAGCTATGGGGAGCCCCTGTATTGAAAATATCAGAAGATAAAACTTAGGATACTAAGATCGTACCTCAAATGGTAGAGGTTATATGATCCTTCTCCTACTAGGTCTACTCCACTGCATATGTTTGACCTATATCATGACCCAGTGAACATGCTTAACCACTCTAGCTAATCCACCCTGATGTCGCTAAAACGCGGTGACTCTCCACTATATCCATGACCTCCACCTCAGCTTGAATGTACATAAGAACTCAACTTCCAAGACTGGTGATAAACTGGTGGTGCTACTCCTGAACGTGAAGTCATAGAAGAACCCATGTCACCAGCTATTGGTGAGAATATCTGACAGTAGCGCTGAAGGTGACACATCTTGGCACAATATCAACACTCAACTAGGTATCTCGGGTAATGCGGCCGCGTATTCCCACTCTTACTACACTAGTAGCACACCACCTGGATACCAGAGGATGTATCCCGCCTACTTTGATCTCCTCATGCAGTCTCCTTGTGGCTCTACCTGCTATTATTAGGAGGAGTACTAACTCTGGATGTGAAACCACCCTATCTCACAGTTCTATAATCCCTTAAATTATACTCAGTTATCAGCTCTTGGTTGACGATATAAGATATCAAATTCAACCTGATGATTTTCACCTGTGAGAGGATGTCGTGCCTCAGTCCATCCTCAAACATCCATGCAAGGAACAACTCATCTCCCCCTATAAAGGATGTAAGGCATTTCAGATCGAAAAAGCGATAGGAATACTCCATAAAAGTAAGAGTACCCTTTTACAAACTCATGAACTCTAAGGCTCGATTATCCATCAAGGTTTCTAGATAGAAGTAATCATAGAAGATGTGCTGAAACTCATCCAAAGTCATATTCAGCTGGTGTCTCGCCTGTGAGATCACATCCAACCACCTCTGGGTGGAGTCTCGTAGCATGTAGGTATCAAATATCACCCTCTTCTCTAGAGGAATCTCTAGATGATCGAAAATCATTAACATGGATTCTAGCCATTACTTTGTAACTTGGGGTCCTCTATCTCCTGAGAAAGTAGGAGGACGCTGCTACAGAAAGACACGTGTCAATACTGCCATCAATGGGGTAGGAGGCAGCGCTCCCTAAAAGTTCTAAATAATCCTAAAAAATACTTCTCTGAACTGTGCATCAACACCTATATCCGGTATAATGGCTGGTGTCAAAATGGAACCATGAGAGGATCTGCAGTTAGTCGCTGATCAGCCATGTCTAGTGTTTGATCACCGCCTGGAAACTGGCTTACAACCGGAGGACATCTCAGTGGAATGACTCCACAAGGACATGCGCACACCAAATATCAAGATCATAAAGGATAAAAAACTAGATGTATACGAAGGGAATAGGAGAAATAAAGCACTCATTTTTACAAAACATTACTACATGGAATGTATAATTCCTACATGGTGTGTTCCCTTAATTCAATTACATGGGCATGTACTCCTGCTGAAACTGCTCGTGTAACACCCCAAACACACAACGTGTTGTCTTAACACATGACAGGTACCTGAATCCTCTTTCCTAGACCGAGTCCTTCTACATGGTTATGCCACCTGGCTCTCCTATGACAAGCCTATATGGCGTGATCACGGTAGACACGACGTGCACTAGACAAGTTTCACCTGGCACGTGTAGTTTTTGACAAGGACTGACACACAGCTCCCACTACAAGGAATGATCATGGAAAACACCGTGTGTACATGAAAGGATAACACTGACCCATGTAGTTAGTGACATGGCTGGGTACCTTGGTCAGACTACATGGCACATTCAATCCTGACACGGTGTGTATTGCTTATGGTTTATCAGTCTGTATTGTTAGATACATGGATAGACATAGGGTCAACACTACATGGTATGTTCAACAGGTACGTTGTGTGTTCCCACTAGACTTTCCCTATCCCATGTCTCTGCCCACATGGCCTATGATGCAGTTAGAGACTACACGGTGTTTATTTATGAAAAACTATTTCTTCTCGAACAGAAGAACACATGGCATGTAGTCAAAACTACATGGCTTGTATTCTAGGTATTTCCAGATAGTAAGCCCTTGAAACTACTCAGGAACAAAAAAAACTCTAAGACTAACATTGAATGTTCCAAATTCCAATATGTGAGGGCCCATACACCCCGCAAATAAATGTTTTGCATCTTATACATGTCATAACAAGGAAAAAGGTAATTATCCACCAAATTATGGTTCATATGAGCCCATAACAACTCAAGGACCAAAGATTGGCGTTCATTCAAATAGAACCTTACATAAACAATAACCTATCATACATCAGGTATTTTATCAAGGAATCTATCACAAAATTATGCATATTCTACACAACATCTATCACAACAACATGAAATTTCTAATCATCCTATATGGCATGGAAAGAATGCATGGCATGTCATTTATAGCAAGTGACAATATGATTAATGGGATGGAATAACCTCATCACATCGAGTCGCATCAGAATTAGATCCTTATAATCATTAACGGTAACAACACAAAACATGTAAATCACCCAACAGTGAAATAAAATCAACTATCAAATTGTAAACTAGAAAAATAGTAATAAACATTGTAGATTGGATTTTCCCTGTACACGGGATAACTACTCCTCGGAACAGTTTATTACTAAGTACCTATTTTGTCCTATCCCTGGCTATAGGATTCAAATAGTAAGTCAAGAAGAAATGAATTCCTCTGATACCACTTTGTAACATCCTGGTTCTGGAAGCCACCCAGAGGTTCCCCATACCTGATTGGTCACATGACCTCAAGAGCATTTCCCCAAACGCTTGAGGTTCCCATCTAGCATGGAGGTCATTGGGTGAGATAGAAGGGAAACTATTCCCTCATTGGAAGAGTAACACAGTGGAAGGTAAACAAATACACAATAGTAGAAGTAGTAAATATACCAACAATAGTAATAGCGAAAGACTGGAATATCAAACAATAGAAAAACATATATATATTAAGCATGGTATATATGTCTAGGAAAGAAGCCAAAAAAATTACAATACTGGAATAAAAACAGTACTAAAGCAAGGTACAAAAGAAACAAATAAAAAAATCCTCAACATCGTAATCCTATGATTGGTCCCTTTCTCTCCAACTCCACAACAAGTAATGTATCTAAAGTGGAAGGGTACGTGCCCTTGTCAATACATGAAAAAATATAATATTTTTGGGCCCAAAATCATGGTCCAAACAGCGTATGAGACGAAATCCCATTAGGCAACCACAAAAATATATGTGCCAAAAAATTAGTGAATATATGGCAGGTAAAAGTACAAAAGCAGTAATCAAGAAAGTACTCAGCAGAAAACAATTCCACATATCAAAATACAATAATCAATCCTTGCAACCCTCTAGGATGTGCACATAGCCTATCCCCTTTGGTTCAGTTATAAGAATATATAGGGACTCTATAAGGAAGAATTCACAGTCAATTCCCATTATTGTAAAAAGTAAATCAAGACTCTCTAAGAAACCTCACACGGTCAATTCCCCTTATAGTATAAGGTAATTCAAGGACACTCTAAGCAAGCTCACACTGTCAATTCCCCTTATAATCCAAAGATAAAGGACTCTCTAAGGAAGCTCACTATGTCAATTTCCCTTATAGCCCCAAGTGGTTCAAAGACACTCTGAGGAAACTCACTTGGTCAATTCCGCTTATAGTCTAATGTGCTAAAAAACGTTCTAAGAAAGTTCACTTGGTCATTTCCACTTATATTTTAATGTGCTCAATGATTCTCTAAGAAATATCACTTGGTCAATTCCCCCTATAGTCCACTAAACCATGTTCTTATGTAACTGTGTAGGTCAATGAGCATGGAAAGGAAAAAACGGCCAAGGTCAACCTCAAGAACTACTTAGATAAACGATCTATAGCATATTATGAGTGTCAAAAAACAAACACTCCACCCTACAACACAAGGCATGGAATACATGCATGGTGGCCAAACAGGATATGAAGACCAATGATCGTAAATAGAAATACATGAGAAACACATCCAAAGCATGCCAATCAACCCTATTCGTATCCAATTAACCTCTATAAAAGCATACTAGCATGGAAGGCAATCAATAGGTGTGAAATGGTAAACATGAAATACCATGTTCAAGGGTATTAGTGAAAATTGCACATAATACCCATAAACAGTCAACATAAAGACACAAACCACCTACCTTGGTGTTGGGAGATTCATATAATCCCTCGTTGTCCCTTGGAATGACCTAGACCATGGTAGATCGACAAAAACATCTAAATTGTTCAGCCCATGATATCTTATGAGAGAGGAGAAAACAAAAGATGGTGCTATAGAAGGAAATATAACTCACTGAAGCGATTCCAGCGCAACCGAAAGTGTTCTATTTGGGGGACAGACTCTCTCTAAGAGATTAATTTAAGATCCATGGCCGTATAGATCTCTCGGTCAATCAAGACCTAGAAGGAGAGACTTCTGGCATTTAGACGTGACCTCTGTGCATTTAATGAAAAAAATTACACATCGTTTACTTTTGAAGTACATGAAATGTATCATTGAAGTACATAGTGTGTAATCTCCATTTATGTACTCCGCTTTAGGTGGCCTCTAGGTCCCCCCACACGGTTGTGTGCATAGCCGCTACACGGCCAGCACCCGACTACATGCGGTAACTGAGTCCACAATTTCTACTCATAAGGTACAAAGTGTGTACTTCTAAAATTTCCAAAATTTAATCTCTTCAAAAAAATGGCCAAAAAAGGAAAATCATACTGGAAAAGAAGGTCTAGGTTCTTACAATTATACCCGGGTACATTAGGCCCTTTCATGTCCTTGGCTGTATAAGAGAAGTAGACTATTTACATTCTCTTCCTCCACATATGGCTCATATTTATGATTTTTTCCACATATCTCTTCAGAGTATGATTAAACCAGACCCCTCAGAAGTATTGAATTTGGAGGTGGTAAACATGAGAATGAACTCTCATATGAAGAATAATCCTTGAAAATCATAGACAGTAGAGAAAATGTAATGAAAAAAATACAATTCACAATTACAAATTATTATTGAGGCACCATATATATGAAGGGATGACTTGGGAACCTGAAAATGAAATGAATGAAAATAATTCTAATATGATTGGACTATAGTATATAAAAATAATTTTTAATGATAACATTTAATAAGGGGGGAAGAGTGAAAATACCGAGACATTTATTGATGTAGTTTTTATTATTATAATTCTTCCACACAAAAATCATCACATAGAGAATCCAATAAATAAATTATTCTCACAAATATAGAAAAAAATAATTTATATTTATAAAATTATAGAAAATATAAAAAAGGAATTGTCACCTGAATATTGGTATAGTAACAAGACCATTAGGATTAGTAATCCTTTCATGTGAATATGAAATCGTTTGTAGAAGTATAAATAAAAATCGATATCTTATAAATGAAAATCTGACATATTTATGTCATGGTATAAGTAAATAAATGATTTAAAAATGATAAATTATGTGTTGGTATTTTTGTAATACATAAATATTTATTTTAAATTTTATATTTATTATAATGAATCAAATGAATTTTTCCATAAATAATATTTATAAATTAATTTTATGTTTTATTATAACTAAAAAATTTCATTAAGAGTCCATAATTAGTTTTTCAAGTGGTCATAAAATCAAATTTAATATTAAAATTGGTATTTTTTGAACAAATAATTATTTTATACAAAAAATATATTTAATATATATAGAAAACTATTTTCATAAAATGGTTTCCATTTTTTAAATATAAACACAAGAAAAATATTACGGTGTATTTTTTGATTTTTCTAAAATAATTTAATTATTTGGGAAGAGTGAAATACAAGAATTTTTTATGTAAGCTAAATACATTAATTTTTTGTCATGGATGATATATTTATGATGTAAGAACCATTATATTTAACACTATATATATAGTTATTTTATTTATTCATTATAATCAAAACTGTTGATTGTCTTGATCCAAAATAATAAACAAATGAATAAATTATCCAAAAAATTCCCTTATCCTCCGTTATAAATAACACAAATCAATACCTCTTCAAATAACATATTCTAATCCTTTTAGATTGTCTAAATTAATCTAAATTTAATATCCAATCCTCTTACCCATTTCTAGGAGCTACTGGTATCAAACAAATACCAAACACAAATTCCTTAAGGATGTTGTCAATGAAATGATATTCCACATGTAAAGTCCACCTTCATTCCATTTTAATTTATTTAATTTTATTATCCTACCCTCACCTAACCTATTTAAAATGATATGATAAATAAATTATAATATATTTTATTTTATTTTATTATTTTCACTTAATATACATCATTAAATCACTTCTTTTCTCATTTTATTCTTATAAATGAAAATATATTCCCTGATGTGTCAATTCATTGTCTTCTTGGACGATGAGTTTTAATATTCCATTACCACCTTCAGGGATGGTAAAAAAAACTTATTATGGTAAAATTATATTTTAATATATATATATAATTTCATTGGTCATGTTTTTGAACCAATATATTAAAAAATATTAAATAAATTGATATAATTTTGTGATGGTCGTAAAACAGCCAAAATTAATTAACCATTTTCATTAACCTATATTTTAATGAATGAAAATGATATATGAAAATATTATATATAGTACCATTAATGATTATTATGTATATTAATATTATTTTATTATAATTCTATATTTTTACTTCAATTTCATAAGTACTCTAATAATTGTAATCAATGAAACCGACCATAAAATCGTGAAATGAATGCTCCTAGAAACAAAAAATTAAACATTATAAATAATAAAAATGTCTATAAATGAACATGATAAATTATAATAAATACACTATATTGGTATATGGTTTTTAATTTAGTAAATAATGAATATAATTTCAATATTCAATATATTAATTTCAATTGATGAACACATCAAAAAATAAGGTAAAGGGATTCCAAAATCAAGTTCCATTTTTTTGATTTATTCCTCATTCATTAAATGTTTCAGCGTGGATATTATTTTAATACTCCTTAAATATAATTTCATTTCCCCCTCTTTTTATGATGAAATACATATTTCCAATATTTTTTTTGACAAATACAAATATTTTTCTAAAAGAACGCTTCTTTCAAAAGTACCTATTGAATCATCTTGAGTTATTTCTTCTTCTAAAAAAATGATTATTCTTAAAAAAATATGTTTTATTAAATTTTCTATATCCTAACCCCTATAATTATTCATTATGATAAGCCTAATGATATTATTATGGATACTATAACATTAAATGGATTGTTTTGTGACTACGATTGTTATACATTCTATGCGTAATTCATGAATATAGAAATGTTATGATATGATGGGTTGGCCCATAATTATATAGATCTTAAATGCATAGGGTAATGTGTTATATCTCATGCTATAATATGTATTATATATGAACATGATTTTATAATTCATCCCAATGATTATTTTATGATTATTGACATATTATATGTATGAACATGATGTTTTCTTTGTTTACGACTATGTGTTGTATTTGACAACTAAGACTTGATATTTAATTTTTAGGAAATTCTAAATTTTATGATTTTATATAATACATCCTCTCATGATTTTTATCATGATTATATACTTCTGTTAGTATGATGAAGTTTATTCTCACTCTTGTTATATTGATTCATACTCCCTTTTCATCCTCGTATAGTGCATTTAGTATTCCCCATTAATTGATGTATATACTTAGGTGATTACATATAATATAGAGAAAAAAAGGTCCATAATGAATATATTGAAGAAAAAATTGAATAATTTTAAATTTTTAATATGTAAATGGTATGGATGGTCCAATTTGTTTCATGACACTAAACTGTTTTTTCTTTTATTTTGTATCACTTTTATATTGATTATCATAAAAATGATGTAATAGTAAAAAAATAGAATGGTTTAATTATGTATAATGTGATGAGAGGTAGATGAAATATGGACCACTATATTTATAGAATATTTATTGAGAAGTAATTCCTAATATAGTGATGTTCCATATGTAATATATGACTAATTAATATTGATAAAGGATTGACGATGTCATCCTCGAAACTTAGACATGAATCCGTCATATCCCATCGAAATAAAAATAAATTCCCAGATTGTTCAAGTAACATAGTTTTTGTCTGTGTGAAATTACTATATTATATTATCTAAAAACACACGGTAATGAAAATTTCATAATATTTAACATAATATGTGTTTTAAATTGGACATATAGTTTAATTTCATACTTAGTGGATGTATATGGTGTGTTTTGAATGTCTGATATGTGTTCATTCCTTGTAAAAACATTATGTGTATCAAATGAATATATGAATGAAAATCCACTTAGTTTAAAATTATATAGTTAAAGGTTGTGTGACATTATTGTTAAAAGTTGTTTATCTTTATGTGGTATATTCATTATCAATATATTTAATATTGTGTGTATAGGACATAGAAAAAAAATTAAATTCATTTTATGAGGACATGTATGGTCCTCTTGAATGTGTATGTATAAGGATATAGACATAGATTGGAATTATATTTGTCATATTAAAATTATTATTATATTCCATGATGTTATGATAACATAACGGTATATGTAGAAATCATTATATTGGTTATAGAATAAAGGAATGGGGAGGGTTCATACAGACCCCACTGGGTCAATAATCAATGTACACATTCTTCTGATGTCTAAGAAATCGAAGTCCTAAAAGGTGTGAAAAACTATAATTGAGAGTGGGATACCGATATGGGTATATATAAGGATTATTCACTAAGAATACATTTTACGAACCAACCTAGGTTCAACCTGAACTGGTCACACGAGCCAATCCACGGGAATGCCCGGGAGGCATTCATGATCCTCCCACGCCAGAGATACTTGTGAGGGCTTCAACTGAGTAAACATAATAATGACTTATCTCATTGAAAAAAATCTAATATATATAAATAAATAGATCAATACCAAATAAATAAATGATAGAAAAAACAAATTCAATCAACAACATGACTAGTTTTCCACAACTAGGACTCCACATAACTCCATTGGTTACTCTCTGAAAATGAAACCAAACGTTGAAAAAGGTGATCCAAACCAAAGATGGAAACTGAAGGAGAAAAAAAACTATTGGAATGAGTATTAAAACTTAGTAGGTAGGATTGACTAATTCTATTCCCAATACCAATTCATTAAATCAAGAAAACATTGATTTTAGGTTTGAAATACAATCATTGAATATAGAATTTTCTATATTTTAATTTTAAGTTAAAAAAATCACAATCACAATCCATTTCCCTCAATTTTAAAATAATCATCTAGAGGAGGTGGAAAGAAAATGAGACCAAAATTAATCATTCATTTTTCTTAAAAGTTCAAAAGGAAAGTGTGATTTTTCAATAAAAAAAATTCCTAAAAATATATTTTCAAAACTACATATTTTCAATATTATAGGAAAACACAAAAAATAAATAAAAGGGATATCTCTTCATATATATAGGGAAATAGTACTAACTATACTAGTTTCAATGGAAAATGGGAAATCTGTGGAACTCATAGGAAAACAAGAATGTACTAATACATGTGACTCATCCTAAAGGAATTCCCTAGCCGCTGATTTCATAATTCCTAAATGAATGATCTTTTCCCTCCCAACCATGACTGAGGGGCCCAACCCTAGAGTAATAATAACAAATATATTACACTAATAAGTTCCACATAGAGTGTGAAATATAACTACTATAGAAATCATTCTTGGTAAACCAACTTGTTATTCTAGGTTCCCACATTTGTTTCACAACCGGATGTGCCATGAAATTAAAATAATAAGTCACATATATATAACCAAATGCACAACAAAATCCAGCACCAAAAGGACCACATAAAGGTTATTACCTTTCCATAATAGTCATTACATGATAGATGTCCTATACTAAGGCTCCTCTATATATCATGGATCAAAAACCAGGAATAGAACCCCAACCCAAGAGGGGTTTTCCAAAAACTATTTGAAAACACAAAAAAGCATTAAAACATTTCTAAAAATCATAACATTCTATAATAAACCATGCATGAATCTGTATTTTTAATCCATCTAATTGAGATGTCATCTGGGAAATACCAACTATCCACTTTATATGTCATATAGTCATTCAAAAAACCAAGCAGTCTCTTAAGGAAACAAAAACCATTTAGGAATCCCAACCTAGAGATTTAACTAATACATCATATGAAAATATTAATATAAATACACCACAAATAATGAATCCATATTAGAACCATAGGCACACCAATTTAAAAATTATAATAAAAAAGTCAACTTGGAGACCCATTTATAAAAAACTAACCACCATTTTGAATTTATAATAGATTCATAAGTGCTGACTGGGATTTTTATAAACACCTAGTATACATAGCATAATTAAACAACTTGAAAAGTGTTAAACGGGCCTTGCAAAAGTTTTCCCAAATCAAATTTTTTCACAAATAAGTGCAACACACCATTTTCAAAACAAAGTACATTAGAAATCAAATCGAGGAAATATAATCCAAAATTTCAACATCCCAATTATATTTTTAATACTAAAACATTCTTAAAAATTACAAATAACATTCAAAACCAACCGGAAAATTATTAAATTAAATGGGTGTGCACCATTTTACAATTAACGCCAAATGATCAATGTAACTGATCCAAAATAATGCATATCACAATGAATTAGTATGATAAAAATACCAATTCACTAATTTACAACTATGGGTGTTGAGAAAAAAAAAATTCAATGAAATCACGTATTTAATGATAATGAGCAAAGGGATCCTACATCAAAACCATGGTGAAATTAAAATTCATGTCCAAAATAGGTGAGAGATCTCATTCACACTTCAAATTCATGCTTTAAGAGATGAATCTAACCCCACATATCCAAAACAAACCCATGTTGAGGGATAAAACATAAATAACATTTAGTTATGGATGAAAACAAAAGAAATGGGGTAATAATACTCACTAGCGGGGGATGCCTCACCAGAAAGAGGGTCACATGGACAAACTGGGAGGGAACACACCTGTTTGGTCTGCCAGTAGGGGGTCGTGCACCGCAGGATGGCACCAGAAGTGGAAGTCTCCTGATGGAAGGAGGCCCTAGCAGTGGAAGTCTTCAGAGAAGGGAGGTCTATCGCAGGTTTTGTGTGGTGCGCCAGAGGACATGTTGTGCACATGAGTGGGAGCCGACATGGTGTAGATTCTTAGACAGGGGGAGTGTCACTCCTGAGACAACCAGAAAGGTGGGGGTCCTACCACGGTAGTTTTCGGTGCATGTGAATAGGGAGATCTATGTGGGGGAGGATGGGTTGCATGTTGGTAGGGGTAGGTATGAGGGGCGTAGTGTGTGAGGAGGAAGGAAAATGTAGTGAACCAAAAAAAGGTTGGGAGGGGTGAAACCATAAATAATTAATGAGAAAGAAAAATAATAAAAATTTATATTAAAATAAATAAATAATGTAATAATAAAATAAAAACTAGTAAAAATATTTGTAATAATCATAAAAATCTTCATAATTATAATAATAATGTAAAATGATTAATAATAAGAATATCAATAATAATTGCTATTATAATAATTTTAATAATAATTTTAATTTTTATAATTACTAAATGACACAAGAAAAAATTTAATAGTAATATTATTATCATACATAACAATACCTTATATTATTATTAATAATAAGTATTTTTATTCTCTTCTATTTAAATTTTGAGCTAGTAAGTGGTTAACTCGTCCAACTCATAAATATTTTATTAATAATAACAACATCCAAATTCAATAATAATTATTATTTTAATTATAATATTTATAATGAAAATAATATTCACAATATAATGAAATTTTTTTAATTCTTAACAATAACATTTATAGGAATTCATATCACCTGGAATAATAAAAATAATAATAACTCACAATAATTATAATGTCGATATTATTATTATTAATATACTTCCTCCTAACATTTTTTTCTCATTTTATTTAATCTATTATAGTTATTTGACTACCTCAAATGCATAGCCCATTCATGGGTCCTTGAGTTGACCACACCATCTCAAGATAGTGCATTTCCAGTGCGCCCAGTGTCGTCAATGCCAAAACACGTACCTTTTAATAAATATTCAAAAAATTAAACAATGAATTCCCTTGAACCAAGACCCATGTAGGATCCAAGAAAAAAATAAAATGAGAGTGTGACAATTCTCCCCATCATAATGCGTTCCTCCCCTGAAAATCCATAAAATGGGTAAACCCCAAAAAAATGATGCTCATATATAGTTCATGGAGGCCCCTAAACATGATAATAAAAGAGATCACATATCACCACCAATGTGCGAAGGTATAATTAAAATAACTCCAAAGACAGATTTGGGCTCCCCACTATGTGACACCAACCGACAAAAATATTAAACACCTCTAGTTGATTAATACATAAAGGCAAAAAACCTTTCACAGTGCTAAATCCATCCTTAAAACACAAATCATAAATGATTACAAGAGGAACAAAACCTCCCTCTCAATAAAAACAAATGATCATAAACCACATCCAATGATTACCACTTAAAAACATTCTCTAACCAATGATTGAAGCCTCACATCCCAACCATTTACTCAAAAGGAGAACATAGATTTTTGGGGATCCACACAAGACCCCCACTTAACAAACAACACCAGGAATGGAACTATGATAAGGGCATGGTGAGGCTTGAATAGAATCGCCACCATAAGAAATAGGCTTAGTACGAAAAACATCAAGGGTAACTCTATGAGACCCACTTTGGGTCTCCCCACCATAAGAACTAATGAAGTTATAAATATTAAAAATCATTTTCCATAGACCCAAAAACCCAAAAAATGTGAGGGGAGGGAATGGACCAAATAATGTGGCATCCAAACCATGATAGAAAAATGCCAACTGAAAAATTTTCCCTAAGTAACCACAAACACAACAAACTAACTAGTAGAGGCTGTATCTCCGTGTCATAAAAAAAAGAGGCATGCATTTGGTAAATCACAACCACTGAGTTGTTAATTAGAAAAGAAAACAAAGTCTCCAAATAACTAAGGAGAAATCATTCACATAGATATGGTTCAAAACATTGAAATAAGGCTCTCCAATCACCTTCCACCAAGCAGAAGAAATGAAAACAAGACAACTACGAAGGAGGTTTAAAAAACCTCCACATCCCAAGTAGAGAACAAAACCCATACTAATGCCTTTCCACAATTTTGGGGTTTTCTAGACTACGTTCTAACTTCACTTAGGGACCTAAAGCTAGATCTGTGATGATTGAAGTAATTTGTCCCTCGTAGTTAGATGTTCGAAACGATTAAACACAAAACATGAATAAAAAATTTTACGAAACACACGTTCGTTAAAATATAAGGTAAAGATGGTTCATAAACAATAACTCTTGTAGTTGGATAATATAAAAAAAACAAATTAGACATAAAAATTACATCTTAAGAACACTACATAGAAGAATCCCCAAAATGATCCCCAACATTGTTCTACTCCCACTGAGAGGTTGAGGTTACCTTTAATGAGTAGGGTATGGCTTCATCTATCTTTTTGAAAACACTTCAAAAGAACTTCTACAGGTGACCCAAATTCCCCTAGTTGTGGAAGGTTATTGGAGTACCCAGGATTGATATCTTTTTTTTACATTTCTTCACACACTGATAATATATCATGACATTGTGCTATAAAGAATTGACATGAGGTATAGAGGCCTTTTAATTCCCCTATTGATACCACCTACAACGCGTCACTTACCATTCATCATATATCTATCATATTCACTACTTCCCCAGGCCATAAGAGGATTCACCATCCCATGTCCTCCTGCTAACTCAACGTTGGATCAAAATCCATACCTCGCCATAGAGTATAAGGTTGTTTGGTTTAGTCCTTCTATCTTTGAATGAAATTTAAGATGGATACCACTATCAAAATTTTGATCCATCACAATATCATTTTCTACAAACCCTATTTCATATAGAAATATATACAATAAGAATTTCTATAATTACAACACTGATCCAACACCCTGATGAAGGACACATACCATCATCCTCTTACTCAACTTTTTTCTATCAGAGAACTATTGTTGGATGAATGAAGAGTTGATGAACTCCCAGGTAAGATCCCTCTAGGGAATGGGTTGAGTCACTGAAATCCACTTTGACTGGGATGTTCTTTAGAGCATAATTGTAGCTAATTTTATCATTAATTACTAAATAATAACTAGGAAATTGATGTCCCACTAAATAATCCACATTGACACCTTCGCCTCGAGAGGATTCGCTTGACCATAAAAGGGTGGTGGGTTCAACATCCAAAATTCAATAAAATAATTTATAGGTTGATCAACCAAAGTTTTCACCAAATATGTACCACTCAAATATAAACCTTTATCATCCATAAAATAATTGTGCAGGTAGCCACTAAGAAACATTGAAATAAGGAAGTTAATCAAAAAAGGTTATTACCATATTAAATAATACGTTTCAAAATTTTAAAAAGAATACTTCATTAAAAAATTCATAATTATGGAAGACCCAAATGATTTATGAGGGGAAAATAATGTTGATGTGTTACTCGGACATATGATTGGTGGCTATACCCCAATCGCACCACTGTCATGAAGAGAATTCTAGGGTAATGTCTCCTGCTCCACATGTTTTTTCAATCCCTCCAAGCTCATGGGAGTCAATACCCAACTAACTTTTTATTTACCAACATTAAAGAATTCACATAAATCAAAAGACACCAACAAACATAGACATCACATGGTAATCCAGTGTTCAAAATTAGTGAGGGTTCATGACTTCCATACTATTACTACACTTCGAGCCTAAAAATACTACTCCTTCCACCACGACAACCCCAAATAATGTTGGTTACTCTAATAATCAAGGTCCACTTAAGATACGACCTCCTCTGATACCATTTTGTCACGAACCAATCCGAGTCGACCCTAAATTTTTCACCTAAGGCAATCCGTTGCAAGGCCCAAGGTGGGTTCCCAATCCTCCTAGACTTGCGGCAAGCACAATGCCATCAGCATAGTACATATGGGTATGATTTCTATGAATTAAAATAATCTAAGTAGTAGAAATAAGTAGAGAACCCCCAAATAACTAAATAGCATAAAAAATCAAAAAATGGTGTGACAAAACAACTATTTGAATGAATGAATTTGGAGGAAACATGACTATTTATGAAATATAACCTTTTGAATATGCCTTAAAAGGTATACCATAATGGATAATTCCCATTTTGAAAACAAAATTATCATCAATGATCACCAATATAACATATTTATTTCTTAGTCATATAATGAATAAATAATATAAAATATTCACATTTCATTAGAGGATAAATTAAATTTATTATAAGATTATACAATATAATGGCTAACAAAATGATGTAGTGGGTCTTACACCTAGGAAAGAAGTGAATTTAGTCATTTTTGTGATGAAAATAGAGTGATTAAATAAAAACTATATTCTCAAATGATTCATTATTATAGTAAAAAATAAGTGGTAATGGATGCTCAGTTTCATTTTATTTGAGTGTAATAGTGGGATTGATCGAGCCATACACCCAAAGGCTGAAAAGTCGTGCCTCATTGAGAATATAGCCCTTTCTGGAGAGAATATTCTTTTTTGCACATAAAACATATAAGTATTCCCATAAATTATATATTTTTATTAGTTTTCTGGTATGATCATTAACGATCTTCAAGACCATGTCAGTCACCTGTGATATTAAAAAAGAGGGAGAGCAGAAGGGCTTACTCATTACCAGATGGTGTATAATCATATTTGAATGGGGATTATTCACTAAGACATCCAAAAATGAAATATTTATTTGTTATTAAATTTATAATGAAATCCTAATATATATATATATATATATATATATGAACCATGAGGAATATATCCATCTTAATAAATTTGTGGTATTTCAATAGTTTGGATGAACAATGTGTGAATAATATGAAAGATAGGGAATATATCCCCATGTTCTAAAAATAGTAGGTACATAAAAAATATATGGATGTTAAATAAATAAATATTCATTACTTATCTTACAATCAATGAAATGATGATATATTCAATATATTTAATTATTATATATTAATCTATGATATATGGTTTAAAAAAGGTTTGTCTCCCTAGAAGACACACCACTGATAGGAAACTGTGCGACCAAAATAGTGTTATGTGACTATATGATTAGCTTAAATCAAGATATTACATAAACCTTGTGATGTTCAATGATAATGTTACATGGATATAATTGGGATAATTTCTAAATGATATATAGTTAGTTGATGATAATTATAGACCTATTTTTGGAAATAATTTTGATGGATTATTCTTATGTTATCGTATAACCTAACAAAACATTTCTTTCCATTTGTTAATTGTTTACTAGGATGTTATATAACTGAAGGGTCTATAAAGAGTATATCAAAATTCCCTATCCTTAAAGAATGTATCATTCCTTCTTCATAATTTTATTTTATCATTATCTCTTTATTGACAGCTTCATATATTCGTTTATTCCCGGGATTGTGTGGAAATAATAAAAATATTTTTACAAGAAAGTGGTCATAAGAGTTTTTGTTAATTAAAAGATAAGGGATCCATACATGTGATTCATATTTGGTTTATTTCATCCCCATAATCCAAATAGGTTGAAATATTATGCTTTAGTTAGGGAGCTAGTGTTGGGAACCATGTCCGGGTTACATGAATTACCACCATCACCTATCATGAATCCCATTGTGGTGATGACTAAAAGTGAAAACTTGTGATTTTGTCACGTTAATTGAATATTAGATGTCCCATGTAATAAAAAAAGTGTATAAGGGTATTCCTCAATAACTAATTTTGATTGTGTCACATATGAGGAAGGTATCATGTTTTTAAGAGTGATTGTGGTTGAATCATTAATTGATATTGTAGTTTCAAAACACATCACATGATTCAATGGTGAGTGCACGATCAATGAGCATGTGGTCCTATCAGGTTCACTAATATAACCCAAGATAGACCTATATAATTCATAAATGTACTGCATGGTATAATTATTACGACTAAAAATATTCTCACAAATAATGGATATAATGGCTTAGTCTCATGGGTACTAGAAAAAAAACACTTATTTTGGATATTGTTAACTTATCTTGATACACTAAATAAATTAATTTAATATATATGTCACATAATACTCTTAAAATATATAGGGGAATAAAAACTAAAAGGGAGATATTAACTTCATAGTAAGTGGTAACATACCAAAAACCATAATTTCTAGATATTAGATATATGAAAAAATAGAAATTAGGAAAAATATCTGATTTAACAATACATAAAACTATAATGGTTGAAAAAAATAAATAATTAATGACATTAAATCTCAATTGAGAAAACATCATCCAAATATATGAAATAGAAAACATCATGTATATAAGATGATTGATGTTATGTAGGAAAGAAAGTGGAAAAATAATAATCCTAAGATTTCATATCACTGTGAACTTGGAAAGCCACTTAACCATTAGCACATAAAACTATCAGTAGAGCCAAATGTCATAAAACTCAACCATTTCAAAACTAGATACTTACTAACCCATTATCATAACATTATATTTCATGATATATAATCCTTAACCCATCTCAATGAAGTGGGATAAAGGTATCAACTATATCACATTCTTTACATTTGTGTGCTTCTTTTGAAAAATAAATCACATCATAAAAAGAACCCATAAAATGAAAGATTTGTGTTATGAAGTTTCATAATAATTACATGAATAACCCATATAAATAAAATAGGTCTAATATTATACCTAATATAAAATCATTCAATTTTTATAAGGAACAAATGGATTACCATGAGTTTCATAAAATATCCAAATATTATCATAAATTGAATTGTATGATATAATAAATAATATCATTCAATGTAATAACATAATGAATGAATAAAATAGGGTGAAACAAAAAAATAATATGAGTTGGATATATTTTGACTAAAATGAATACCAAATCATAGAAATTTAATTTTGAAAACTTTTTTTTTCATCAGTGTAAAAGTCATAGGTACGAGTTTCTTTAAAAATGTTTTAATGGTGAATAAAAACCTATAATACCTTATTCATCCCATGATGGATTATAAACCAACAACCATAAGGATACAATAATTCATTATTTCATAGAATTTCATTGTTAAATATTTTCCATACCATTTAAAAATCATGAATTAGGGTCGTGGAGTAGTAGTCTGGAACCCATGAGTATTTTGAGAATCAGTCCCCAACCCACTCCTCATTTTTCTTTTTTCACACACACACTCATACACACACACACACACACCCACACATATATTTAGGGGGCCTTGAAAATTTTCATGGAACACTAGGGTTGTTTTATGCATCATTCCTTGACTAACATCTCGTATATCACACACAAACACACCCCTACACCCCCACATATATCGAGGACCTGGAGTAGTAATTTGGACCCCTATAAGTATTTGGAACATCATACCCTAACACAAACCTCATTTTTCAACTACTTAAACCCATATAATGGTTACACATAGATAACTCAATTACCAACAATTCTCAATACAATATATCGTTTCATTAGACAAAATAAACGATGGCTCGTTAATTTTATCCTGAGGAAAAACAATAATAACAATCCCATTAATCAATTTATCATTATTTATCTGAAAACTCATTCAATCAACAATGTTGAGCCAATAAACCCATTAAATACCATTATAAAACATGAAACATAGATATAATTCAATTCCATTAACACAATATTACCCTTTTACAATACATAAATCCCCATTTCATGGTTATTGGATAACCCCAGGTGTATCAAACTAGCCTAGTATCAAATCTCCAATAGGTTAAAAAAGATAAATGAATGGTCTTACAATCATAACATAATCTAATAATTATATAAATTTAAAATCAAATTTCCCTATTTGGAAAGTTGAACAACATGATTACATGAAAAATATCATGACCAAGACTATAGGGATTATCAATTAGACCATACAAATATAGACATCTAATGAAATATCACCATCTTGAAGCCATTAATATGTGTGTATAATGACTGAATTCAGGATGGAGGTGGAGATCTATGATAAAAACCTAGGATCAAGATCCAATGATACTACATAAATTAAAGACACGATAAAATACATCAATTATTGATGTATTCAACCGTCCCTAAACGGGAAAAATAATGGGGGTGAGAAGAATCTAAACAACGATGAAATTATATACCATAAAGGGTTCGATTTCTTCCAATAAATATTAAATTAACACCAGAAGAGTTTCTATGAGACTAGGAAATATATTTGGATCCTCCACAAGAGATAGAATATTTATTTTGTGGATAATGGGTAATCAGAAATATAAAACAAGGGTTAAATATTTTTAAAATAAAATTTCAGGGGTTTAAAATTCCATGTGAATATTTTCATAGATGGCCCTCGTGGTTTGACAAACCAGGTTCCATATCCATGTTCCCCTATTGTTTTAGGGATAATTAACATACCTAGGCATGATTATTATTTTCAAAACCATTTATAAACCCTATGAATGAACTTGTAAAAGGGTTCATGGTATGGTGAGGGTGACTCCATTGTTTGGTTAATCATCTCACTCCAATCCGATGGAAACAAATGGGGCCCACAGTTTCCTTGGAAAAACCACACAGTTTTCCATAACAATAATCCAAACATGCATAACCCCCAAGGCTTCCATAACTTACTAAATTCCCTTGAAAAAACCCCAAATAAAAACCCAATCATGGTATAATATGGTAAAACGTTCTTAAAAATGTGACCAATACATTTATATATTGGTAATAATTTTAAAAACGTCCCACATAATGATAGCTCTTCATCAAGAAATACTCCCAAGAATTGATATTCTTCTATATTGAAATAGTTCTCCCAATGGGACTACATATCTACTTCCCCCACCCATGTTTTCTCCTAAACATTATTATGTTGCCACATCAAATGGAATAATGACTCAACCTTTCCTCAAAATACTCTCTCACTGTGATCTGTAACGTGAATTAGATGATCCTCAAAGGGAACATCATCCACAATCTCATCATCATAAAAATAAATAAAATGATAATGGTTGGGATGATAGTTTCCAAGATATGACAAATGAAACAAATATTTAATAAAATATTACCTATGTGAAAAATCCAATTGATATACAACTACTTTAATCCTATCCATTCTAGGAAATGGTCAAACAAACTAGGTGCCAATATGCCCTTATTTCAAATGTAACAGTGACCCGATCATAGAGACACACAAAATAATATATGATCTCCCATTATAAACTCAAGATGTTGATCAGATAGATAATTTTAATACATTAGTATACCCTTTGAAATATTAATAAATTTCTAAGTTAATAGAACATGCTCTGACATCCCTCAAACAAGACATGATCCAAAAACTCCGACTCACCCACCCCATCTTTCATAAATCTTATTATCATAGAATACAATAAATACTCTCATATAGTTCCATTTGAATAATCATCTAATAACTATTTTTATCTTAAAAACATAAATAGTGAAATGTTATTCTCCCTAGAACCCCTAATGCCTAGGAAGTATTCCAAAATCATGTCCTCATTCACCAGAATAATACGATGTAATTTCCCATATGCCTATGGGTGAGAAGAATTATTCAAAAACACCTAGTTAATGAAATCAATATTCAAACCATTCCCTAAGTGAAATGTAAAACAAGAATCATGATATGGAACAATAATCTGTAAATCCACCTGAAAATTGACTATCTCTCAAAGATGAATATCACCCAACTGATCAGCCCTGAAATTTTCCCAGAAAAGCATAAAATGAGATTCTTTTCTAAATATATACACAATAATCTATGTTGTCACGTTCATCCATGGAATCCTCAGAATACCTGTAAAAAAATCCATGGTAATGTCATCCCATGTTTATTCAATAATGGAAAATGGATCTATAAATCTACATGGTCATTAATTCTTGTACATCATATGATGAAAAGTTTGGCATCATTTAACAAAACATAAAATTTCCATTTTCATTCTCAACTACTTATATTGTCAACATATGTTAAGGTACGTTTTTTCCAAGCCCTGATACACCTCCCTCTTCGATGCACGAAACTCATGTATCAACTCCACATGCATACACAAGGGAACAAAAACTAACATCTTGACATAGATGATATCATCTTCATATATACTCTAATTTAAAGGTGAGCCTCTTCGTTATAGTATTTCTCTAAATGTTTAATACTCTAGATCCTCATACTGAATCTCCATGATTTGGATCAGTAGTTTGAACTAAACTGATAATGATACAAGAATAATATTATCTTGGACCTCTTAAACCTCTATATGCATCTCATCGAATAAATCCATTATATTCCTCTCATAATTGGACTCCTGAATTTCCTACATTTTTGTATTTCAGATCGATTCATTTGTATATCTTTTTCTCTTCCATTAAATATAAGCTATATAAAAATAAATAATATCCATATACTGGAAAAATCTCTACATATAGTGATTAAAATTTAAATTTTAATAGATTTAATTTATGAGTTTGTGGTTATTATACATAATAGACCTATAGTTTTAGAAATTTCACAAACACCTTAAAGAATATAACAGAATAGTAATCTTGGGATAATGCATGGGATACTCTTACTTGTGTGGCCTCAACTATCAGGATCCTTATTCAATGAATAAATCTCTCTACATCAACACTACCCCATGATTCATCTCTAATTCCTAAAACACATGGATTAATCCTCATCCAGCTTAGTTAGAATCTAAATTTGTGTAGTAGTAAAACACTTATTCAAATCGCAGATGAATTTCACAATCATCGTACCATATTTATTTCCTTCTTGGTCAATCCAAAAAGTGATTCTTCCAAGAGATAAAATTCCTAAAGATCCTCTTATAATAATCCACAACACCAAAAAAAGCATCAGATATCCAAAACGTTATCGGGATTATCCAAAGAATGAAAATTCATCAACATTAAATGGGTCCACCAAAAATCCATCATTTCAAGTAATGGGACCCATAAAATGTACCATATTGATCTAGAATTTAGTCAAATATGCCTTTGTGTATAATTGGTTATTTATTAGTATGACCATGATGATTTTAATAAGTTTGGTATGATCTTCATGAGTCTAAGAGTAGATAAAGATTTCATCCACAAAAAAGAAAAAAAACTAATACAGGTAAGGGTGAAATATTGGGTTCATCAAGGCCATAGATATTATAGGTTTGTTTTTTAATCTAAATGGAATTAAAACTAATTCATATAATCTATACATGGTTATAAAAGTAGTATGGGGTATATGAGTAGGTACAACCCTTATACAATGATACCAATATCTCATTTCAATATATGAAAAAACACAACAACCCTTCAACTATTCAAATATTGCATTGATACAATGATGTGGATACTGATTTGTTACAGTCATCTTGTACGACATGCGATAATCTAAACATAAATGCAATGTCATATCCAAATTTTTAGAAAAAAAACTAGAGGACACCAAGGTAAAATAATCAAATTGATAAACCCCCTATCCAAAAATTCATCCATTATATTATTAATATCATTATTCTCTATTGGTTTTACTCATTAAGGTGGAATGGAAACTAGTTTAGCTCCATGAATTAAATCAATTACAAACCCAAAATATCTCTTGGGGTGGATGGACTGTGAATTATTTAAGAAAAAAATCTTGAAATTGATCTAATATGGGTAGGAAGAAAATTTGTTTGTCACCACCATTATCCAAAAGAAGACTCGCAACCTATGTTGTGATATCCCCTAGATGTGGAAAAAATTTCCCATTATGGTGTGATAGGATTTCCCACTCTTGGTGATTTACATAACTGTTTCCATAAAACTACATAAAGGTTACTCTCCTATGGTAAAAATAATTTTGGGCTCAATATGATACTAGCAAGTCCATACATATTTTAAATCTGAACATGTCATCTCACGTATGTATATATTTTAATGGAGACGACACTAAAAAACCATAAGTGAATACCCCTTTCATGTATAGATTTTCATCAAATGTACATCTTGTGGTGTGTTGATTGTCTAACCCCACTAACAAAATCCACCGTTAGACTCAAACCATACAGATGTTGTGAATACATATAACAATGTGAGGCTCTTGATTAAAATAAAGTTAGAAAAAGTTTATAATATAAAAAAATGTTACCTTTATCATTCTATAACCCAAACTCACTATAAATAAGTGAAAAATTATATTCATGAAACTATCAAGCCAATAGACACTATGATGTGGTCTAAGGTCCCTATAGTGCACCGATATACTGATATGGGAACACTGTCTTTGAAGTACCATGTTTTATACCTCAACCAATACATACATTAGTACTCCAAATTATATACTTGTATGGTTTAGAAGACCCCCATCCCATATATTGGTTCAATCTAGTTATCCATCACTACCCTTTTATCATGGATTCTGGTAGAACAACTATAGATTTAAAATACTTACAAAATATAGTCACTCAGCTGATGGTCAAGGACACATTCTGAGAAGGTGAACCACCGTACCACATTATTAGAGGTACATTAATTATTTAAATGAGAAACATAACCATATCCTTAGATACATTAGTTTTCACGACCCTAAAAAACATTCTAATAACAATTCTTCCTTCCCTCAGAAAGATTATGTCCTAGTCATCCATCAAAAAGCACACAAAATCTACTATAAGTATCATTATTGTTCCTCTCCCAAATGAGATCAGAGTCCACCTATGTAATCATGTTAAATTTGATAATATTAACCTAGGACTAAATATCACATTTTATGTAAATCCTGAAAATTATTCTCTATAATAGACATATATCATACTAGAAATCAAAAAAAGCACTACAAATTGGTGAACTTACCATCATATTCTATCACTAAAATGATCCAATGGATCTACTATATAAACCCTTCCTCTCTCTCCTATCTCAATTTTTTCAGATAAAATTTCTCTAGGATATTCTCATGAATTTCCTCCAATAACATGCCCTCCAACTACTCATACCAATCCTAAAAATGCCACCATTTAATGGTTTGAGCTCATAACATATAATCATCCAGGTTGACTCTTTTCTAAAAAAGATTTATTAAGTGTACATTAATTTTATAGGTGGAAACAATCCAAAACTCAGCTACCTCAGGCCACCCACTACATTTAAGGACGAATGTTGCTACTACTAGAACACCACGGTCATCTTAGAAATATTGTACATATCGAAACATGGGTCTCATTCCATAAACTGCATAAAGTGAGTAAACTTATCATGGAACTACTCTACCAAACCATTACCTAGAACTATCGGGATCTCTATTCCCGCTACTAGAGGCAAATTTATAAAATGTTCTCATGTCATCCTACCAACAGAATTCCATCTTGTTGTGATGTCTCTATAATTCCAAATGTGCATACTCGATTAAAACACATCATTAAAACATTTTCAATTGATAGATTCACATAAATCCATAAAATGTCACCCTGATTACAATGGCCATGGTCATAAATGAAGGATTATCATTACCCTCATCCATCCAAAACAAGGTCCATGGCTAACACTTGGTAAAAAATATTTAATTTTAAAAAATATACTAGAAACCCATTTCTTAAACATGTAATATTTTAAAATATATCATTTTCTACAATTATCAATTCCTTATTTGCGATCCATTTCATTTTTAATGTTACAGAAATAAATAAAATCATTTTAATTTCCATAAACCATCTAAGGAATTTCTTTTCAATACATATGGAAAATGATGGATGTCATATAAAACTGTGAATTCCTAGAATGATTAATCCATAATCTACTCTCATTCTATAACAATTACAGAGTAAAATATCTAAAAAATTACATCACACAACAGTTGAATCACTCATTTTGAATTAATGGTATTCTACAACAATATACATCATAAACAAAAATACTACACTCATTTGCTAGGTTCCCGCCACCCCAAATAGGTCAGCTACTCCCATAAAAAAGCTCATGTCCATTTATGGACTTATCCTAGCCACATGTGTACCTTTTTATAATAATAATAAAAATGAAAATAAAAGAAAACCACCATTAATTCCACTTTTCAATACCTCGACCTAGGTTCCACATTACAATTCCTCTAGCTAGTTCATCACATGACCTCAGACAGTCCTCGTATAATTCTAGATACCAACAACTAGTAGTGAGGGTCAAATTTTCTATATGGGGATACTATTCAATATTTAAGATAGTGTTACCTCTTTGGGAAAAAAATTCAAAATATTTATCATAAATAATGAATAATAAAAACCATCCAATGGATAAATCCAAAATATGCAATATAACTATAAAGTAATGAAGTTACTTTGTCATATCATACATGTGAAAATTGTCTAATGATCTCTCAAAATAAAGAAACAATGAAATCTCACATGGGGTCAGGACATCATGATTGATTCCCTCTTTCATTCTTCATCTTGAATCCCGACACATCTATCTAACAATCATCTCTTTCCCTTATATTATCCATCACACATGTGATCTGTTTGAGTACTAATCATGTGGCCCAATTATGGAGTGAATAAAATATAATATGACACATATAATTATTTCCCAATCAATATCTAGTAAATAATAGGTTAGGTATTTGTATAGATAATAAATAACATTAATTAAAGTAACCATGATGAACATTCATTATTAGTCAACCAACTATATATGCCTCTTGGTTCTCTGTAACAGCTGAACTAATCATATCTTCTTCACCTCATGATGATGTCTGAACCATCTACCATTTGGATATCATAAATCATTATTTCATTAGATATCAATATTAGTTTTACAATATATCATTTCAAAATCATCCATTGGAGTCCTAAAGTAGTAGTTTGGAACCCAAAATGTATTTGAAGAATCAATTCCTGGCCCACATATCAGTTTTTTGAGTTTCACGTATATATATATATATCATTGGCCAAGAGTATTATTTTGATACCCCATGTGTATTTGTTGCATCATATATTTACCCAAAACACATTTATCACATTCACACACACACACACATATTGGGGTCCTAGAGATGCAATCTGGTACACCATGGGTATTTGGAGGATTAATCCCGACCCCAAGACTCACTATTCAGATACATATACCCTTATCATAGATTATCATTAAAAACACATTTATAAATAATTATAAACATGGTGAACCAATTAATTTATCAGACAAAAAAAATTCTCCACAATTATTAAAAGTCATACAATAATTATTTACCCATTAATACATTTATTATCATTTATTTCACAACTCATTAACCCTTCGAGAATATACTGATAAACACTTTAAATAACATTATTAATCATGAAACAAGGATTAGTTAAATTCAATTAACACATCCGTACCCATTTTAAAATATATAAACAATCATCTCCTAAATCATTTTCCATCCCATTGGTTCGCATTAAGATCGTTCTCAAATATCTAAGGGGTCTAATGATATATATGAATGGTCTCAAAATACAAAGTGAAATGATTATTTATTTCAATTTAAAATTCAATTTCAAAATATGAAAATGTAATGATAAATTGAAATCATATGGAAATTATCAGTACTATTGGAATTGGAAATTAGATCATGTACCCCATGATTATTGATGAATTATTGTCATCCTGTAGCCGTTAATTCGATATAGAACAACTAAATCCACACCTATCGACGAGATCTAAGAATAAATTTTATAATTAAGATCCAACGAAACAATATCCATTAAACCCTAGATCTAAACCATTAACATTATTGGAATTTAAAATTCTCTAAAGGGTATGAAATTCCAGAGAGATACAAATATAAACAATAAATAAATTACATAATATAGATAGTTTTATTTCTTTATCTATATCATTGATTCACACCAAATATAAGGTTCATGGTGACTAGGAATAATCATGGGAGCCTCTAAGAGAAAATTATTTAATATAATGTTGATTTTGGGTCATTGGGTATATAATAAATGGGTTCAAGTATTATTTAATTATATTTTGGGGGATTAATATCCCTCACACACTATTTCCAAGGTAGGGCATGGTACATGAAAAATTGTGTGCCCTAACATTGTTCCCCTACTATATCGACTACATGCCTAAACCAAGTTGCGAACACGATTTGGAAAAAAAGACCAACCAAGAAAAAAATATTTCCAAGGTTGGATATTTTGGGGATGGTGACAACATAGAATGATTAAACTATGCAGATCTTCCTATGGCTCAGAATGGGGAACATAGTTTCCTAAAGAAAATGGCTTGGTTTTACCTATCCATGCACCGATAGTGAACTAACCCTTGTGAGTCCAATATTCTCAAAATTCACTTGAAAAAAACCCAATGAAAAAAACCAAGTTATAATCGAATAAATGATAAAATGTAACTAAAAAAGACCACAATACATCCCTAAAAAGGTAATGATGTTACAAATTACATCATTATGGTCAACTAATATGGGTGGTCAAGAAAAACCTAAAACAATGCTTCATAAAGGCAGTATTCTAAACACAAATATAGTAATGAAAATTATTATTTTCTTAGTATATGGAAGAAAATTGAGGCTTCTCAATTATAATAATAACATATTAGCACTCCAGTGATGATAATGTTAGTCTTATTCCATGGGTATGGTTTGGGTTTAAAATAAATAAAATAAAATTATTATTATAATTCACATGACACATTCATTAAGATGATAAACATATTATTTATGAAGACTTTATATTTATGGGTGTTAGGTTATTTTTTGGTGTCTATGGAATTTATGGTATTTAAAGGACATCATGGAGGTAAATTATTGGTTGGGGGTGAAATAAATATTAAAACAGGAGTAGTGTATTTGAATTGTGAGAGTGTTCTCTTTTTATAAGGGATGAAAAATGAAATTTTGGAAACAATAATCATTTTTTCAATAATTCCATGAATCTATTAATTGTTTATTGGATAAAAAGTGTTAAAATTTGCAGTTTGGGACAACAATAATCTAAAAAATATCAGAATATTATTTTCAAAAAATTTAAAACGTTTTTTCCATATCACCAAAGAGAAATTGATTTTTACATTTTTAATTTCACCATGGTTAACTATTTTTTAATCTTAATAAATTAAATTTTTATGTATAGTTAACATTGAAATAAATACAATATTTTTATCTTATTATTTCACCCCTGATTTTTGGTACCTAAAATTTTATATATGTATTTTATGTACATAATTTTTTTATGTCTCTAGAGGTCCTAAAGGGATTTTTACTTGTTATTTTATTTTATGGACATTCACAGTCTGATCACAGATTGTAAAATCCATGTAATACTTCTAGAAAACCAAGCAACTATTGCAATGGGAATTTTTTAGGTTCACAGTAAGAAACCTAGTTTTTCCCAATCATGAAACTACCTAAAAGAGACCACACAATGAATTATAAATAGGAATAGAAAGGTTGGCCCATGTTTTTCCTATTCATGAGAGACTACATTTTAAAGGGTAGTTTAGCCAGTGGATTGTGCATAGTTAGCGCACAATGTTTCTAAATGTTGGTTGCAGTAGTTTACTCAATATGGGAGGGGTAAATTGAGTTACTATAAAAATTTCTATTACAAAAGTATTGTTTTAAGAGAAATTCGTTTACCCAAAAAATAGATACAGCCCAGTTAATCAAGGTTATACTATTATAAGAGTTTGACTGTTTAAACAATTTCATAGAAGATTAATTAATTCTCATTAATCTTTATATGTATTATTAATATAACTTTTGAAGTTATCTTACTAAGAAAAATCGGTTATAACTTTTTTCCAAGACTAACTATCAAGGTAAGATTAGATTTTTTGGGATTATCCAATAGTGCAGTAAAACAGAGAAGTCTAAATTTAAATAGCATTGTAGATATGAAACAAGTGGTTCAGTCTCATGCCGATACCTAATACACTCCACTTGGTGATCATATTCCACCAAGCAGTTTATATAAATAATATATTATCCAAACCCTGGATCGAGGTTGACAACAGTACACAGATTGTCCAGGTCACACAGGTTCCTCCTCCACAGTTTTCGTGGGAAAACAAAAATAATAACCAGGACACATGAGGACCTCTTACACAGTTTTCATGGGTATACAAAAGTATAAAGAGTTTAGTTTAAGGATTTAGAAATCCTTCAGTTTAGCACAAGATTCAGTGTTTGTATGGAATATACAGAGTACACACACTGCTCAAAAGTAAGTAAAAAATCACTGAGAGAGATTATTTAAGAGTTTAGAAGGCTCTAGTGATTTTAAGTGCAGCTCTGGACTCCTTTGACTAAACAGAGATGCTTCTGAGTCCTTCTCTGGTTTTTTGTCGTGAAAAAGAGAGTGTCGTAATTCAGCATGTGTTCTTCACGAATGTTGATAATGTGAAGATGTTCTATGGATTCCAGTGTACTTTGTATGTTCTTTAGTAGTGTCGGATCTCATGTATGAGACAATTATTTCTTTGAAATTCTTGCAATGACTTCTTTATGGTCGTGCTCACAGGATTGTTTTTCGTTCAATATCGCGTGCTGTGGTTGTTGGGCACTCTCCACTCATTATCATCGAATGAATGTGTTTTAGCCTACAGGTTCCATGTATTTTGTACCTCATACCTCATACTATGTCTACAAAGAAACATTAATTATGTCAGTGCATTAAAGATATCAAATATGATAGTTAAACACTAAATTGAAAGACGAAAAAATAGATTAAGAAACAGTGTCACAGTATGTTATGCAAACAGTGTATCCTTCACACGATGTCTGAGTGTCACGGTCTGAGTGTCACGGTTTCTAGTTTATGGTGTCTTGCTCATGGTGTCTTGCTCACAATGTCTTTATTACGGTGTCTTGTCAGCACGGTGTCTCTGTTTACGGTGTCCCGCTAATGGTGTCTTGCTTACGCTATTTTTCCTTCACTGTGTCTCGCATTACGGTGTCTCGCTTACAGTGTCTAGCTAACTGTATTAGGCTTAACGGTGTCTTACATACGGTTTCAAGCTGCATGGTGTCTTGTACTTAAGAAAATAACAGTATTCAGACATAAACAGTAATATGCATGAAGTGGATTGAGCATAACCATTATAAAGCATGATTGAACATGAAACATAAATACACATGATTGGATATAATTTAGAAGTTAACAAGGTTGAATGACATTTCGGATAATTGATGGGATTTTTGATCATTAAAACATGATTAATACATGAGGAGTCCAAAAATCTACCCCTTTTTGATAATCCCAAACAATGCACAATTAAAGTGTAAAATTGATGCAACTATAGAGAAAATAACATATAGGAACTCTATGAAGAAAATTCTCCCCCTTTTGGGATTATTAAAAATTGGAAATAATAGAGGGTAAACAGTGCACATTCCATTAAGAGTAAACAGTTCAGTACAAAATAAAAAGAGATACAAAAATAATAACATCCCCCTCCAAAAATAAGTAAACACTTGTCTTCTTTAAGGATTTTCCTTCTCTTTTACTTTATCAGCAGCAGAATATGTAGACATAGGGGCTATGGTTGATGTAGAAGAAGACAGAGAGATGGTAGATAGATAGGGTAAATGGAGACCTTCAAAGACCGATGGAGCCAAGGTAGGAGCAGTAGAAGATCATGGTTGTTGCTGATCAATAATTACAAGCCTGATCTGATTGAGAGCTTGGCCAACAGACATGGTAGTTGAGGCTAAGGCAGAGGTGAATGTAGACAGTACAGGTCTGAGAGGTGCACCTGCTGGAGCAACAACTGCTTTACTCTGGACATGAAGATAAGGTCTCAGGAGTTTGATGAAGTCTGCAATAATTTCTCCACCATACAACATGGATTTTTCATAGTCATATTTTTTTTCCATGAACTTGTCCAATAATCTGGTATACATGGTTAGATTTTGGACATGGTTTTTGAATGGTTGAGTTAGAGGAGGAATTCACAGAATCTCTACAAGGTATTTGAAGTGGTTGTTCATATCAGTCTTGGAGAAAATTCGGTTGAAATAGAAATCTACATTCATAGAAATCCCTTGCTGGGCATCATTAGAAACCTTGGAATGAATTTCCACAAGGTCAATAACTCTATCACTATTCATGACAACTTCAGAGAAAGAAACCACATTAAAGCCACTAAAATAATTATGAAGTTCTTAATTTACTATAGATCTGAGAAAAGAACTATCCAAGGAAGGTGTAGTGGATTCACTTAGGGTATTTGAAGCTCTAATGGTTGTGGTCAGAGATTTGAGCCAATTCAGTACCTTTTGAAGACAACTAGTGTACTCATCAGTGAGTTTATTTAGTTCCACCACAAGCTATCTCATTTCCTTCAACAACTGTTTGTGCCTTTCTACAATATTTTCATCGAAGGATAAAAAATATGGGTGAATATTATACACAACATCTCGAGAGATTTGAGAAACAGTTGGTTCTAAAGGAGTAGTAGCAGGCTCAAATATTGAATGCATCTCTATCTGCATTTCTTCCACCATGATTCTTAGGGTTGCAACATCATTACTATGAAAATTATTTTCAACTCTAACTTCTTGAATTTCATGGAGCATCTTTGGTTGGATTTTCCTGATAATTTTCTCCAAAATTAGTGAGGCATCTCTCTCACTCAGATTTGTCATAGCACGAGTTTGGGAGTTAATAAGATTCTCAACTCCATATAATATAGTTTCTTCAATGTCCTTCAGATCATCTTTACTGACAAAAGACAGTTGTTCAATTAAAGGTTCAGGTGCAGGAATTGGTACAGAGGCAGGTTCTGGTTCCGGTTCTTTCTCAGGTGAAAAGTTAGAAACTGACTTCAACTGAAACAGGGATGATAGATCAAGCCGGGTTGTAGTAACCTGCTGAGACTCACTCATATCATAAAAACTAAGAAATTTTTACTGAGTATCCATTGGACCTAGCTCAGTTGGATATGAGGCTTTATCAGGATCATGATTTTGGGTTTCCAACCCCTCAACAGGTGCTTCCATTTCATGATTGAGAGTCTCAGGAGCTTGATATAAATCCATAGTTTCATCTCTATGTTCTTAATTCATCTCTTGTCTATCCATATGAATGGCTATCTCCATCCTCTCTTCAGTAGAGGGTATTATTTCAGGAACAGGTTGTTCCTCAGGGAGTTCTTCCATATTTTCTTCTTCCATAACAAGGAGTTCCTCTATATTTGATTCTTCTATAACAGGGAGTTCTTCTAGATTTGATTCTTCATTAACATGGAGTTCTTCTAGATTTTCTTCTTTCAAACTAGAGATTTCTTCAAGAATTTCTTCTTACACAATAAGGAGTTCTTCTAGAATAGACTCTTCCATGGCCTACTGCTCAGATTCTGTCAGACCTGATTGTTTTTTAGTCTCATGTTGTATTTACAGATTTCCATCTTCATTTGGGGTAGGAACATCCTTTTTAATAACAACAAGATGAACAATAGTCATTTCTTCTTCAACAAGAACTTCTTCCCTATGAGGTACTTTAGCTTATTATTCCACTTCTTCTGAATACTCACCACGTTCATCTGGTTCCAAACCAGGATCAGAAATGTCTTTCAGCCTTGATGGATAATCCACAGGATTAAACTTCTCATAAACATTATCGTTGTCTTCCACCCATTTTGTTTTCGATGGATTCCTATTTATCTTCATTCTCCTGATGGTGGATTTATAGATATAGTACTCATAGTCCATAAGAACATCTTCATTATGTCCAACTACGCCTTTTGCAACAAGCATGGCTAATATCATCCGAGAGTAGAACATAGAAGTGGACTTTGATATAACATGGATCAACTCACAGATATTGTAGATGATGTACATTCACAGGTTAATCTCGTGTCCATTCTCCATAAGATGAATTAAAAACAAATCATGAAGCTTTCATACAAAAAATCCACCTTTTCATGGACTAACTAGATTTTGAATACACTTAAATTGAAACCTTGTTTGCCCATCATGTTCAGCAGCTATGGCACATCTCTTGGTGCCATTTCTGGTTAGGATTTTCAGAGCATCTTCAAGGCCAAAGAAATTAGTTGAAGGTGGATTTTATCTCTAATAATCATTAAAAATTCCTTCTAGAGGTATCCTAAGGAATGCTACACATAACCTTGACGAGAAGGAGCATCATTGGAAATTATTATAGCTCCTCACAACAAAACATTCACCAGAGTCAATAGATAACTATGCATGCTGGTATAAATTAGCTACTAACCAAGGATAGATAGGTCTTTTCTACTTTGAGAACCACTCTAACCAACCTTGTTCTTTTAACACTTTCAAGACTATATATTTTCTAGGTAAAATCCATTCGGGGAAGATTTCATTCTCAGGAAAAACTCTTCAATTTAATAGGTTTGGATTCAACGGTCATTCGGGTGTCAGCTTGGGTGTTATCTTCTTCTTCTTCAGGCAGCAGTTCTCAGGTGTGGATGAAGATGGATGTTTCACTCTTGGAATCCACCGAAGGTTTGAGAGAGAGAGAGAGAACGAGATAAGGGGTTGCAAGGTTGAAGGGGTTCAAAACGAAAGAGAATCCGAGTGAAGATCGGAGTGAAAATTTTTGTTTTATCTTTTGGTAATGTCAAATGTCACAAAAATAAAAATGCGGGAAAGTAAAAGAGGTGAAATAAAAATTAATGCGATACAGGTTTAAAGAGAAGCATAAATAATTTTCATGGTGAAACCGTTAATGGTTGTTACCGTGCGACATTGATCAGTCGTCATGGTGACATAGTGAGTGGTCACTACAGTGAGACAGTGAGTGAACGTCATAGTGAGATAGTGAGTGAATGTCACGTTGAGACAGTGAGTGAACATCATGGTGAGACAGTGAATGTCAGACCTTAAGTACAAAGTGCTAATGGTGAGACCGTAAACATGAGAGAGAGTAACTGAGAAACCGTAATCATGGAACAGTAAAGTAAAGAATAGTAAAATGTTGAACAGTAAGACAAGTAAGATATCTATTTGAGATTTATCATTCCAAGATCATGTATGATTTAGTCTATTCTATTAGAATTTAATGGTTTAGTTAATATATCAGAATTTTGAAATTCAGTACCAATGAATTACAAGGTGATATCAACTTTTTGATATTGATTTCTCAAAAGGTGATGTCATACATCAATATGATTTGTCCTAGAATGTGAAAAAAGATTTTTTAAGATGTTAATAGCACTCCTGTTGTCACAATTTATTGGTATATGTCTGAATTGATATCCATAATCTAGTAATGTCTGTTTCATCCATAAAATTTTGGCATAACCACTTCCTGCAGCTATGTATTCAACTTCTGCAGTAGATAATGCAACAGAATTTTGTTTCATACTACACAATGCTACTAGTGAATTTCCTAAAAGGTAATATGTTCCAGAGGTTCTCTTTCTATCTATCTTATAGCCACCAAAGTCAACATTAGAATAACTAACTATTTCAAATGATTGTCCTTTAGGATAGAACAGTCCTAGATTGCGTGTATGCTTGAGGTATTTGGAAATTCTCTTTAGTGAATTTAAATGAGGTTCTTTAGTATTTTCTTGAAAATGAGCACACATACACACACTAAACATAATATCCGTACGGCTAGTAATTAGGTATAGTAAACTTCCAATCATTCTTCTATAAGTGTTTTGATCAAGAGATTTCCCATCTTCATCAAGATCCAACTTACAGGTGGTACTCATGGGTGTGTCACTAATTTTATTTCATTCCAATTCAAAATGTTCTAGAAGATATCTAGTATATTTACATTGATTTAAAATAATTCCATCTTTATTTTTAATGATTGAAATCTAAGAACGAATTTTAGTTCACCCATTAAACTCATTTCAAATTCGTTGTTCATCAATTTAGAAAAATCAATACATAATTATTATTTTTTGAAGATCTAAAAATAATATCATATACCTAGATTTGAACAACTAAAACATCATTATAAATTCGTTTTATAAAGAGGGTAGGATCAGCTACTCCTTTTGTAAAACCTTTGGAAATAAGAAAAGTACTCAATCTATCATACCACATTCTTGGAGCTTATTTTAAACCATATAAGGCTTTTGATAGTTTGAAAATATGATTGGGAAAATGAGGATTTATAAATCCAGGGGGTTGTTCAAAAATTACATCCTCACCTATATACCTATTTAAGATTTCACTCTTAACATCCATTTGATATAGTTTGAAATTCAGATGTGCAACATAAGAAATTAGGATTCTAATGGCTTTATGTCTGGCTACTGGAGCAAAGTTCTCCTCATAGTCAATTCCTTCTTCTTGACTATATCCTTTTTAAATTAATCTAGCCTTATTCCTAACTATATTTCTAGCTTTATCTACCTAATTTATAAACATCTATTTAGTGTTAATGATAAAAGTGCCCTTGGGTCTTTCAATAAGATTCCAAACTTTGATTCTTTCAAACTGATTAAGGTCTTCTTGCATAGATATTACCCAAAATTCATCGTTAATGGCATCATTAATGGTTTTAGGTTAAAGTTGTGACAAGAAGGCTTGATGTTCAACTAGATTTCTAAGATAATCTCTAGTTTGTGTTACTTTCTCTAAGACTCCTACAACAGAATCTATGGGATGATTTTTAAGGGTTCTAACATTTCTAAAATAATAGGGACATGTGATTTCAGGTTCATCAATAGAATCTGGTTCATTATGACTCGATTTTAGAGAATTTCCAAATTTGGAAGTTTTCACGGATTCTTTCACAGAGGAATTTGAGGATTTTGAGTTGAAGTTCAGATTTGATTCATCATCCTCTAGATTTTCTAGGATGGTTCTAGGTTCATGTGGATCTGTTTCATCAAACATGATATGAACAGATTCTTCCACACATTTAGTACTCTTATTGAATACTCTAGAATCATTAATTGATATTGAGTAACCTAGGAAAGTTCCTTCATCATTTTTGGATGAAAATTAGTCAAGATTATCTTTAGTGTTGAGAATAAAGACTTTGCAACCAAAAACCCTTATGTTATTATCCTTAGGCTTCCTATTGTTCTAGAGATCATACGGTGTCTTTTTAAGAATTGGTCTAATCAAGACTCTATTGATTATGTAGCATGTGGTATTAACAGCTTCAGCCCAAATGTAAATAGTTAAATCATATTCTCTAAGCATTATTCTAGCAATTTCTTGCAAGGTTCTATTTCTTCATTCTACAACACCATTCTATTGAGGTGGTCTAGGGGTAGAGAAATTGTTACGATAACCATTTTGTGAGAAAAAGGATTGAAACTCTTTATTTTCAAACTCACGGACATGATCACTTCTTAAAGATTTAAATTTGAGGCCACTAAGATTTTCTACAGACATGGAATTCTTAGTAAAATAAGAGCAGTCTTCACTTTTGTGAGCCAGGAAGAAGGTCCAGGTATATCTTTAAAAATAATCTACTAGAACATAAACATTGTGCTTCCCATTTAAACTAGAAACTCTAGATGGTCCAAACAAATACATGTGAGCCTGTTAGAGAGTTTGAGAAGTAGAAACCTCTTTCATTGATTTGAAATAGATTTTGTGATGTTTTTCCTTTTGACAAGGATTACACACTTTGTCATTTAGAAACTCAAGTTTGGGTAAGTCCTTAACTAGGCCTTTTCTATTTTGCATTCTAAGGGAGTGAACATTAATGTTTCGTAGTCTCCTATTCCATAGCCAAGACTCGTTATGAAATAAACTTAATCATGAAACATTTTGAGAAGCTAAGGAATCTTAATTAACAGAATAAACATTCTCATTCCTTGATACCGAAAATAACTATTCATTTTTGGAATTAAAGAAATTATATGCATGATTTTCAAATTTAACATGAAATCCATCATCACATAATTGTGAGATAGTAAGATGATTATATTTTATTCCATCAACAAACAATACTTAAGAAATTAAAATCGAATCATAGTAAACAATCCGGAAAAATCCAATGATCTTAACTTTTTCATTGTCACCAAATGTTACATTTCCTCCATCTACTTTTATCAGGTTCTTGAAGCATAAGTAGTCACCTGTAAAGTGCCTTGAACATCCACTGTCCAAGTACAATAGATTTTTACAGGAGATCATTAAGAAGCTTTCCTATAACATGATCATGCAAAGACATATTTTGGTACCCACACTTTTTTGGGTCCAGTAACATTAGTAATAAGTGATTTAGGAACCCATATTTGTCACATAGGATTACTATAAGCATTATGTAAAGTATTTAATAAATAAATAGTATTTGGTCCACAAAAACATTAAACATTTGAGTATGTATCATTACATTAACTAGTTGAACTGTGACCAGAATTGGGAACAAAATTATATGAACTAGATTTTGAAACAAAATTCATTCTACCAGGGGTTATTTTACCAGGTTGATAACCAATCACATTAATATATTTGGGGGAATTCATTTTCCTAGAATTTTGGTATGGGTATTTTTCACATTAGTAAACTTTTCTAAGTTGCTTTTTAATTTCTCATTATACATTTTTAATTCATTATTTTTTTTGATCAGTAGAGAATTTTTCTCCTTTTCAGTAGTAAGTTCATATTTTTCATTTACCATGAGATCTTGTTGTTTCTTCAATGATTTATACTTATCTTTTAATTCATTGTGTGTCTCTTCAAGCATGCTACATTATTCAAGCATTTATTCTATAGTCATATTTTCATAGTCACTTTCCTCTTTAGAATAGTATAAATTATGTACAGAAGAGTTCAATGTTACCTCAGATGTGTTTGTCATAAAACCCATATTGGATTTGTTATCTTATTCATCATGTGATGTCTCTGAGTCTCTTGAACAATCCTTAGAGGCACTCCAAGTTTCCTTCATTGCCTTTTTGTACTTCTTATCCGTGTCCTCATATTTCTTCTTATACTTGAGATTTGGATAGTTATCCTTTATATGTCCTTTGCGCTTACATTCATAGCATACTATTTCATCAATTTTGTCACTTCTTTTCCATTCCTGATTCGAGCTTCCTATTAGATCATACATGCCCTTGAAGTTAGGCTTTCTTAAAAAGTTATTCTTTTTGTAGAATCATTTGAATCTTATAGCCAGTTGATCCATCTCCTCATCACTCTCAGGTGATGATTGTTTAGTGGTGGAACTTTCTACAGAAGAGTCCATTTTCCCTTTGTCTTTGTGCTTCAAAATGGTTGTCTTGAATGCTAAAAATTTCCTCTTTGGTTCATCATCCTCTTCTTTGTTAACTTTCAAATATTCCTCATACATCATCAGTTTCTCAATGAGTTATTTTACAAGTAGCTTGTTGATGTCTCACAATTCTCTAATTGAGATAGAGGTTCCCCTCTATCTGTCTGGTAGACACCTAAGGATTCTCATGATATGTTCTTTAGCAGTGTCTTCACTTCCAAGAGAAATAATTGTGTTGTCAATATCATTGAACATGATATACATGTCAAAAATAGGCTCATCAGGTTTCATTTTAAAATTATAATATTTTATAGTATAAGTATTAAGTCTCATTTCCTTTACAATAGATGTACCTTCATGTGAGACAGACTAGGTATCCCAAATTCCATGGGCAGTTTTACAAGAAAAAATTCTATTAAATTATTCATCTCTAAATTACTAGTTCAGAGCATTCATGGCTTTGCAATTGTTATTTTAGGCATGTTTTTTAGGTTCAACCCATGTAATTCTTTCAGTCACAGTGAGTTTTTATTCATTATAACGGATGACCAAATTTTAATGCTCATACTCTCTAGATGCATTTTCATTTTAATTTTCCATTTAGGATAATTGGTTCCATTAAATAATGGTGGTATGTTGGTTTCAGAACCTTCCAATCTATTATCAATACTAAAAAATAACTTTATAAGAGCTATAAATTTAGAATTATCAGAAATTTACAGATGATTAAAGTAAAACTATAATCATAGTTTAGTAATATTACGCAAAGTCCTAATAAAGCATACTATGTTACCAAATGTTGGTCGGTGTAATTTACTCAAGAGGGGGGGGTGAATTGAGTAACTATAAAAATATCTATTAAAACAATATTTTTTTAAGAGAAGTGGTTTTCCCCAAAAAGAGATACAAACCAGTTAATCAAGATTATACTGTTATAAGAGTTTGACTGTTTAATCAACTTCTTAGAAGATATATTAATTCTCAATAATCATAATATGTATTATTAATATTACTTTTGATGTTATCATACTATGACAAATCAGTTATAACTTCTTTCCAAGACAAACTATCAATGTGAAATAATTGTTTTGTTGATTATGCAATAATGGAGTAAAACAGAGAAGACTAATTTTAAATAGCACATATGATATGAAACAAGTGGTTCAGCATCAAGCCGAGACCTAATCCACACCACTTGATGATCACATGACACCAAGCAGTTTATATAAATAAGCTTTGATCCACACCCTGGATCGGGGTTTACAACAGTACATAGGCTGTCCAAGTCACACAAGGACCTCTTCTATAGTTTTTGTGGGTAAAAAAAATAATAACCAAGCCACACAGGGACCTATTCCATAGTTTTTGTGGGTAAACAAAAGTATAAAGAGTTTAGTGTAAGGATTTAGAAATCCTTTAGGTTAGCATAGGAGTTAGTGTGTGTATGGAATATACAGAGTATGCACACTATCCTATGTAAGTAAAAGAATCACTAAGAGAGTGTAGATATGAGTTTAGAATGCTCTAGTGATTTGAAGTGTATCTCTGGACACCTTTTATTAAACAGAGATACTTCTGAGTCCTTCTTTTGTTTTTTTCTTGAAAAACAGAGTGTCATAATTCATCTTGTGTTCTTCATGATTGTTAATAATGTGAATATTTTCTCTGTATTCCAGTGTACTTTTTATGTTATCCAATAGTGTCAGATCGCATGTATGAGACAATGCTTTCATTGAAAATCTTGCAATGTGTTCTTCGTGGTCGTGCTCACAGGCTTGTTTTTGTTGAGTATCGCGCGCTGTGGTTGTTGGGAATAATCCACTCTTTATCATCTAATGCATGTGTTTTATCCTACATGTTCCATGTGTTTCGTACCTCGTATCTCTTACTATGTATACAAAGAATCATTAATTATGTCAGTGCATTAAAGGCATCAAATAGGACCATTAAACATTAAATTGAAAGATGAAAAAATAGTTCAAGAAACGGTTCCACAGTATGTTATGCAAATAGTATCTCCTTCACACAGTGTCTGAGTGTCACTATCTGAGGGTCATGGTTTCTTGTTTTCGATGTATTGGTCATGGTTTCATGCTCATGGTGTCTTCCTCACGGTGTCTTGCTTATGGTGTCATGTCTTCACGGTGTCTCGCTTTAAAGTTTCTCACTCACAGTGTCTTGCTTGCGGTGTCTAGTCTTCACAGTGTCTCACTTTACAGTGTCTCGCTTACGGTGTCTGGGTTACTGTGTCAGGCTTCACGGTGTCCTTCTTACGGTGTCAAGCTTCACGGTGTCTTGTACTTAGTCAAATAACAGTATTCAGACTTAAACAGTAATATGCATGAAATGGATTCACCTTAACCATTATAAATCATGAGTGAACTTGAAACATAAATGCACATGATTAGATATAATTTAGGAATTAACTAGGTTGAATGAGATTTGTGATCATTGATGAGATTTGTGATCATTAAAACATGATTAATACATGAGGAGTCCAACATTAATCAATTTCCCTAGCCATGTACCAAGAAATTTAATATCAGAAATATAGATCAAATTTTATATACTACTTAAACAACACATTTATCCACTAATACTCATAAAACACTAAGTACGTTACATCTCATGTGTATATAGGCTATACCATTCAATCCCTGTGTGATTCTAAGTTGAATTATTGTTCATTAGAGGTCTATATTCATTAACATGTTATTATTTATTATCATTTCCTATAGATCCCATCATATTCCCTCTCTTTGGAATCCTTAATCTAGTCCATTTGTTATAAATCCATTCTATTTTATGTAAATATTTATGGGATATTATTTTTTTATTAATAGGAATGATATATAAGTATGATTTTATGAATTTGAAGATGCGATATTGAATTTGTCACGACCCGACCCTACCCGGGATCGAGCCACAACTACCCCAATCCCGCCTCCATAGGCCAGGGGATGGCGACCAGCGCCGAAGGCACAACAACTCGGGGAGGCCTTTGCCTAAGCACCTATACACACAAACGCAGCAAACTCAATGCCAAACTGCAGAGTAAAAGAAAAGACAAGAAGAGTAAAAAGAAAAACTGCTATATATAAACCACAGAGTGCATCGACCTCTACAAGATACAAGTAAAGTGCTGAAAAGGAAAAAGGGTCAAAACATGCGCCCAACCAAAAAGTGCCACATCCTGGAAACAGGTAAACGAAAAGAAACAGCTGACGGGTCTGCCACCTAGAACCCGGCCACGACCATTGCACGCGGTCCAAGCTTCCAAGCTGCTACGCTCCACTGAAGTCACGCTCCACCTGTCCATCGTCTGCAAGGGCACACCAAGTGCGGGCAAAGCCCAAGAAGGGGTGAGTATAAAAATACTCTTTAGGATACCCCGAAGGCTCGAGGGAGCAACAAAGAAGGTACCGAAGGGTGAGCAGTAGAGCGAACAAGGAATATAATGGAGTACAACCAAGGGTGCTGTAAAGAGTAACAGCTCAACCCATCAAGAGAAAGATAGAAGACTCGTCCTACCACGAGAAGCTGGACGCGGAAAGCACATGGCATACCCTGCGCGTCTTCGCCCCTCCTGAAGGAGAGTAGCCAAAACCCAAGGAGTGGGTACTCAAAACATGGTATATAAAAATCCATATTCTCTATCGAGAATCCCGAACAACGTCGTAAGGGGATCTCTGTCCTGTAGCTCAGCCCAAGAAAACAAGTAGCCAACAGTCCTAGACATAACCCCATCATCGTCGCCCAGCAACTCGCACGTCTGCCCTGAACCACAAGCCAAGGGGCTCAGTCACCGCACCTTGATACTATCCGCTTTGGGCGGCACTGACTCGCCCGCACGGTTTTAGATCGCGTCGCAAGAATGCGTCTCGGTGGGGAAAGCGCCCCTAGTACTTGAGAGTTCTAGGAAAGACAAACCACACCTCATCACTGCCCTGAAGTCGAGAGGTCTCCTAAAAGCCAAAGTCGTTCCATCACCGACCCGTACAACCAAGGGTCCCTCTCTGGTAAACACAGAGGAAAAGCCACAGACTAGCCTAGTAGAAAGGACTGAGTCTGGAATGCCAGAAAAAGTCCCACTGCCCAGCCTCGCTGGAGGGTAATTCATAACCAGATATCGGGTGACCCACTGCCCAGCCCTGCTGGAGGGTAAACCCAAACACATCATCAAGCGACCCACTACCCAGCCCTGCTAGAGGGTAAACCATATTAAGATACTGGGTGACCCACTGCCCAGCCCTGCTGGAGGGTAAACCATAAGACATCATCCGGCGACCCACTGCCCAGCCACGCTGGAGGGTAGTCCTTAATACATCATCAAGAGACCCACTTCCCAGCCCCGCTAGAGGGTAGACCTGGAATAAGTCGACAGGCGACCCACTGCCCAGCCTTACTGGAGGGTAGACCTGGAGCTAGACAACGGGTGACCTACTGCCCATCCCTGGTGGAGGGTAGACCCCAAGAGGTCATCGGGTGACCCACTACCCAGTCTCTGCTGGAGGGTAGACCCTAATAGCGTCGGGTGACCCACTGATTAGTCTCTGCTGGAGGGTAGACCCTATAAGTTCGTGAGCAACCCACTGCCCAGCCCTACTGGAGGGTAAGCCCGAGGAAGTCGATCAGTAACCCACTGCCCAGCCCCGCTGGATGGTAAAACTTGGAACCGCTCTGCCATCTCTACAGGAGGGTACAACACTGGCCGACCGAACACGGAGTGGGTGTCACGCAACCACCCAACTCCAGAATAGCTCTCTCAAAAGAGGTGCAACGTCTGCCCTAGCACTGGGTGTCACTAGCACCTCTACCGGTCAATCCATCGAGAACGAAACCAGGGGGATACCACTCAACCCTGCTGGTCAACCAACCACACAGAGGGACCCTCTACGTCGTGAGAGGTCAAGTACGCAAGCAGATCACGGCACGCACGTGGGGCCCACACAACGTGTGGCCCCCTCTCAACCCCAACTGAACGCACCAATGTTCTCAGGTACGAACAACCACATGTACCACCAAGCGCTCTCGTATACTCCCAGAGTATACCTCACTTTAAGCCCAAGGGCTAGTGTGCACACGGCACCCAACGTCAACGCGAAGGTGTGTCATAACAACTCCACCTCAAAGGCCCAGACACGACCATCCACATCTCATGAAACATTTACGTCACTCTCCCAAGAGTGCGCGATCACACGCCAAGGGTCCGCTATAGACAAAGTAGGGCGAACCACCACTAGAGCACCTTCCATGCTTCCACATTTAACAAGATTTCATATAAGGCTCCTCAGAACCAAACAGATTGCACCGTTGTAATCCTTGCGGAAAAACACCCGAGTTAGACTACTCACTCGCCCGAAATGGTCAACAGGTGGAAAAAAGTACTATTCACTGTGACCAACCCGTGTGGGGCCCACCCCAAGATCCCGAAACTGAACCAACGGATCACGCCACTGCGATCCCCTCGGAAAAACTCACGGGATTGAGTACTCAATCGCCCAAAACGGACACCCGGTGAAAAGGGCACTATTCACCGTAGCCCGGTCGGGTGGGACCCACACCACATCTCCGAAAGAGGTCGGGCGGTCTGCGCCATCGTGATGCTCTCGGAAAAACACATCGAAAGAACTACTCACTTGAGTAGAACGGGTATCCGGATAAAAAGATGCGTTCCAGCGCACCGCACACGAGCAGTACCACGTGGGGCCCGCAACCCGGTCCCGGAACTCCACGAACGGATCGCACCATTGCGATCCTCTCGAAAGAAAGAACTCAAGATGGACTACTCATTTGTCCAAAATGGTCGCCCGGTGATAAAGATGGAAAATCACCGTCGACGCCCAAACGACCCTCGTGGGCCCCGCACCATCGTGCCGAATTAGGGTGGGTAGACTGCGCCTACGCGACGCCCTCGAAAAAACACCCAACAACGACTGCTCGCACGCCCCGAACGGACGACCGAGAAAAAAGTCGCTAGAAGCTGCACGCAGCTCAAAAGACGGGTTGTGGGGCCCGCGCCTCAACTCCAGCATCAACGCCCGGAACCACCTTGGAAACCTCCGCCTCGACTGTAACGACCCGAAATTTTGAATAAATCTTGTTTCCTAATTTTATGTGTTATTTTATTCTATTTTTATACTCAATAAAAAATTTTCATTTGATAAAATGAGTATAATTAAAATGATACCATTGGTTTTTTACTATTATATGACCATTGGTCAATATGACCGCTGGAAACTAAACGTTTTGATTATTGTCTCTAAATACAAGTAATCTTGGTTAATTATTATAGAAAGAAGATTCGATGGCCTCACCTAGTAGTCTTGGACCGATCGAAGCCCATGTAACAGAACTTGGGAAGGAGGTAGCACCATTGGGCTTTGCTCTAGACCAAACCCAAGCCGAACTTCATCATGTGAATCTAGAACGGAATCGCCTTCGCGAGAAGTTCAAACTGATTGAAATTACTACTCGGGCAATGTTGGTCGAGCCTCCCTCAGACTCTCTCACCTTAGCACACCTTACACTTAGGTCATATTCTAGTGTGATAAGAGGCTATGTAAGGATACCGTAACTGCCTTGGGTAATCCTTTATTTTAAATAAAAATTGGGATTTCTTCTTATGATGAAGTTTATGAATTTTCAAACGACCAGATAAATATAGTATGCATATTTTTGATGAATTTTAGAGAAAGGATATTTTAAAAATGTTTATGTAAACCTTAAATAAATAAAAATGTGTAATGATTTTCAAAAAATGGTCTTCTACAAATATGTTCAGTACGGAATTTATAGTCTAATAAGATCAACTTAATTTTTGATGAATATTAAATTATGAATAGTGATTTTATGCTTAGGATTAGTAATGTGACCAAATGGATTAGTAATCTCACTTAAATAAAGTATTAATATAATCTAGGCACCTTGATTAAGTAATGTGATTCAATAAAATGGTTAAAAAAACGGTTTCATAAATTATTAATCAAGTATTAGTTTTTTTCGGGTGAATAGTGTTTTTTAATTAAAAATTAAATTAAAAATATTTAGAAAATTATTTTTATAAAATGGATTTCATTTTTGAACTCAGAGCATCGATATTATGTTAAGGTAATTTTTGGGGATTTTTCTAAAAATAATGAATTTTCGGTGAATAGTGTATTTTTTTAAAAAAATAAATTAAAAATATTTAGAAAATTATTTTTATAAAATGGAGTTCATTTTTGAAATCAGATCATTGATATTTGGTTAAGGTGAAATTTTGGGATTTTTCTGAGAAAGTTGAATTTTCAGTGAATAGTAAAAATACAGTTTTAGGGTTTCGGTATGTTTAATGACATCATAACTGTGTCATGATGATGTCATGAGATATTTTAAAGGATGTTCGACTAAAGAGGATGAATTATTTTGTGGGGGTCCCCATCTGGCCTAACTTTATGCGAAGTACCATGGGAGGGCCCATGCTTTTGAGAAAACCACTTTTGAGGTGTCCCTTGGCCATTAATGCCTTGTCCCCTCACTTTCCCTATAAATACCAAGCCCTCCTCTCATCCATTCGACTCCCCACTCTTCCCCAACGAAGTTATGGTCTCATTACCACCCAAGGAGTCCTCCCAAGGTGCCCCCAAGCTCTCAAGGTCCCATCCTTTGAGGTTTAAGAGTTACATTTTAAGGTAAGGGATCCGACCTCTCTCTTTAATTTCAAGTAATCTCTTTTATGTCATTCCTTTTATGCTCCATGTTCTTATGTTGGAGGATGTTCTTCTATACTCCTCTTACTTCCCTTTTCATTTTCATATAATGAGAGATCCCCTCATACTCTCATTATTTCGTTTTATGAAGTTTTAAGTGGCGCCGTTAGGCTGCCGAAATTTTTGTAACAGATTCTCTCTCCCTTCTCATTTTTCAAGATCTATTTTCATTTAAAGTATTTCAAGTTAATTTTTATTATGTTGGGGTATGATCTCTAAATTTATCATACTGATCTTTTATGATCATATGATGAGAGACCCCATTTTATCTCTTCAATTCAGTATTTTGAAGTTTTAAGTGGCGTCGTTAGGCTGACGAATTTTTAAGTGGTTCTCCATCCTTCTCGTTTTGAAGTTCTACTCCCATGTCAATTCTTTCAAGTTACTTTTTTATTATGTTGGGGTATGATCTCTAAATTTATCATACTGATATTTTATGATCATATGATGAGAGACCCCATTTGATCTCTTCAATTCAGTATTTTGAAGTTTTAAGTGGCGCCGTTAGGCTGCCGGATTTTTAAGTGGTTCTTCACCCTTCTCGTTTTGAAGTTCTACTTTCATGTCAATTATTTGAAGTTCCTTTTTGTTATGTTGGGGTATGATCTCTATATCTATAATACTGGAGTCTTATGTTCATATGATTAGAGACCCCATTTTATCTCTTCAATTCAGTATTTTGAAGTTTTAAGTGGCGCCGTTAGGCTGCCGAATTTTTTAGGGGATTCTTTCATCCTTGTCATTCTTTTCAAAGTTCTACTTTCATGTCAAGTCTCTCAAGTTCCTTTATAATTATGTTGTGGAATTAACTCTATATATATCATACTGAACTCTTATGTTCACATGATGAGAGACCCTATTTGATCTTTTCAAATCATTTTTGTTGAAGTTTAAGTAACGTCGTTAGGCTGCCGAACTTTCATAAGAGAAATCTCATTTTTGTCTTCCTTCCATGTTTTTCATTTCAAATGGTATGTCCTTGAAATTTCATTACCATGATCATGCACCCTTCTTATTCTGTCCATCTACTGTTTTATGGATTATTTATGAATGTTTGACCCATTTTCCCTCTCTTTTTAATGTCTTCTAAAACCTCATAACATAGCTGTTATGCTGCAGAATTTCTGTCTCAAAATGTCTCTCTCTTTTTCTAAAGTTATTTTATATTATTAAGTGAATACTCAAAGCTATTTCTTCTAAAGGGGTATTCACATATATACCAAATGTTCTATTTTAAATTCTGGGATTTACATACATGAGACCCACCTTCCTTTTCTGTGGGTTTTAAAGTGACGTAAAGATCATGTCTTTAAAACAGTTTTTTAAAAACGTTGTGATTATGAAATGAAACCCATTTATTTTATGCTATATGTGTTATTTATGAAATGTTTGATGATGATATATGTGTATCACATGATAATAAAGGCAAATTTAAGGGTGCACCCAGATAGCGCTCCAATGCATTGAATAATTATGTAACCACTAGAGATTACAATTTTCACGATACCTTGGTGAATAACCTTGGTAATTTTCAAATGACACCTTGGGGATGGACCTTGGTGATATGTTCATGATTGTCTATATTAAATGTTGCAGACACATCTTCAAGTTATGAAAAATGTTATTTTTATTATGATATATCTCATGATTTCTTTCTCATGCCTTAAAGTTCTTTTCATGACCTTATTGAAGTATCTCATGTTCACATGTAAAATGTTTCTCTTGTTTTCCATACTGGGCATTCTGCTCACCCATTCTTTTGATATATATTCCGAGGTTATGAGATGCAGTAATGAATCTAGGATGAACATGAGGAGAAGCCTTTCAAGTGTTTAAGAATAATGTTTTATGTTTTCATGTTTTAAGTTCCTGGTTTCCAAGACACTAAACCTTAAAGATCCTCGGTTTTGTAAAATGTAATGAAAGTTTATGTGATAAAAAGGCAGGATGCTATAGTTGGTATCAAAGGATGGTTTAGTTATTTGTGGAAATTAGGATATGAAAAATCTAGGAAGAACCCTATAGAAAAGTTTAAATTTAGTAAATCTTCCTTGTATTTTGGTGAGTATTGAGTAAGGGGTTTCCAAGCAAATACATCCCTGTCCGGATACGAGCAGGTAGAGGTGGCTCTGGCACAGATGTACATAGGGGTAAAACCTGAAAACACCGCTTTGAGCTAGACTCGAACGGGAACTGGTACACGACAATGGGCCTTGCTGCACTCTTGGTTACGACACTCCCGGGGGATATGATTTGGTAAATTCATAAGCTTAGTATGAACCATTGTTAAAGGAACAAAGATAAAATAAAATAAAGGTTCACAAAAGAATATATGATCATGGATAACCTAAATGGAAACCTAGGGGATCACAAGTTAGGGTATACTTTTCAACTACAAGTTATCCTTATATGCTTTAAGTTTCTTTTCATGACTATTGGCTAAGTATTTAAGCCCCTATTTATAGTTTCTTTTCTTAGTTAATGGCGGGAAATGGAAGAACATGTCCCAACAACCAATGTGATAGGAAATGATACGATTGCCGTATTAATACGACAGAGATGATTAGGGGATTAAAATATGTTTATTATTTTGGGAGACGTTCACTATTTTGAGGACCCTATATGATCGAGGTAAATAGATTACTATGGTATTTTCATTGAGGAGTAAGGTTGACTTATATTTTGAAGAATCAATGAACTGAAGGTGTACTTATAGTAATTTAGGTTACTTATGGGAATGATTAACCTATCTTGGGTAAAATATGTTTATGTTAGCTACTTTTGTTATAAGATGTTAGGTGTGGTTGATGTTGTTTGGAGATGAACAATGAAGTTTATTTTGGAAGACTATGTTATCAAATCCATCCTGTATTTGGGTTTCAATCTTAGTTTGGTTTATTTAGAGGAATTTTAAGGACCGTTATTTATGGGATGGTCTATGATGAACTTTGGGTAGTACCATGGAACTTTGAAGATTTAAAAATTGTTTCCCTTCCTATGGGATTCTTTCTTTTTGAAGAGTTGTTTTACCTTACCCTTTCTGTTTTGGGATAATGTTTAAAGATAGAAGAAATAGATAGTTAATCTTTTGTGGATTATGTGATTCTCTAGAAGATGATTCTTGTGTTTTGATGAGACCAAGTAGTTTTGAATGCTCATCATTTGGAGAAAAGATTAGTTTTGGTAGAAACATATTAAAGGATGAAACTCTATATGAAGGTAGGTATATTTTCTTATGTTTTTGTTCTATGTAGTAAATTAATTCCTCAAAATTATTAAAAGGAACGTAAAACAAAAATTTTGTTGGTTTACGTTTCCTACTAGGTAATCAATGACCGTTTACACACATCATAAGTTTGAGATTTTCTTATGGTTAACTTTCTCCTAATCATGTTCTCTATCACTATCCCTCAGAACTAGGCCCTTTGTTTTTCTTCCATGTCCATGTTTTCCTACATGGAATCCCAGTGTGGGCTAACTCAGGTGACCTTCATACTTCACTTTCTTTCTTTTAAAGTAATAGTTTTACTGACTCCTTTTCCGATGTGGGACTTTCAATGAAATTTCAAAACCTAATTTTAAAAAATTGCGAGGATGCAATTTCTTAAGGGGGGAAGATTGTAACGACCCGAAATTTTGAATAAATCTTGTTTCCTAATTTTATGTGTTATTTTATTCTATTTTTATACTCAACAAAAAAGTTTCATTTGATAAAATGAGTATAATTAAAATGATACCATTGGTTTTTGACTATTATATGACCATTGGTCAATATGACTGCTGGAAACTAAACGTTTTGATTATTGTCTCTAAATACAAGTAATCTTGGTTAATTATTATAGAAAGAAGATTAGATGGCCTCACCTAGTAGTCTTGGACCGATCGAAGCCCATGTAACAGAACTTGGGAAGGAGGTAGCACCATTGGGCTTTGCTCTAGACCAAACCCAAGCCGAACTTCATCATGTGAATCTAGAACGGAATCGCCTTCGTGAGAAGTTCAAACTAATTGAAATTACTACTCGGGCAATGTTGGCCGAGCCTCCCTCGGAATCTCTAACCTTAGCACACCTTACACTTAGGTCCTATGCTGGTGTGATAAGAGGCTATGTAAGGAGACCGTAACGGCCTTGTGTAATCCTTTATTTTAAATAAAAATTGGGATTTCTTCTTATGATGAAGTTTATGAATATTCAAATGACCAGATAAATATAGTATGCATATTTTTGATGAATTTTAGAGAAAGGATATTTTAAAAATGTTTATGTAAACCTTAAATAAATAAAAATGTGTAATTATTTTCAAAAAATGGTCTTCTACAAATATGTTCAGTACGGAATTTAGAGTCTAATAAGATCAACTTAATTTTTGATGAATATTAAATTATGAATAGTGATTTTATGCTTAGGATTAGTAATGTGACCAAATGGATTAGTAATCTCACTTAAATAAAGTATTAATATAATCTAGGCACCTTGATTAAGTAATGTGATTCAATAAAATGGTTAAAAAAACGGTTTTATAAATTATTATTCAAGTATTAGTTTTTTTCGGGTGAATAGTGTTTTTAATTAAAAATTAAATTAAAAATATTTAGAAAATTATTTTTATAAAATGGATTTCATTTTTGAACTCAGAGCATCGATATTATGTTAAGGTAATTTTTGGGGATTTTTCTAAAAATAATGAATTTTCGGTGAATAGTGTATTTATTTAAAAAAATAAATTAAAAATATTTAGAAAATTATTTTTATAAAATGGAGTTCATTTTTGAAATCAGATCATTGATATTTGGTTAAGGTGAAATTTTGGGATTTTTCTGAGAAAGTTGAATTTTCAGTGAATAGTAAAAATACAGTTTTAGGGTTTCGGTATGTTTAATGACATCATAACTGTGTCATGATGATGTCATGAGATATTTAAAAGGATGTTCGACTAAAGAGGATGAATTATTGTGTGGGGGTCCCCATGTGGCCTAACTTTATGGGAAGTACCATGGGAGGGCCCATGCTTTTGAGAAAACCACTTTTGAGGTGTCCCTTAGCCATTAATGCCTTGTCCCCTCACTTTCCCTATAAATACCAAGCCCTCCTCTCATCCATTCGACTCCCCACTCTTCCCCAACGAAGTTCTGGTCTCATTACCTCCCAAGGAGTCCTCCCAAGGTGCCCCCAAGCTCTCAAGGTCCCATCCTTTGAGGTTTAAGAGTTACATTTTAAGGTAAGGGATCCGACCTCTCTCTTTCATTTCAAGTAATATCTTTTATGTCATTCCTTTTATGCTCCATGTTCTTATGTTGGAGGATGTTCTTCTATACTCCTCTTACTTCCCTTTTCATGTTCATATAATGAGAGATCCCCTCTTACTCTCATTATTTCGTTTTATGAAGTTTTAAGTGGCGCCGTTAGGCTGCCGAAATTGTTGTAATAGATTCTCTCTCCCTTCTCATTTTTCAAGATCTATTTTCATGTATAGTATTTCAAGTTCATTTTTATTATGTTGGGGTATGATCTCTAAATTTATCATACTGATCTTATATGATCATATGATGAGAGACCCCATTTTATCTCTTCAATTCAGTATTTTGAAGTTTTAAGTGGCGCCGTTAGGCTGACGAATTTTTAAGTGGTTCATCATCCTTCTCGTTTTGAAGTTCTACTCCCATGTCTATTATTTCAAGTTACTTTTTTATTATGTTGGGGTATGATCTATAAATTTATCATACTGATATTTTATGATCATATGATTAGAGTCCCCATTTGATCTCTTCAATTCAGTATTTTGAAGTTTTAAGTGGCGTCGTTAGGCTGCCGGATTTTTAAGTGGTTCTTCACCCTTCTCGTTTTGAAGTTCTACTTTCATGTCAATTCTTTCAAGTTCCTTTTTGTTATGTTGGGGTATGATCTCTATATCTATCATACTGTAGTATTATGTTCATATGATGAGAGACCCCATTTTATCTCTTCAATTCAGTATTTTGAAGTTTTAAGTGGCGCCGTTAGGCTGCCGAATTTTTTAGGGGATTCTTTCATCCTTCTCATTCTTTTCAATGTTCTACTTTCATGTCAAGTCTCTCAAGTTCCTTTCTAATTATGTTGGGGAATTATCTCTATATATATCATACTGAACTCTTATGTTCACATGATGAGAGACCCTATTTGATCTTTTCAAATCATTTTTGTTGAAGTTTAAGTAACGTCGTTAGGCTGCCGAACTTTCATAAGAGAAATCTCATTTTTGTCTTCCTTCCATGTTTTTCATTTCAAATGGTATGTCCTTGAAATTTCATTACCATGATCATGTACCCTTATTATTCTTTCCATCTACTGTTTTATGGGTCATTTATGAATGTTTTACCCATTTTCCCTCTCTTTTTAATGTCTTCTAAAACCTCATAACATAGCTGTTATGCTGCAGAATTTCCGTCTCAAAATGTCTCTCTATTTTTCTAAAGTTATTTTATATTATTAAGTGAATACTCAAAGCTCTTTCTTCTAAAGGGGTATTCACATATATACCAAATGTTCTATTTTAAATTATGGTATTTACATACATGAGACCCACCTTCCTTTTCTGTGGGTTTTAAAGTGACGTAAAGATCTTGTCTTTAAAACAGTTTTTTAAAAACGTTATGATTATGAAATGAAACCCCTTTATTTTATGCTATATGTGTTATTTATGAAATTTTTGATGATGATATATGTGGCTCACATGATAATAAAAGCAAATTTAAGGGTGCACCCTGATAGCGCTCCAATGCATTGAGTAATGATGTAACCACTAGAGATTACAATTTTCACGATACCTTGGTGAATAACCTTGGTAATTTTCAAATGACACCTTGGGGATGGACCTTGGTGATATGTTCATGATTGTCTATATTAAATGTTGCAGCCACATCTTCAAGTTATGAAAAATTTTATTTTTATTATGATATATCTCATGATTTCTTTCTCATGCCTTAAAGTTCTTTTCATGACCTTATTGAAGTATCTCATGTTTACATGTAAAATGTTTCTCTTGTTTTCCTTACTGGGCCTTCTGCTCACCCTTTCTTTTGATATATATTCCTAGGTTATGAGATGAAGTAATGAATCTAGGATGAACATGAGGAGAAGCCTTTCAAGTGTTTAAGAATAATGTTTTATGTTTTCATGTTTTAAGTTCCTGGTTTCCATGACACTAAACCTTAAAGATCCTCGGTTTTGTAAAATGTAATGAAAGTTTATGTGATAAAAAGGTGGGATGCTATAGTTGGTATCAAAGGATGGTTTAGTTATTTGTGGAAATTAGGATATGAAAAATCTAGGAAGAACCCTATAGAAATGTTTAAATTTAGGAAATCTTCCTGTTATTTTGGTGAGTATTGAGTAAGGGGTTTCCAAGCAAATACATCCCTGTCCGGATACGAGCAGGTAGAGGTGATCTGGCACAGATGTACATAGGGGTAAAACCTGAAAACACCTCTTTGAGCTATACTCGAACGGGAACTGGTACACGACAACGGGCCTTGCTGCACTCTTGGTTACGACACTCCAGGGGGATATGCTTTGGTAAATTCATAAGCTTAGTATGAACCATTGTTAAAGGAACAAAGATAAAATAAAATAAAGGTTCACAAAAGAATATATGATCATGGATAACCTAGATGGAAACCTAGGGGATCACAAGTTAGGGTATACTTTTCAACTACAAGTTATCCTTATATGCTTTAAGTTTCTTTTCATGACTATTGGCTAAGTATTTAAGCCCCTATTTATAGTTTCTTTTCTTAGTTAATGGCGGGAAATGGAAGAACATGTCCCAACAACCAATGTGATAGGAAATGCTACGATTGCCGTATTAATACGACAGAGATGATTAGGGGATTAAAATATGTTTATTATTTTGGGAGACGTTCACTATTTTGAGGACCCAATATGATCGAGGTAAATAGATTACTATGGTATTTTCATTGAGGAGTAAGGTTGACTTATATTTTGAAGAATCAATGAACTGAAGGTGGACTTATAGTAATTTAGGTTACTTATGGGAATGATTAACCTATCTTGGGTAAAATATGTTTAGGTTAGCTACTTTTGTTATAAGATGTTAGGTCTGGTTGATGTTGTTTGGAGATGAACAATGAAGTTTATTTTGGAAGACTATGTTATCAAATCCATCTTGTATTTGGGTTTCAATCTTAGTTTGGTTTATTTTGAGGAATTTTAAGGACTGTTATTTATGGGATGGTCTATGATGAACTTTGGGTAGTACCATGGAACTTTGAAGATTTAAAAATTGTTTCCCTTCCTATGGGATTCTTTCTTTTTGAAGAGTTGTTTTACCTTACCCTTTCTGATTTGGGATAATGTTTAAAGATAGAAGAAATAGATAGTTAATCTTTTGTGGATTATGTGATTCTCTAGAAGATGATTCTTGTGTTTTGATGAGACCAAGTAGTTTTGAATGCTCATCATTTGGAGAAAAGATTAGTTTTGGTAGAAACATATTAAAGGATGAAACTCTACATGAAGGTAGGTATATTTTCTTATGTTTTTGTTCTATGTAGTAAATGAATTCCTCAACATTATGAAAAGGAACGTAAAACAAAAATGTTGTTGGTTTACGTTTCCTACTGGGTAATCAATGACCGTTTACACATATCATAAGTTTGGGATTTTCTTATGGTTAACTTTCTCCTAATCATGTTCTCTATCACTATCCCTCAGAACTAGGCCCTTTGTTTTTCTTCCATGTCCATGTTTTCCTACATGGAATCCCTGTGTGGGATAACTCGGGTGACCTTCATACTTCACTTTCTTTCTTTTAAAGTAATAGTTTTACTGACTCCTTTTCTGATGTGGGACATTCAATGAAATTTCAAAACCTAATTTTAAAAAATTGCGGGGACACAATTTCTTAAGGGGGGAAGATTGTAACGACCCGAAATTTTGAATAAATCTTGTTTCCTAATTTTATGTGTTATTTTATTCTATTTTTATACTCATCAAAAAAGTTTCATTTGATAAAATGAGTATAATTAAAATGATACCATTGGTTTTTGACTATTATATGACCATTGGTCAATATGACCGCTGGAAACTAAACGTTTTGATTATTGTCTCTAAATACAAGTAATCTTGGTTAATTTTTATAGAAAGAAGATTCGATGGCCTCACCTAGTAGTCTTGGACCGATCGAAGCCCATGTAACAGAACTTGGGAAGGAGGTAGCACCATTGGGCTTTGCTCTAGACCAAACCCAAGCCGAACTTCATCATGTGAATCTAGAACGGAATCGCCTTCGCGAGAAGTTCAAACTGATTGAAATTACTACTCGGGCAATGTTGGCCGAGCCTCCCTCGGACTCTCTCACCTTAGCACACCTTACACTTAGGTCCTATGCTGGTGTGATAAGAGGCTATGTAAGGAGACCGTAACTGCCTTGTGTAATCCTTTATTTTAAATAAAAATTGGGATTTATTCTTATGATGAAGTTTATGAATTTTCAAATGACCAGAAAAATATAGTAGGCATATTTTTGATGAATTTTAGAGAAAGGATATTTTAAAAATGTTTATGTAAACCTTAAATAAATAAAAATGTGTAATGATTTTCAAAAAATGGTCTTCTACAAATATGTTCAGTACGGAATTTAGAGTCTAATAAGATCAACTTAATTTTTGATGAATATTAAATTATGAATAGTGATTTTATGCTTAGGATTAGTAATGTGACCAAATGGATTAGTAATCTCACTTAAATAAAGTATTAATATAATCTAGGCACCTTGATTAAGTAATGTGATTCAATAAAATGGTTAAAAAAACGGTTTCATAAATTATTATTCAAGTATTAGTTTTTTTCGGGTGAATAGTGTTTTTTAATTAAAAATTAAATTAAAAATATTTAGAAAATTATTTTTATAAAATGGATTTCATTTTTGAACTCAGAGCATCGATATTATGTTAAGGTAATTTTTGGGGATTTTTCTAAAAATAATGAATTTTCGGTGAATAGTGTATTTATTTAAAAAAATAAATTAAAAATATTTAGAAAATTATTTTTATAAAATGGAGTTCATTTTTGAAATCATATCATTGATATTTGGTTAAGGTGAAATTTTGGGATTTTTCTGAGAAAGTTGAATTTTCAGTGAATAGTAAAAATACAGTTTTAGGGTTTCGGTATGTTTAATGACATCATAACTGTGTCATGATGATGTCATGAGATATTTTAAAGGATGTTCGACTAAAGAGGATGAATTATTGTGTGGGGGTCCCCATGTGGCCTAACTTTATGGGAAGTACCATGGGAGGGCCCATGCTTTTGAGAAAACCACTTTTGAGGTGTCCCTTGGCCATTAATGCCTTGTCCCCTCACTTTCGCTATAAATACCAAGCCCTCCTCTCATCCATTCGACTCCCCACTCTTCCCCAACGAAGTTCTGGTCTCATTACCTCCCAAGGAGTCCTCCCAAGGTGCCCCCAAGCTCTCAAGGTCCCATCCTTTGAGGTTTAAGAGTTACATTTTAAGGTAAGGGATCCGACCTCTCTCTTTCATTTCAAGTAATCTCTTTTATGTCATTCCTTTTATGCTCCATGTTCTTATGTTGGAGGATGTTCTTCTATACTCCTCTTACTTCCCTTTTCATGTTCATATAATGAGAGATCCCCTCTTACTCTCATTATTTCGTTTTATGAAGTTTTAAGTGGCGCCGTTAGGATGCCGAAATTTTTGTAACAGATTCTCTCTCCCTTCTCATTTTTCAAGATCTATTTTCATGTAAAGTATTTCAAGTTCATTTTTATTATGTTGGGGTATGATCTCTAAATTTATCATACTGATCTTTTATGATCATATTATGAGAGACCCCATTTTATCTCTTCAATTCAGTATTTTGAAGTTTTAAGTGGCGCTGTTAGGCTGACGAATTTTTAAGTGGTTCTTCATCCTTCTCGTTTTGAAGTTCTACTCCCATGTCAATTATTTCAAGTTAATTTTTTATTATGTTTGGGTATGATCTCTAAATTTATCATACTGATATTTTATGATCATATGATGAGAGACCCCATTTGATCTCTTCAATTCAGTATTTTGAAGTTTTAAGTGGCGCCGTTAGGCTGCCGGATTTTTAAGTGGTTCTTCACCCTTCTCGTTTTGAAGTTCTACTTTCATGTCAATTCTTTCAAGTTCCTTTTTGTTATGTTGGGGTATGATCTCTATATCTATCATACTGGAGTCTTATGTTCATATGATGAGAGACCCCATTTTATCTCTTCAATTCAGTATTTTGAAGTTTTAAGTGGCGCCGTTAGGCTGCCGAATTTTTTAGGGGATTCTTTCATCCTTCTCATTCTTTTCAAAGTTCTACTTTCATGTCATGTCTCTCAAGTTCCTTTCTAATTATGTTGGGGAAATATCTCTATATATATCATACTGAACTCTTATGTTCACATGATGAGAGACCCTATTTGATCTTTTCAAATCATTTTTGTTGAAGTTTAAGTAACGTCATTAGGCTGCCGAACTTTCATAAGAGAAATCTCATTTTTGTCTTCCTTCCATGTTTTTCATTTCAAATGGTATGTCCTTGAAATTTCATTACCATGATCATGTACCCTTCTTATTCTGTCCATCTACTGTTTTATGGGTCATTTATGAATGTTTGACCCATTTTCCCTCTCTTTTTAATGTCTTCTAAAACCTCATAACATAGCTGTTATGCTGCAGAATTTCCGTCTCAAAATGTCTCTCTCTTTTTCTAAAGTTATTTTATATTATTATGTGAATACTCAAAGCTCTTTCTTCTAAAGGGGTATTCACATATATACCAAATGTTCTATTTTAAATTCTGGGATTTACATACATGAGACCCACCTTCCTTTTCTGTGGGTTTTAAAGTGATGTAAAGATCATGTCTTTAAAACAGTTTTTTAAAAACGTTATGATTATAAAATGAAACCCATTTATTTTATGCTATATGTGTTATTTATGAAATGTTTGATGATGATATATGTGGCTCACATGATAATAAAGGCAAATTTAAGGGTGCACCCTGATAGCGCCCCAATGCATTGAGTAATGATGTAACCACTAGAGATTACAATTTTCACGATACCTTGGTGAATAACCTTGGTCATTTTCAAATGACACCTTGGGGATGGACCTTGGTGATATGTTCATGATTGTCTATATTAAATGTTGCAGCCACATCTTCATGTTATGAAAAATGTTATTTTTATTATGATATATCTCATGATTTCTTTCTCATGCCTTAAAGTTCTTTTCATGACCTTATTGAAGTATCTCATGTTCACATGTAAAATGTTTCTCTTGTTTTCCTTACTGGGCCTTCTGCTCACCCTTTATTTTGATATATATTCCCAGGTTATGAGATGCAGTAATGAATCTAGGATGAACATGAGGAGAAGCCTTTCAAGTGTTTAAGAATAATGTTTTATGTTTTCATGTTTTAAGTTCCTGGTTTCCAAGACACTAAACCTTAAAGATCCTCGGTTTTGTAAAATGTAATGAAAGTTTATGTGATAAAAAGGCGGGATTCTATATCGACGCCAGGGTTCCAACTCCACTGACGGCGCTTAAATCGGACGTCGGACGCGTCCGCGCCGTCCAAAACAAGAATCCCGGAAAAACGCTCGTCCACTTAAGGACACGTCGCGCCTCAGCGACCCATCATTTCGGGAATTACAATTTCCCGAAACCATTTCAAAACATTCTCCTCGACGCAAGCTCCGCGCTACCGCAGACGGCGCGCAAAACGGACGCCCGTAGCCCGAAATACGGGCGTCCGAAGTCTGAGAGCCGAAGCCCCTTGGGCCGGACCGGCCGGTCCGCCCTGCTTGGGTCGGCCCGCGCCGGCCGGCCCGGTCCACATAGCCGACCCGTGGCTCAGCCGCGGGTCAGGTTCACCCTGCCGCGGCCGGCTGGCCGCGGCTCGCTTCAGCTGATCGGCCGCCTCGCGGCCGGCTGATTCCCCACAGCGACCTGCGTTTTGCGGGTCGCGGTTGCTGCATGGGGGTCGCGCTTCGCGGCCCCTCTCTCCTCCGCCTGCCGGCGCCCGCGGCCGGCGCCGCGGCCGGCCTCCGGCAGCCGCCGCCGCCGCCTCCGAAGCCCTGGCCGATCGCCCTGCTGCGCCGCGCTCCGCCCCACGCCACCGCCGTCTGCCGCCTGCCGCCTTCGACCCTTTCCGGAAACCGACCGTGGTCGGAAAATTTCCAAGGACCACCGGGAACGATCCGGTGGTCGAAATTTCGATCCGGATAGCTTCCTGGAAAGCTCGGGACGGGATCTACGCAACCATAAGATTTTTTCGAGGATCCAGTGGTACGATTGAGCCTAAAAAGGATTAAATAGGGGAAGGGGAGGAAAACTCAAATCCGCCTACCTCGTTGGGCTTCGCCTGGCGCTTCCCGCGTGATCCGCCCCACGCCGTTGCCTCGCCGGAGTTGGCTCGCCGGAGCTTGCCTCACCGGAGCTCACCGGAGAAGAAGAAGGGAGGGTAGGGGTTGTGAGGAAGAAGAAGAAGATGAAGAAGGGGGGGTGCATGTTTAAATAAAAACACATAAACACCACGCCTGGTACGCCCCCGACTCCGCTCCCGAAGGAGACAAAAAGGAGGGCGTCCCTGGGGTAAACATGACGTTTCGAGCACAACGGCAGTCTCAGAATTTTATTCTGAGACCCCGTTCAAAAGTTATAAAATTTAACGCCCGAAGCCGCCAAATTACGAAAATTCCCCTGGGGCCATTTTTCACAAACGACCCGCGCCCGTGAAACTTACACCCCTCCTTGGGTAAACGACACGCTCCGAACTCAACGGTGCCCTCAGTTTTCCAATCTGAGCCACCTTTTAAGAGATACCTGCGTTTCAACATTAAACGAATTAATTAATTAATTAATTAATCTGTTTAACGTTCCAGAAGCGGGCGAGGCGTCCAAACGTCCCGCACCGACAGGTTTTATGTCGTTCCTAGGGTAAACACCCCATTCCAGACCCATCCATACACTCGGATCCCTGATCCGGATCACTGTTTAGGAGTTATCTCATTTATTTGGCGTTTCCAGTGTGAACACACTGAAAATTTAATTCCGGCCACTCCGGGGCTCGGAATCGCACACCATCTGAAGGCGTTGCCCTGGAATATTATCAAGAATATTCCAAAGTCTTTCACAACAAAAACTGGGTTCTTAAATCATTCCCTCCTTCAAGATTTTTGTCTTCTAAAAGAAAAACCATGGAAGAACTCAAGGTACTAAGCCCACACCTGGCTTTCCCATACCCAGCAGAACCCACGCACAAATTTGCGTCACCACACACAGACCAAAGTGTCAATCCGTTCATGCGAGGTCGGCCCATGCCGACGTCGTGCACCCACTCCAGAATTTGGGGTTAGGGCAAGGTGGTAGGGTACCTCGCCATCCCTTCGCACGGTCTCAATCGGCCCGAAGGCCCTCGGGGGTAGCTCACCTCCCCGAACGAACCTCTACGCCGCATGCCGCGACTGGAATCACCGCCCGCACCTGAAACAAGGCCCGGTGATTCCCCCCTTCATAATTTCCATATAGTGAAACACCCAAGGATATCTGGTCACGCTAGAGGCTCCAAAGTCGATGCTCTCTTACATGCTCAAAAGGTGAAGGAGTCAACACCACCGACTAAAGGAAAAGGTCTCGCACCTTTCTCCTTACCACCACAGGGTTACACCCGATGCCCTGCGTCACCCTGGTAACATCTCAAACAAGGAGCAGGGAGAAACGCCTTTCACACGAAGAGCCTAACAATTCTACTACAAGTAGAAGAGTCGCAAGGGGTACCTCTCACCATCCCGTGCTCAGCAGGATCGTAGACATCCAAAGATCGCGACTACCGGCGGTCCCAACCGTCTGCTCCCGGAGCCTGACATGGACTGCCTAGTGGTAATGGGGAGATCTCATTACGTCGTCCCCCACCTCCAGCTCCTCCCACTCCTCTGCTAGCACCACCTCTCTGGGTACCACTCCGATCATGGTGTTGCCTCTGCCGTGGTGGTGTGCCCGCTGCCTGCCCGATGCTCCCAGCAAATCGGGTCGGGCAGTCTCGTGCCAAGTGACCTCGCCCGTCACAAGCATAGCACCGGTGCTCTCCGGGCTGCCCTGGTGCCCTCTGGCTCCACTGTGGTGTACGACCAGGGCCCGGGATCCACTCACGGAAGGGAATCCTAAACTGGGGCCCTGCTCCCTTTTCACCACAGTGGTATACAGCCACGTCTTCGAAACTAGCAGTGGGAAGGCCACCTGCATCGTAGCCCTATCCTCCGGCGCCTGCTAGCTACGGCAGACGTCCCGGCTCCGTCGTGCTCACTGCCACTACCAACCGCAAAACATGACAGGAAGCCCTCTGTCACCAGTGCCTGCTCTAGCACCCCAACACATGTAGAAATGACCAAGGGTACTCTGACAGCACGAATCTCTCGGCGGAGACCCTGCTTAAACTTTCGCGCTCGGAAGTTGTCGTCATGGACCAAGTCCGGGTAAAAGCGTGCACGGTCTGCAAAACTAGCCGCGTACTCAGCCACCGTCATCGCTCCCTGCTGAAACAGCAGGATCTCCTGAATCCGAACGGAGCGCAAGCAGGAGGGGAAAAACTCCTCACGGAGCAACAACCAAAAGTCGTCCAACGGAAGCGACGACTCGCCAAAAAAACTGAGTCACCAGACTCCACCAACGCTAAGCTACTCCACGAAAAAGGGTGACTGCCAAAGCCACTCTCTGATCTTTCGGCGTCTACACAAGCCTGAAAAGGCTAACCACTGCCTCTAGCCAACCATCTGCTGCCTGAGGGTCTGGCTCACCACTGAACCTCAGCGGTCTCTGCCGCTGGAACTCACGGAGCGCGCTCAACCTGCGCTCACGCTCAGCCTTCTCTGCTAAAGCTACATGCTGCTCAACAGGTGGGGGTACTGCTACCGGCCCACCCGGAGAAAAGGGCTCACACGATGGGTCCTGAACTGTGGCCTCATAGCTCACAGGGTCGTCGTCACGCACCCGAAGATGGTATCCAGGCTGGCTATCCTCGCGGAGACATCCTGAATATTATCAAGGAGTGTCGCGGTCAGATGAGCATATATGTATATACCAATTACAACAACGATGGGGAGCTGACTCAAGGAGTACAGTCAAGACTCAGTCCTATGTGATGCACAAACAAATTTTCCCTGCAACAAGTGTATCAGCATGCCGAGTCGACAAGGGGGTTATCAAGGTCCTGGTGAATGGATATGTCGGCCGCCGCATCATCACTAGATTCCCTGGCCTGAGAGCCGCTCTTGAGACACATTAACACTGTTGCCCTATATCCCAACCAATTCCTCTTTTAGGGATGTCCGTACAATGTCCCAAGGAACGAACCACCTCTGATACCACTTTCTCACGACCCGACCCTACCTGGGCTCGAGCCGCAACTACCCCAAGCCCGCCTCCATAGGCCAGGGGCTGGCGACCAGCGCCGAAGGCACAACAACTCGGGGAGGACTTTGCCTAAGCACCTATACACACACACGCAGCAAACTCAATGCCAAACTGCAGAGTAAAAGAAAAGACAAGCAGAGTAAAAAAGAACAACTGCTATATATATACCACAGAGTGCATCGACCTCTACAAGATACAAGTAAAGTGATGAAAAGGAAAAAGGGGAAAAACACGCGCCCAACCAAAAAGTGCCACAACCCGGCAATAGGTAAACGAAAGGAAACAGCTGACGGGTCTGCCACCTGGAACCCGACCACGACCACCGCACGCAGTCCAAGCTCCCAAGCTCCTACGCACCACGGAAGTCACGCTCCACCTATCCGTCATCTGCAAGGTCACACAAAGTGCGGTCAAATCCCAAGCAGGGGTGAGTATATAAATACTCAGTAGGATACCCCGAAGGCTCGAGGGAGCAACAAAGGAGGTACCAAAGGGTGAGCATTAGAGAGAACATGGAATTGAAAGGAGTAAAACCAAGGGTACAGTAAAGAGTAACAGCTCAACCCATCAAGAGAAAGATAGAAGACTCGTCTTACCACGAGAAGCTGGACGCGGAAAGCACGTGGCATACCCCGCGCGTCTTCGCCTCTCTTGAAGGAGAGTAGCCAAAACCGAAGGAGTGGGTACTCAAAACATGATATATACAAATCCATATGCTCTGTCGAGAAGCCCGAACAACGCCATAAGGGGATCTCTGCCCCGTAGCTCAGCCCAAGAAAACAAGTAGCCAACATTCCCAGACATAACCCCATCATCGTCGCCCAGCAACACGCACGTCTTCCCTGAACCGCAAGACAAGGTGCTCAGTCACCGCACCTTGATACTATCAGCTTTGGGCGGCACTAACTCACCCACACGGTTTTAGATCACGTCGTAAGAACGCGTCTCGGTGGGGAAAGTGCCCCTCGTACTTGATAGTTCTAGGAAAGAAAAACCACACCTCATCACTACCCTCACGTCGAGAGGTCTCCTCAAAGCCAAAGTCATTCAATCACTGACACGTACAACCAAGGGTCCCGCTCTGGTAAACACGGAGGAAAAGCCACAGACTAGCCTAGTAGAAAGGACTGAGTCTGGAATGCCAGCAAAAGACCCACTGCCCAGCCCCGCTGGAGGGTAATTCATAACCAGATATCGGGTGACCCACTGCCCAGCCCTGCTAGAGGGTAAACCCTAACACATCATCAAGGGACCCACTACCCAGCCCTGCTGGAGGGTAAACCATATTAAGATACTGGGTGACCCACTGCCCAGATCTGCTAGAGGGTAAACCATAAGACATCATCCGGCGACCCACTACCCAGCCCCGCTGGAGGGTAGACCTTAATACATCATCAAGCGACCCACTGCCCAGCCCCGATGGAGGGTAGACCTGGAATAAGTCGACAAGCGACCCACTACCCAGCCTTGCTGGAGGGTAGACCTGGAGCTAGACGACGGGTGACCTACTGCCCAGCCCTACTGGAGGGTAGACCCCAAGAGGTCGTCGGGTGACCCACTTCCCAGTCTCTTCTAGTGGGTAGACTCTAATAGCGTCGGGTGACCCACTGCCCAGTCTCGGCTAGAGGGTAGACCCTAGAAGTCAGTGAGCAACCCACTGCCCAGCCCTGCTGGAGGGTAATCCCGAGGAAGTCGATGAGTAACCCACTGCCCAGCCCTGCTGGATGGTAAAACTCGGAACCGCTCTGCCATCTCTACAAGAGGGTACAACACTGGCCAACCAAACATGGAGTGGGTGTCGCGCAACCACCCAACTCCAGAACAACTCTCCCAAAAGAGGTGCAGCATCTGCCCCAGCACTGGGTGTCACTAGCACTGCTACTGGTCAATCCATCGAGAATGAAACCAGGGGGAGACCACTCAACCCTGCTGGTCAACCAAACACACAGAGGGACCCTCTACGTCACGAGAGGTCAAGTATGCTAGCAGATCATAGCACGCACGTGGGGCCCACAGAATGTGTGGCCCCCTCTCAACCCCAACTGAACGCACCAACATTCTCAGGTACGAACAACCACATGTACCTCCAAGCACTCTCGTATACTCCCAATGTATACCTGACTTTCAGCCCAAGGGCTAGCGTGCACACGGCACCCAACGTCAACGCAAAGGCGTGACGTAACAACTCCACCTCAAAGGCCCAGACATGGCCATCCACATCTCGTGAAACATTTACGTCACTCTCCCAAGAGTGCGCGATCACACGCCAAGGGTCCACTATAGACAAACTAGGGCGAACCACCACTGGAGCACATTCTGTGCTTCCACATTTAACAAGATCGCATATAAGGCTCCGCAGAACCAAACGGATCACACCGTTGTAATCCTTGCGGAAAAAAACGCGAGTTAGACTACTCACTCACCCCGAAACGGTCAACAGGTGGAAAAGGTATTATTCACTGTGACCAACCCGTGTGGGGCCCACCCCAAGATCCCGAAACTGAACCAGCGGATCACTCCACTGCGATCCCCTCAGCAAAACTCACGGGATTGAGTACTCAATCGCCCAAAACGGACACCCGGTGAAAAGGGCACTATTCACCGTAGCCCGGTCGGGTGGGACCCACACCACATCTCCGAAGAGGTCGGGCGGTCTGCGCCATCGTGATGCTCTCGGAAAAACACGTCGAATGCACTACTCGCTTGAGTAGAACGGGTATCTGGAGAAAAAGATGTGTTCCGGCGCACCGCACACCAGCGGTGCCACGTGGGGCCCGCAACCCGGTCCCGAAACTCCACGAACGGATCGCACCGTTGCGATCCTCTCAAAAAAATCACACAAGATGGACTACTCATTTGTCCAAAACGGTCGCTCGGTGATATAGATGGAAAATCACCGTCGACGCCCAAACGACCCTCGTGGGCCCCGCACCATCGTGCCGAATTAGGGCGGGTAGACTGCGCCTACGCAACGCCCTTGGAAAAACACCCAACAACGACTGCTCGCACGCCCCGAACGGACGACCGAGGATAAAGTCACTAGAAGCTGCACGCAGCTCAAAAGACGGGATGTGGGGCCCGCGCCTCAACTCCAGCCTCAACGCCCGGAACTACCCTGGAAACCTCCGCCTCGACGCCAGGGTTCCAACGCCACTGACGGCGCTTAAATCGGACGTCGGACGCGTCCGCGCCGTCCAAAACAAGAATCCCGAAAAAACGCTTGTCCACTTAAGGACGCGTCACGCCTCAGCGACCCCTCGTTTTGGGAATTAAAATTTCCCAAAACCATTTCAAAAAATTCCTCTCGATGCAAGCTCCACGCTGCCGCAGACGGCGCGCAAAACGGATGCCCGTAGCCCGAAATACGGGCGTCCGAAGTCTGAGGGCCGAAGCCCCTTAGGCCGGACCGGCCCGGACCGGCCGATCCGCCCTGCTTGGGCCGGCCCGGTCCGCACAGCCGGCCCGCGGCTCAGCCGCGGGTCCGATTCACCCCGCCGCGGCTCGCTTCAGCCGACCGGCCGCCTCGCGGCCAGCTGATTCCCCACAGCGACCCGCGTTTTGCGGGACGCGGTTGCTGCACGGGGGTCGCGCTTCGCGGCCCCCCCTCTCCTCCGCCTGCTGGTGCCCGCGGCCGGCGCCGCGGCCGGCGCCGCGGCAGCCTCCACCGAAGGCCGCCGCCGCCTCCCGGCAAGCGCCGCCGCCGCCTCCGAAGCACCGGCCGACCGCCCTGCTGCGCCGCGCTCCGCCCTGCGCCGCCCCGCGCCGCCGCCATCTGTCGCCTTCGGCCCTCGCCGGAATCCGGCCGTGGCCGGAAAATTTCCACGGACCACCGGGAACGATCCGGTGGTCGAAATTTTGATCCGGATAGCTTCCCGGAAAGTTCGGGACGGGATCTACGCAACCACTGGATTTGTTCGAGGATCCAGTGGTGCGATTGAGCATAAAAGAGGATTAAAACGGGGAAGGGGAGGAAAACTCAAATCCGCCTACCTCATTGGGCTTCGCCCGACGCTTCCCGCGTGATCTGCCCCGCGTCGTTGCCTCGCCGGAGTTGGCTCTCCGTAGCTCGCCTCGCCAGAGTTCGCCGGAGAAGAAGAAGGGAGGGGAGGGGTTGTGAGGAAGAAGAAGAAGAGGAAGAAGGGGGGGGTGCGTGTTTAAATAAAAACACTTAAACACCCCGCCCGGCACGCCCCCGGCTCCGCTCCCGAAGCAGACAAAAAGGAGGGTGTCCCTGGGGTAAACACGACGCTTCGAGCACAACGGTGGTCTCAGAATTTTATTCCGAGACCCCGTTCAAAAGTTATAAAATTTAATGCCCGAAGCCGCCAAATTACGAAAACGCCCCTGGGGCCATTTTTCACAAACGGCCCACGCCCGCGAAACTTACACCCCTCCTAGGGTAAACGGCACGCTCCGAACTCAACGGTACCCTCAGTTTTCCAATCTGATCCACCGTTTAAGAGATTCCTGCGTTTCAACATTAAATGAATTAATTATTTAATTAAATAATCCGTTTAACGTTCCAAAAGCGGGCGAGGGGTCCAAACGTCCCGCGCCGACAAGTTTTATCTCGTTACTAGGGTAAACACCCCATTCCAGACCCATCCGTACACTAGGATCCCTGATCCGGATCACCGTTTAGGAGTTATCCTATTTATTTTGCGTTTCCAGTGTGAACACACTGAAAATTTAATTCCGGCCACTCCGGGGCTCGGAATCGCATGCCCTCTGAAGGCGCTGTCCTAGAATATTATCAAGAATATTCCAAAGTCATTCACAGAAAAAACTGGGTTCTTACAGAATTCATTACATTGTTCATTATTTTCTCCCATGTTTGAGAGGTAGGTGGCTTCTCAATAGACTACTCATTATTAAAACATGAAATATTAATTTCAAATGATTTAATTTTTGGATTTATTATGATCATGGTTGATTTTATGGATGTTCACATTTTATTTATTGTTTTGGAAATCATGGGACTTGGGAGACAGTTTGGAAGAAATCATTGTCTATAATATGAAAATAATGAATTTTAAATTATTTCATGATTGATTCAAGTAAACTATTTGGTTAAATGATTTGAAAAGTGATGAAAATAATTTATTAATATGGGTGGACATGATAGGGGCCTAATGGTTTGGCCTGATTTCAATGGGATGGTTAATGTCTATAAAAATCCAATATTAATGCTATTAATTATAGATGAGAAGTTCCATCGCTAATGGTAAAACCAATATTTTTTGTTTGTTTGTGTATTTTAGATTTAGGTGGAAAAAGAAAGGTATTTCTCAAATCATAATTGATGAAATTTATTAAATTATTTGTTGATGTATTCATTTAAAAATTTATTTAATGTCTTGTTTGATATCTTTCATTGGAAAACATTTTTTATTGTATTTATACTATATTAAATTTATTTTAAAAAAAACTATTAATTTTATAATAGGTTTTGTCATATTGGAATGATTTAAGAGGTAAATGACGAAATCACGCTAAGATTTATACTCTCCCCATTCCTGGGAACTATGGTGCCTTTTCATTTATTATATATTGAAAAAAATGTAAAGGAAAGTTTCCACATTTCCTTAGTGATTCTCATTCATACATCAAAATAGGAATGTGGAGTTTGATCTTAGACAGGGTTGGGAGTTTCTGATTTGTGTTAATAGTGTCTTTGTATTTTTTTGGTTTTGGGTTTATCTATGTACACTTACATTTTATTTTAGATTGGTTTTGTAATAGTTTTTAGTTTGTATACTTGCATCATATAAAGGTTGGGTTATTTATTTTTATATTGTTTTGGTTGTTTAATATTAAAAGGAAAAATAATACCCTAGGTATTTATGAATCCCTTATCATTTATTTCAAGCCTTTGGTGTCTTGGGGATGTCATCTAAGGAAATTATTACCCTCATCACATCTAAAGAAAATGTTGAGGGTTATAATGTTTCATATGGTATCAATTTTTTCAATCCGCATGTATCATTCATTCATTACATGATTTGTGTTGTTAGCGATGAGTAGGATTTTCAAAAGATGAAATGTAGAGCATAAAAAGTATTATATAAATTATTGTTTTTAAAAATGATGTTAGCAGGTAGATTTGGAACATGGGTATTTTTATACACTTCTAAGAGTTATCACATGATCATCATGTGTTTATCCGATGAGTGTTTCATGTTAATAATTGATAGTAATGAATCCAAAATAGTATTTCATAATTCATTTTATGTAGATGATTTATTGTTTGATGAAAAATTGATGATATGTCAAAATCATTAAAAATGGTTTGATTTTAAAAAATTATTGAGGAATTTTAAAAAAGGGGTTGAATGTTGAAATTAATGAATTTTAAAAATCCTGGTTATCATATATATTATGAGGAAAATTTGTACTTGAAACCCCTATAATGGTTAGAGTTTATATTGAAATATAGATTTCTTTTGGTTACAGAAAATGGCACTAGATAGGTGTTATTGGAAACAACTATAAGGGGTTGATGAGAATGTTGTTTCCCCTAAACCACATGCAAAACAATAGTTTGTGCATCATATTGTTCTAGTATTTTTGACTATGGATATATAGAATAGGATGGATTAACCAAGGAATGTAGATCATTAATATATGTTCTTGAAGAAGATACCATGTACCTTTCCTGGATATTTTGAATCATAAAAAGTGGACATGTGTTGAAACGCACGGCCGATTGTCGCCTATCGACCAGTCAAATTTCCGGTGCTCTGCTAATGTGTATAGCAGCACTCGGGTCGAATCCTCGGCGATGATACTTTGTAATAGTCGTTTGTTTTTAGTTGATTGTATTTTGTTTAGGGGGGTTTGTTTGCAGAGCTTAATTGAAATGATTTATGGATGATGTTTGATTTACCAAACTGATAAAGATTGGGGTGAGTTCATCATTGGGGAGTTAAGCATGTGATATCCTTGAGCCTTACTTTGTATTGCATTAAATTAACACCCATGTCATAAGTTGACGTTGATTGGAATTCCTAAGTGTGAAGGATTTAATCCAAGCCTTAACATAACTTAGGGTTCTAATCTCAATCAAAACTTATTTATGGTAGTGTATTTATGGTTTCAATAACCCATGGAAACCACTCGTTAAACAAAACATATCATTAATCCATGACATATTAAATTTAACATACACAATATTAATTTAAAGAATACTCATCGAGCAAAACTCTCAATCACTTAACATCCCCAAATTATAACTCACCCCAATGAGAGATTTACTCAGCCATTTGGATGTTTAATATTCTGGTTAAAATAATTATGATGATAAATTAAGAATAGAAGAAAAAGAAAGGGATTAGAAAAGAGTGGTACGTTGACACACACACACGAACGATGATGCTAATTGAAAAAAAACTTTCGATTGAATGAGGAAGATAATGAAGGGAAGGGGATTGAACTTAATTTCAACTACTTTAAGAACATTAATATTAAAATACAGAAGGTGGAGAAGAATAAGAGATATTGAAGAAGAAACTTGCATTAAAACAGAATTACAAAAGAAAGGACTTACAAAATTACAAAAACGAAGAACATGAAAGTAAGTGAAATCAAAGAGAGGAGGAAAGGACTCTAAAGTAAAAAAATGAGTATGGAAGATCCTCCCAAGACTTTGAAAATGCCTTGGTCATGCCAATATGTTCTTCTCTCTTCTGAAATGCCAACCCCTCTCAAGGAGAGAAGGGGAGAGTATTTATAGCCCAAGGAGTGGACTGTTTGCATTCCCAATCTGTCCCTCCACTTTCATCTCCAATATGTCTATTCAGACAGCCGAATCTTCAAATATATCCTTCTTCAAAGTTGTATAAAATAACGTTGGACGACTAATCCCAAAATTTGGAGTCATTTGGACAAGTGGAGCCAATGTTATGGCGGTTTTAATAAACAAAGGTAAACTGTCCATTTCTATCCATGCGTTTTCGATGGACAATATTTGAATGGATTTTAGAACAGGAATATGCCTTCAAATCCGAATGACTTCTTCAACAAAGTCTTCCGCCTATATCTCCTCTTTCACACTGAAAAATATCAGCTCGATTTCATGCTTACATCATGAGATATGTCATGCATACTATACTAATTTTAATTCTCGGCCAGAATGGTGGGCTGGACTTCAAAGCATATGTTGGGCCCCATTTATTTGGAGTTGGGCCTTGAAATTTTTATCCAAGATGAAATGTAGTGTCCCCCGAATTATGGTGGAGAGTTAATGTTTTTGGACTTCTGGATTGAGCCCAGTAAATCAATCTTCAAGGCTAGTCCAGTTTGTTCACAGATTCTTTGGTCTTGTTTGTGAGGACCATATGACCCATCAAATGGCAGAATTGGCTCATGGTACCTTCTAATGAAATGTTCTATATTGCAAGGAGAATCCTAAAAAATAAGAACCACACAATTTGGATCAGTATAGTTATAGTTATTATTAAAACATTAAACTGACTCAATTGGACTACTTCTAAAAATGCTCAAAAATTATACTTAATATTAAAACATTAATATTTCACACAAATTATGCACATTTCATATAAAATCAGTAAAGGGAATATATAATAAGTAATGAAAATATTAATAACATCAACTCCCCCACACTTATTTTTGTGCATGTCCTCATGTGCAACAAATATAAAAACATGACAAAATCATTTTTACTCACCAACAGATATTAAAATTTTGTTTTCTCCAATCAGGGGAGGTTTAGACTATTTCACTCATCCATTTTGAATTCCACCACAAGTTGTTACAGAAACAATGTTCCAAAACTAATTCATTTTTTCATGCTCAAATTTAGAAATGGAAAATGTGGACACTCGAAACTCACACCTCTCAAGATGATTTATTTGTGGAGGTTCACTCTTTCACCAACCAAAAGTGAAAATCATAGAGTTTGAAAAGAGCTCTCAGCTTACAATAGCTATCCGAAGTGAACAATAATCAAGAGGTCTTTTTAATGGGGTTTTTCTGTGGCTATGGGACAGTAGGAATATAATATCCAAGAGAGAGAATAAGAGGGTTAAAATACCAACATAGAAAAACAATGCAAATTTTTTTGAAATAAAACATGGAAGGAAATGAAAACACATATTTACAACGGAATGATTGTGTAAAGAAAGACACAATAGTGGAAGAAAATATGAAGTGGATGAGAAGATGAAATATTTACAAACCACCAAACTTCTCCCAATAATATAAGAATACAATGCAAGTGTTCTTTTTTTTTCCTTTTTTTCTTTGTTTTTTCGAAAGTTGACCTTGAAACAGATCTCACACTCATATCCCAACCCATGTTTGATCTCCTCACGACACTAATTGTAATAGTTATAACAAGATCAAAGGTTGAGGAAGTGTTATTTTTGACCTATTCAAGACACAACCCATTTGTTTCTCTTTTTTTTTATTTTTATTTTGAATTTTGATTTCTTTTTTTGTGATTTTTTTTGAACACTTTTCAATATCATTTGTACAATACATTCCCAAATCCCACTGAATGATAACCTCCCCCCCCACACTAAAAAAGATGCTTGCCCTCAAGCATATGATAACACACCAGAAAGTAAGGAAATGATACCCAAAAATGAAATCCATTCCCCCCCACACTTAAATTTCAAAAACATATGCAATGAAAATCCATGTTGATATTGGGTGGGATAAGGTATTGGGATTGTAATGTGGCTATCAAAGAAAAGGTTTTCATAGGCTCGAAGGGGCTTTCAAAAGGAGGATTAATGTGAGGGAAATGAGAGGCTATTTGGCTATTGTGATTTTCATGTGGTTCGGAAAATGCCTCTATCATATTAATACACACTAAGGTATGAAATTCAGCTCGAAGGTCCACAAAATCAAGACTCACAAATGGGGGTGAAAACACACATTTTGAAAAGATGGGTATAGGTGGCCTTGGCCTGAAAGAAAATGTTTGTTCTCACGGTTGGGGAAAATAATTTTCCAAATCAAAAATTGAGCATTCAAAATTTGTTAATTTTGACACAAAATTCCTTATCCAAAGTCATGTTGAAAATACAAAATTTTTGAGATGAAAACATGTCTGTTAACTCCCCAAAATGGTTGGACAAAATTTCAAAACATGATGGTGTGTAAGCATGACTCTTTTTTTGTAATGTTTTTTAAGTAATTGTGTTTTTTTGGTTTTTTTTAGTTTTTAAGGTTTTTTTTAAAATACACACCCACACAAGAAAGAGAATAAGAAAGGGTTTGATGAATATAGTGGTAAAAATGAAATATAGAGGAAGAATAAGAAAGAGGTAGAGAGAGGAAGAGATAGAGATAGTTAAAGGGAAAGAGGTGCCCCCTGGTTTGGATTTGGTGGATCGACTTCTCCATCTAGTGGTGGGTCGGCTAGAGAATTTGGGGATTCAGTGGAAGTCGAGGTGGTTCCAAGATAGTGGGAAGTTACCTGAAAAATAAAATTCATTATTCATCTAATGAAAATCTAAATAGAAATTGAAATTTCATAAAAGTAAAAGAAAACATGGGTTGCCTCCCAAGAAGTGCTGCATTTATTTGTCTACAGCTGGACAATTGTAGTGGACTACCCATAGTCTGACGGTGGCCATCGTATTTTCTCAACTCTAGTGTGCTTCCAGAAAAACTTTTTCTTTGGGAGACCTGATGATTCATTGGATAATTTCTTCCATCCTTGTTGAAGTGCTTGCAATTCAATGGGGGTGGAAATAGAATATTTCTATCCTCACTTTGGTCTTCAACCTGAGGAATGATGTTATCCACAATGTTCTGGTTTTTTATGCTTTGAAATTCAGGAAGATGGCTCAATTCTGATGGTTCATTTATGTAAGGATCAGATAACATAAAAGCAGAGTATGAGATCCCAATTGTTTTTGACTCATTTATTTCATCACTTACCGATGTAGAGTAATGAGGATCCGTGGAGTCATAAGACTGAATAAAATTTTTGATATCCTTTATTTAAATGTTGTTCACCAAAGAATGGTCAATTTCAACCTCACTAGTGATCACTTTATTAATTAGGGTACAAATATCACAAACATCACTACCATCAGGACAATATAAACACATTGGTTCAAGGTTCACTTCACATATAATAGAATTTTCAGAATCATGGATAGGAAAGGATGAATGTGGGATAATATGATCTGAATCAACAAATGAGCATTCTAGTTCATTTTCCTCATTACCATCCATGTTGGAGCATTGGAGGTCAGAGGTGAGATGAGATTCCAAAGAGTTTTCAAGATCCTTTAGATCAATGGAGTTTGCATTTGTAATGTCAACATCAATTTCACTATAAATCACTTGGTTAATGAGGATGCAATATTCACAAACTCCTATATTAGTAGAACAGGAAGAACATGATGGATTAGGATTCAACACACTCTCAGAGGGAGTTTCAGAAACATGGATAGAGAATACAAATTGATTCTCTAATGGGTATCGCATGGATTGAAAAATATTGAACTTGACCATTTGGTCTCCAAATTCCATGGATAAGATTCCAGCATGGACATCAATTTTGGTTTTAGATGTCATAAGGAATGGTCTTCCTAGAATTAGGGGAGATAGAGAAGAGTTTGTCTCACCTTCCATGTCAAGGACATAGAAATCAGCAGGGAAGATAAGATCATTGACTCGGACAAGGACATCCTCAATTATTCCCTCAGGACTGGTTGTGCTTCGATTGGATGACTGAATGACAACACCCGTTGGGTGCAAGGTACCTAGACCAAAGTTGGAGAATATGGATTTGGGCATGACATTAATTGAGGCTCCTAGGTCTATGAGTGCATCATCAAAGTTGGAACTTCCAATTTGGCATGGAACCGTAAAGGTCCCTGGATCTTTGCACTTTATGGGAATAGACTGCTGGGTGGAAACATTTTCAAAGGTCCTAAGTTGCCTCTTGTGGGTACACAAATCCTTGAGAAACTTTGCATACTTAAGAATTTGTTTTATGGAATCTAAGAGGGGAATGTTGACATCAACACGTCTAAACATGTCGAGCATTTCAGGATCAGGTTCAAAGGACTTTCTTGGTTTAGAGACAGCTTGAGGAAAAGGAATTGGGTTCCTAAGTGGAATGGAAGGAGGTGAGGGAATGGTTTCAGGTTCCTTTTCAAGTTTCTTTTTCTTTTCATTTTCTATTTCAACATTCAAAGGAGGTTTTGAGGATTTATCATGAGGCATAGAAAGTTGCTTTCCTGATCTAAGTGAAATTTCACTTACATTACCCTTGGGGTTGGGTAATGGTTGAGCTGGGAGTCGGGAAGAATTTGATTGTTGTTGCTGGCTCAGGTGGGATCCAAGTTGACCTATTTGAGTTTCAATGTTTTTAAGGCTAGAACGGGTAAAGGAGGCAAGATCTTCCACTGCACTTTCCCATGGTTTCTTGGAAGAAGAGGCTTGTCCCGGATTGGTATTACCTTGATTTTGGTTCTTGGGAAAGCGATTGTATTGGTTTTGGAATTGGGAAGGCTCACTAGGATGATGGAATCCCGGAGGAGGATTGTTCCTTTGAGGTTGAGGAACAAAAGGATAAGGTTGATGGAAGTTACCAACACCTTGAACATATTGAAACTGGTTTGGGTTTTGAGGAGGGAATTGAGGAAGATGAGATATGGGATTACCATACTTAAGGCCTTGGTTATAGGAAGAAGAGAAGGGCTCATAGTGAGGTTGGTTAAAGTTTCTAACAAACTGACCTGATAGTTGAGGATTGGTGTTCCGCTGAGAATATGCTGCATTGAGATCCATTGGTCCGGATGAATCAGATTGATCCTCTTGAAGTTGTGGACATGTGTCTGTTGGATGAGCTGGGGAGATACAGATTCCACAATTCTTGATAGGTCCGGGGAATAGTGACTGTGGAGAAGATGAGGTTGGGGATTTGGTAGCCACCGCTAGTTGACGCACAAGACCTGTAAGTTCACTCATCCACTCAGTCATCTTGTTAGGCTCTATGGATTGATTATCTTGGGCTTGTTTGACTTGATCATGTGCTCGAGTATGTAATTGTTGTGTGTTTACAGCCATGTTACTTATGAGATCTCTTGCAGCTTCAGGAGTTTTATCAACAAGAGCACCGCCACTTGCGGCATCTATGAGAGTTCTCTCCATAGCCAATAACCCCTCATAGAAGTATTGGATCAGGAGTTGGTCAGGGATTTGATGGTGTGGAAAAGTTGCCACAAGATTTTTGAACCTCTCCCAATACTCATGGAGTGATTCATTAGGGAATTGACGGATTCCGCTTATTTCCTTTCAGATAGAAGCAGTTCGGGAAGCGGGAAAGAACATCTCAAGGAAAAGTCTCTTCATGTCAACCCATGAGTTTATGGAACCAGGTGGGAGGTAGTAGAGCCAAGACTTGGCAGAATCTGCTATGGAAAAGGCGAAAGCTCAGAGTTTGATTTGTTCTTCAGAAACCCCTTGAGGCTTCATGGTAGAGCACACCACCTGGAACTCTTTGAGATGGAGATGTGGATCCTCACCGGCTAGCCCGTGAAAATGAGGGAGAAGATGAATCAAACCCGATTTGAGTTCGAAGTCAGCTTCAATGTTTGGATATTGAATACCAAGAGGTTGGTAATTCATATCAGGGGCAGCGAGTTCTTTTAGGGTTTGTTCCCTAGGATTGGCCATTTCAATTTCAACTGGTTGGATGAGGACTGGTTCTTGAATTATTTGATTATCTCTTATGTTTCTCCTAAGTTGGTGAAATGTTCGCTCAATTTCAGGGTCAAACAAATCCGGGGGATTGTTTGGAAGGCTACGGGGCATTCAGAGAGATTTTGGAAGAAAGAGGAAGACAGGTTTTCCATTGTATTTTTCAGTTTATGATTTTTACGAGAAGACGGGTTTTTCTTTGTGATTTTTTTTCAATATTTTTAAAATTTTGTATTTTTTTGGGTTTTTTTGACAATAACCAGAAACGAATGACTACTTAAAGCACTATCCCCGGCAACAGTGCCATTTGAAACACACGGCCGATTGTCGCCTATCGACCGATCAAATTTCCGGTGCTCTGCTAATGTGTATAGCAGCACTCGGGTCGAATCCTCAGCGATGATACTTTGTAATAGTCGTTTGTTTTTAGTTGATTGTATTTTGATTAGGGGGGTTTGTTTGCAGAGCTTAATTGAAATGATTTATGGATGATGTTTGATTTAACAAATTGATAAAGATTTTGGTGAGTTCATCATTGGGGAGTTAAGCATGTGATATCCTTGAGCCTTACATTGTATTGCATTAAATTAACACCCATGCCATAAGTTGACGTTGATTGGAATTCCTAAGTGTGAATCTTTTTCCAAGCCTTAACGTAACTTAGGGATCTAATATCAATCAAAAATTATTTATGGTAGTGTATTTATGGTTCCAATAACCCATGGAAACCACTCGTTAATCAAAACATATCATTAATCCATGACATATTAAGTTTAACACACACAATATTAATTTAGAATACTCATCGAGCAAAACTCTCAATCACTTAACATCTCCGAATTATAACTCACCCCAATGAGAGATTTACTCATCCATTTGGATGTTTAATATTCTGGTTAAAATAATTATGATGATAAATTAAGAATAGAAGAAAAAGAAAGGGATTAGAAAAGAGTGGTACGTTGACACACACACACGAATGATGATGCTAATTGAAAACAAATTTTGATTGAATGAGGAAGCTAAAGAAGGGAAAGGGATTGAACTGAATTTAAACTATTTTAAGAACATTAATATTAAAATAAAGAAGGTGGAGAAGAATAAGAGATATTGAAGAAGAAACTTGCATTAAAACAGAATTACAAAAGAAAGGACTTACAAAATTACAAAAACGAAGAACATGAAAGTAAGTGAAATCAAAGAGAAGAGGAAAGGTCTCTCAAATAAAAACATGAGTATGGAAGATCCTCCCAAGCCTTTGTCGAGGTCTTGGTCATGCCAATATGTTCTCCTCTCTTCTGAAATGCCAACCCCTCTCAAGGAGAGAAGGGGATAGTATTTATAGCCCAAGGAGTGGACTGTTTGCATTCCCAATTTGTCCCACCACTTGCATCGCCAATTTGGCTATACAGACAGCCGAATATTCACATATATCCTTCTTAAAGGTTGTATAAAATAATGTTGGCCGACTACTCTCAAAATTTGGAGGCATTTGAAAAAGTGGATCCAAAGTAATGGCGGTTTTATTAAACAAAGGTAAACTGTCCATTTCTATCCATGATTTTTCGATGGTCAAAATGTGAATGGATTTTGGAATAGGAAGATGCCTTCAAATCAGAATGACTTATTCAACCAAGTCGTCCGCCTATATCTCCTCTTTCACACTGAAAACCCTCAGCTCGATTTCATTCTTACATCATGAGATATGTCATGCATACTATACTGATTTTAATTCTCGGCCAGAATGGTGGGCTGGACTTCAAAGCATATGTTGGGCCTCTTTTATTTGGATTTGGGCCTTGAAATTTTTATACAAGATGACATGTAGTGTCCCCCGAATTATGGTGGAGAGTTAATGTTTTTGGACCTCTGGATTGAGCCCAGTAAATCAATCTTCATGGCTGGTCCAGTTTGTTCACAGATTCTTTGGTCTTGTTTGTGAGGACCATATGGCCCTTCAAATGGCAGAATTGGATCATGGTACCTTCTAATGAAATGTTCTATATTGCAAGGAGAATCCTAAAAAACACGAACCACACAATTTGGATCAGTATAGTGATAGTTATTATTAAAAAATTAAACTGACTCAATTGGACTACTTCTAAAAATGCTCAAAAATTATACTTAATATTAAAATATTAATATTTCACACAAATTATGCACATTTCATATAAAATCAGTAAACGGAGTATATAATAAGTCATGAAAATATTAATAACATCATGTGTTTAAAAATGATGAATCAAATATTCAATTTCTTCGTAACGTCAGATGGGCCAATGGTGAAGTTAACAACATACATACTAGAAGACCCTTTATGAAAAATCGAGATTCATTAGATCGGTATAACTCATAATAAGACATGAAATGGTGGTATTTTTAATAAAATTTTATTAAAAATAATAACATAAAACTTTTTAGATTTTAAAAATTATATACATCTTTAGTTTGAACCAATAGAACCACACAATGAAAGAGTATGAGGGTAAATTTATAAATTTAGTCCACTTTACACCAAAATTTTTTATAAGTGAACCCTTGAGGGCACATAATTTTGAATCTAGGTTGTGGATGAATATTTTCTCAAAGATTCCCTTGATTAATATATCATATTATAAAGATATAGTCAACAAAAAAATAGTTGAATAAAGAGATAAGCGACGAAATAAGGGTGAAAAATAGGTTGATATCTATGGAAAATGGTGGGAACTCTATTGCTCAGAATAATAGGATGATGGAATCCTATTTCAAAGGTTATTGTATGGATTAGAATCATATGGAGGGATTAATGAATCTTCCTTACAAACCAAAGGGTAAACCCATATGTTTCAGTATTCTTCTCACATTCACATGAAGGGATATTTTACAGCACCCCCTATAGTATCTCACAATTGGAAACAGATAGGCCATCCATAGTGTTTTCTCATTGTTTCCCAAGGTTTGTTTCTAGAGTCACATATCATGGTTGTCAAGAATAATATTCTTAAAAGAGATGATTCTTGTACAATAGTAATGAACAGAAAAACTGGGAGATCCAGGGTGATTCTAGGAATTCCTTGACTCCCAAACCAGTACAATCTAAACAGTGTAATAATGGGAGATGTGTGTTGAGTATGTAATAACATTTAAATGATAAAATGGTCTGAGATGATCGATCAAGACCATCGATGATGTGAGGTACAATTCATTCTAATTCTGCTCTTATGCAACATTTTTCATATTGACGAATCCTATTTGTTTATTTATCATAGTGCTTTTGATATTATATGTTTTCATTTTTAATTGATGCTTTCTATTTTGAAACTAAAAACTATTCTTGGAAAAAATGAAGTGAAGAATTTATTTAGAAATAATTTTCCATAATTATCGATGATGATGAATTAATTTGGGGCATATCGATTCTTGAGATGGATTTATAAAACATAATTCTAGTTATGGATTGGTTAAAAATGTTGAAAGCTATAAAAAAATTTATACAAATGGGTTAGTTTTAAAACTAATGATTGCGTCAAGAATTAAATTAGATGATATCATATTGTGAAGGAAAGTGGGAATTGTTTTTGGAATAAGGGGTCAAAATAATCTCATATAAGTTGTCAATTTTGACATTGAAGTTGGTGGATAAGTTAAAGAATAGTCATTTTCCAACAATTTTATATCAGTTTCCTAATGTTTTTTCAATTAAAAAATTAGTGTTTCTGTCCCAAAGAACAAAGGATTTTATGACTGATCTCTTAATAGGGAATTATCATATCTCTCTCATGTATTATCTTATGGAACAAAAAAAAATTAAAATAATTGAGAGTACATTTTGATAAGTTGGAATGCAAAGTGTTCATTCTGCCTAATATGTCTCCATTGGAAGCATTAGTTCTTTTTTGTTAAAATGGGTATGAAAAATATTATGCATTTTTATGGATTATTTTATCCCAAAAAATGTTATGATAAATAATCTGTATCATCTTCTATGAACTAATTATATTTATGATCAATTGATGGGATCCAAGTGTTTCTTTAGAATAGAAATTCATTCAGAATATCACCAAATTCACATTATTTGGAGGATATTCTGAAGATATTTTTTATAGTAGATATGGTCATTTTGATTATGTTTGTATGCCCTTTGATATAATAAATTTACAATTTTAAATTCTATAATTGATTAATCCAATATTTTAATGATATATGGATTCATTTTAGAGGAGTTTTATTAAAAAAATGGTTTACTCTAGGAAAGTGTTAGAACATGATAAAAACCTAGTGATATTGTTGGGTATTGTGAATGCTCATAGTATTCATGTTGAACATTCAATGTTAAATTTTTTGATACAAGGGGTACATTTTTTAAGTCATTTTATATTTGAATAAGGTGATTATTTGTAATCCGATAATATAGTGGCCATGATATCATAGAAACCTCCCAAGAATGACTTTGAGATATGCAATTTCTTTTGTCAAGATAGTTATAAAAGATATTTTTTTTTGGAATTTTCAAGACCATCTTATCTAATTAATGTTTGGAAAAGGTTAAATAATTCATTCCAATATAATGAATTTTTTTGGAAATTGTTTAAATATATTAACATTTTCCATAAATCATAATCGATATTTGTACTTTCAAAATTAGTACTAGGTTATGTGGTGAATTGTGATGGTTTGGGATCTTTATTGGGATATATTATCAGGAAGAGAGATCATGTTATTTTTTTAGATCACAATATTTATTGTATCATTAGAAGAAAAACACAACATGTTGTTTTGAATTAGAATCTACAGTCTATGATATGAATATATAGAGACATTATATTTTTGTGTGATAAATTTATATTGATTATGAATAATAAGATCCTGAAACAAATTTTCTCACAAAGGGATTTGAATCTAATAAAAATAACATAGATGAAATATTACAATATGTTTGAATTTTAGTTAATTAATACATCAGGTAAAGTGAACTATGAGGTTGATGCATTAAGCCGGATGTAATATAATCAGTTGGTGAAGGATTCATTAGATCAATGACATATGATGTCCGTAATAATGTCCATGCATATGGATTTTGTAGACTATGGCTGTGTTTCAATTATATATTTTATTTTTCTGTCTGTGATTTGGTAGATAATGATAATGAGACACATAAATCATATTCCAAATGGATTTTTATGAAGTAAAAACTCAATGTTATGGAGAAAATTGAGGGATGTTATCTTCACAAAAGTTCATAATTGTGGATTTGATATTTGATAGTCATACTTATAGATTTTTTAGAAAAATTATACATGATAAACAATAGTCGAGATGGGCTATTCATCATAGAATAAAAAATATGTATAGGGAACTGAAATCAAAATATTCTGGGATAGAATGAAATTAAAACTGGATTTAATGGTTTTGAAATGCCTCACCTATAAGTGGGTTATTGTTGAAAATAATTATCTAGAAGATATGTGCAAATTATTATCAATGACTATGTGTATATGAGAGCAGATGACTATACACATTTTAACAGAAATACTGAATACAATTCATAAACATGATTCAAAGTGGGTGATATTGGAATACCTCACAAATTTGGCCCATTTAAACCATATTCATGAATCCAATATAGTGGATGAATAATAGAGAAATATTTATCTAGGATTTGGTTAAAAGTCATTACATATCATTTTTGAAAGTATTTAACCAATATACATAGTTTATATCTTGTTTCGAGAAACTCTTACATTAAAAATGTTGGAATCAATTGAATTTGATCATATAATATCATCTTGAAATGGATTGAAATTTTATAATGATGATAAAAATGATTGTATACATTCTTATGTATGGTATAATTGATTATGTGGATCATGGGAGGAGTACATACCATTAACATAGTTCTCGTATAATATATACTACCAGGTTTCAATACATATGTATCCTCTAGAATAATTTTACAAAGATCCATTTTACTCTACATTGTTGGGTGAAAACATGTGTGAAGTCATGGGTTGGAACAATACTTATGAAACAATCATTGGGTAATATTCAATAGATCATAGAGGTGATGGAGATGGCTCATAGTCATTAGAAATCATATTTTTATCATCATCTACGGTAATTGTTTATTATGGTGATTGATCTTGTGTTCTCAAGAATATCTCAATGGTCTAGAAGTCATCATTTGGAGAATTAGATAATGTTATATCATGGATTCATAGTCCATTTTTTATACTATAATGGGTTGGTGAGGTTCCATATCGATAGGATTTTCCACCAAGCTCTAGTTTAGTCCATAATGTTTTTAATGTACCACGTTTAAAGAAATACCATCCCGATCTTGTACATATGATTTGGTGGAGTCATGTTTAACTTAGATTCCAATTCTATTAATATTAATGATCTGGTACATAATATGGACACGAAAGAAAATGTGTTTTTTTGGAAAAACATCATTATAGTTCATGTTTAATGGGGACAAGGTATGATTTAGGAAAAACATCAGAGAGTGAAAATAAAATGTTAGAAACGTGGATGGAAGTCTCCCTAACATCACGAGTATTATTGTATTTGGGGATATAATGACCAATGGTGGGGATAATATAGCACACCCAATTTATGGTAAAATACCATTTATTTATTTATCGTAAGTATTTAAAAATGTTTAGTGACACTTTAGGAGGTTATGAGGGTTTTGGTAGTTTTTACGGGTTCAATGTAGGTTTACGGTCTGATAATGGTTAATTGAAACCATGAAATACCTCACGGATGATGTAAAACTGGGAAAATGTTATTAGTTCAGCATATATTTAGGATAATGGTTTGTCTAAATCATACAACTACCTAGGAGAAACAACAAGACAGTAAATATATTGGAATAACATAGTTGGATAACAGTCTATCTTACCTTGCATTCCAACCATGGGAGGTGTGGTATGAGGTAAAGTATCATGAATGATTAGAACACATTTTTCCTAACCATGCACCCTAAATGTGAAACCAGAAATTTTAGATCAAAAAATAACATATCTAGTCCGCTTTTACTACTGAAACACTCCTTTCCCCTATTAATCTATAATCATTAATAAATTTTCATCCAAACCTTGAGAGAACATTCCTTTTTATTTAAAAGGGATTCAAAGGAGAATCAATGTTTTTTGGTGGTCTCGTTTCATTGGTAAGTAATATCACTAAGTTAATTTAATTACATCATTTTTTCTTCCCTCTCATATAATCAGGGATCTAGTCCATTGGGGATATATCCATGCTGTGAGATGTCAATATTGATGGGATATGATTGTTTTCATTTAAGGGTATGATATCTAAGGAATATTTTGGGAGTTTCATGATTTTTTTCAAGATGTTTGGATGTTGTTTATTTTCACCTAATTTTGAAAGGAATGTGGATTCTTTATCAGCTGTTATTGATTAGAACACGAAGTTATAAATTAAACATAAATTAATTTGTTGAAACTATTGTTAAAATCATGTTTTATTTTATGGAAAATAATATTTAATTTACTTTTTTTGAATTCATATGAATATTATCATTTTTCGGAAAAACCTAAAGATTATAATTTTAAAATGATCATTTTAAAATTATGTTTTCTTTGATGTATGTAATGTATTGTTATGAATTTATTTTATAATAGAATAAATGAATTGACTGAAAATGATTGACATGATTTGGCCATAAAAAATGGGCATGAGGTAAATGGGATGGTTAATGGTCATGATGTTTCTCCATAAAAGGGAGAATGTATTGATGTGAAGATCCAAAACAATGGTAACACAAAGAATGTGTGTATACAAGTATTTTGTAGGTGTGTGAGGGAATGTAAAATTATTTTCTAAATCCAATGTTATGATATGGGTTATAGAAATTTTTTATGTATTTCATAAATAATGAATTTTTATTTCTTATCTAATATCTATGATTTGAAAACTATTTTGATTGGTTCCAAAAAAATTTAAATTTCCATTAAATAGTATTATATAAATGTAGTAACAAGATTTTTATAGTGGATATAGTTGTGAAGTCATTGGAGAAATCCTATTTAGTTACATACTCACCCCCTTATTGGGACATATTTTGTTTTTAATATGTTATATATCAAGACACATGTAATGGAAATACATCCCATTTAGGTAGTTATTATTCTTGATTACTTGGTAGGGGAATGTTTTGTTGGGGCTTCGAGTAGGTAAGGAGTTTTTGAGTCACAATAATAGTGTATTTTTGTTTTTTTGGTTTTGGATTCCACTTCTTACTTTGATACTATCTTTTGTTTTTGTTTTTATTTTTTACGTAATACTCATTGTTCATATAGGGATGATGTTGAAAAATAGGAAGTGTCGGTTCATAGAGTACGAGATCCACACACACACACACAAATAATGATTCTTGTTTTCCTTAGTACATGAAAGAGAATATATAATGGGTTAACCAATACTATATGAATATTTCAACATGCCATTTATGATGTATTCATTATTTTACAATCATTATGGTTTGTTTAAAAATGAAATAAAAAATAAATAAATGTTTAAAATTGTTCGATACTTATGTTGACACCTTAAAAATCTATAAGAATAAAATTATAGATTTTATGGAAATTGAAAAATATATCGAGACCATGGGAGTTATGTTCAAAAATTTACATAAAGGATTTGAAATATGGGATTTTGTTAAAATAAATTTAGAATGTGAATTAGATAAATTAAATGGTGGAAGTGGTATCCTTTTATAAGAAATCAATAAGAAATTTTGGAAATAGAAATTATTGTTAAAATATTCAATGACAGTATTCAAGGGTTAATGGATAAAAAGTGGAAAAAAGTGGAACATGGTACAAGATAATGTCAAACAATATCTAAAAAAATATTTTTGAACATTTTGTTTGGCAATTTATCAATAGTAAAATACCTTTTTACATTTCTACTTTTTTGTTGGGGTAGCAATTTTTTATCCTTACAAATTAATTTTGTAAACTAAAATTAAAATTGGCTGAATAAAATAATTTTAACCATATCATTTGAAATTATAAAGAAATTTTATATTATAAAATTATTAGATGATAGAAATATAAATTTCAAATTAAATTTAAATTTGTCATAAAACAAGTTTTATAAAGAAAAGTTGTTATTTAGGTCTAAATTAATATATAAGATAAAATTATCATCATTATATATTTTAATGAAATAATTTTTTTATTATAATTATAGTGAAGGGTATTGTTATTTCATGATAAACCACAACATAATAACACCATGAGAATATTTTATGTAATGGGATGACCAAAAACAGAGTTTTTATATATATATTTTTTATTTTGTTTTTAAATGATAGAAATTTTATTTATAAATTCATTGAATATATTAAAATAAATAATTTTATTCTCTAAATACATATTTTTTTAATTTAAATATATTTTATAAAATTTCTATAATATTTTCATATAGTGATAAATTCATAAAAATGATATTTACCAAAAAATACAATTTTTTGACTAAAAAATAAATCTTTTCTAATAATAATTCAAAAATTGATCGAATGTATATTTTCATTAGAGGAGTTAATAAATTATTTTGTTATCAGGTTAAAAATTTATTTTTTGAAAATATTTTATTGGGAATAAATTAAAATTAAATGAAAAAGTCAATATTAATACTTATTAATTATTTATCACCTATAGTTTATAGTTTTAAAGTTTCCAATATCATAGATATTTTTATTTCATATGTAATAAATACCTTATTATGTTATTTGGTTCCTCAATGTTGGGTATTGATTGTAGAATAAATTTTCATGAATAATATATATTTAAGAAGAAACAAAATCAGGCCATTATAATTACCTTATCGCATTGCACTATAGTGGGATGAATCTAGTTCTATTCATCTAGCCCATTGTGGGGGCAATGACTCTATTTTAGATTCTATTGGAATTACCCATTACTTACTTTTGTAATCTCACTCCCTCAATAATCTTTGGGTAGTTTTTAATAAATTGACCCCTCAAAAACATTTTCTAGAAGGATATCAGTGGATGTAGATCTAACGTCATCGATTCCTAATTAAATCCATGGTATTATATAAGAAATTTTGGATTATGTGGATTTTTATTTTCTCCACATACCATTCCATATGATTTGCTATACATGGGGTAATACAGAATTGTTGTTCTAATAGCAGATCATATTTTGGAGGTTGTCGTGTGACTTTAGCACATCATATAAATAGTTTCATGTGATAATGGTTGTTTAACAGTTCAATGGATGTGTAACCATATATGAGTAATGTGATATATATTAATTTTAGATTCTATTATAGATAATACTTATAGTAAATTCATTTAATACAAATGATTTCAATGATGGAAGATGATGAGATTGTGGTTGAGTGCATTTTCAAGGTTCCATTCATTGAGGATTATCAATGACAAACCGTTAAATAAATTCATGAATATAAATCATTAATGATTGGTTTGAATCTGGTACAATATAAACTATTCATATAGATTATCTATATATATTATTAAATCAGAGTGTCACCCCAAATACCCCAAATTGAGAATGAAACCATCCTTATTCATCAATTTTATGGACTCATATTACATAGTAATGAAACATATCCATTGTAGGAAATTTTTGTCCAAAATATGATCTCTTTAATTGTTATATTTTAAAATAAAATCCACGTATGTTGATAAAAATATCATCTTTTTAAAATATCATATTAATGATTATGTATCAATAATGAAAAAATATATAAAAAACCAAAATCATGAGTTGATATCATTGTGGGACCAAGGATAATGTCGGGATTTTGTAATTAATTGGGGATTTCATTCCTAGGTGAAACACAAATATACAATGTTTTCACTATGGGTATTGAATATATGATTTTATTATGTCATTTAGGTTTCACAGAATATATCACGTTGTAAGAGGGACTTATACAATAACTATTTAATGTGTGGATACAATGTATTAATTTCTCCTAATTGATACAAGGATTTGTGGGATATGATTAGTTTTAAACTAGTATTTGGTGACATTTTTTATTAAATACTCCCTTATTATTCAATTTAGTATAATACTTGTTGGACCCCCTTAATTATATGGATATTCCTAGTTTTAGTAAGTGTATATTAGAAGATAACTAAATCCCAATACTCTATATATCCATTAAAAATTGGGTAAAATTATTTATCAAGATGAATGGTTATTATCCATTGGGTAGGAAGCCATAGGATTTTATGTCCTTTGAAACTCCATGGGAGGATGGTTCTTATTTTCCTACTCTAGAATAAAGACAATTCAGTAAATGGGGATTCAATGTCATTCCTCATTAAGATAACTTTTTCTCAATGGAATCCTTTTTGGAAATGTTTATCAGTGGATACATCATCCATTCCATGTGAAGTGTTGAGCTAGTGTGGTTAACTTCATAATAGTTACACGAAAAAGGGTAGAAATAGAATTACATTTGTCACATCCTTGATGGAAAAGAGATACAATTACATAAACCATATTTATAATGTAAAATCCTAATTTAGTATTTTATGCCCTTTATAGGTACAATGAATTTTAATTGGGCCCACATGGGTCATCGTGAATTTATCAACACTGAGGAAATCATATTTTACTGGTTTTTATTATTATTGGAATCCAATAGTTGGGAGAAGCATATTTTGTAGAATATTTTGAAAATAAATTACACACTAAATCTACATGATCAAATTGTATATGTTATTTATTAACTTATGACAATCAGTATCCTAAAAACCTATTCATTATTTGTTAATGAGAATGATCATTTGGTGGCTATTCATGAGGGTGTATTATCATAGCAGGTCAGTGGAAATATATATGAGAAGGATATTCACCAAATAGATATGGGAGGCATTTAATTTGTTTTCAAATGTATTCTTTAGCCACTATTTAAAATATTAATTTACTATAACGTATGATTGTATAACTATAATTCAACCATAAACTGACTTTAGATTAGATCCATATTAGGAGAAATTATCTTATACTATCAGTTATATTAGTATACCTAGTTGATACAATAACACATTGATTTAGTCCATCCCATAAGTTAATTTAACAATTATAATATCAAATATCATTGTTTTATCATAAAAAGTGGATGAATTCAGATGATATAATGAAAAAATGGATTTAAGGAGGAAAATATTGATTATACATCAAGAATATCATTTGAATCGTATGTTCCTCGAAATCACATCACTAATTTAAAGATAGTCACCATATCATGTGGGGTTCCAAAAACCGAGGTTCCATCCTCTCATCCACTAAATACATAGGGGAATTTTTTGAACATCAATAATGGTATGGTTGGAGGAATCATACATCAGTTGTATATGTCTAAGAATTATCTTCCAAGAAGTTGTGTAATTGGAGTAATTTTGGACCATGACCACTCATGAGGGAATTTCAAGTGATTATTATCCATCTAAGGTTGAAATATATATAAAAGAAATTGATTTCAATTTTTTTTACTCACATGGTAAATATTGATACATAATTCGGGCTCTATGAATGATAGTCATTCTTCATGGGTTACTGATCATTAATAGAAATTATGAAATACATATATTGATCTTTTGCGAAATATCTCAGTATTAAAACTACATTTTTATTATTAAAAGTTTATTAACAATCCATTCAAATTTTTATGAAACAAGAGTTTCTAGTTCCACACCCACAACATTGATAAATTTTCATAGATGAATGCGGTCTTGGTTTTACACACATGCATAGGAGTAAAATGAATCGGGATATCATAGTCCCACGGATCAAAATGTAGTGGTTGATGCTACTCATGAACCCAGGGTTATAATTCCACCACAAATTCCTACACTATCATCGTTGTAATTTGTTCCACCAAAAGGTATTCCACTTGATTAAATAAGAAAAATAATGAGAGTGAGGCTTCTAAAAAATAGAATAATTCTTTGTAAATTTTTTCTTTTCAAATATTTATATGTGTCCCATGGATTACTACTGAAACATGCTTTGACATGATTTGATAGTGCAGTTCCTCAACAATACCTTTCACAAATAGAGGTGTCCACAATAGAGGGGCATACATTTCCAAACTTAAAAATGGGTCCTTAGTGGAAAACATTTTTTGGAGATCATGAATAAAAATAATTGATAACAAACATTATTACACATATAATCATATACATAGACATAAATATTGATGATAATGAAGTCAGTGTAAGGACCATGACCCTAGTATCCAAGAGTAATTGTTTTATTTATTAAATTGTAACTAGATACAAGTAACATCATATCAATGGAAATATTAGTCTAGTAGTATTGTTAAACATCAAAAATACATGAATATAACATACATTTGAAAAAATAAAATACAAAAATGTATTTTATTTTTTATAATATTAATTACAATTAGTATGTCCCATTACATGAATCACAAAATACTTCCTATAATCCTATGGAAATGAAATATAAGAAAGAGGTTAGCTTTAATTATAATCAAGAGTATGTTTAAAATAGTATTTTTTCCATAATAAATAAGGCATAACAAATATGTCAATGTAATGAAGTGAAACAAAATCCATTCATTTTATTACTTGAGAGTATTATGGAAGGAAAATGATGATTAAATAACCCCATATAAATAATTATATGACCCTGAAACATTAAAGTTGATATTACACCTAATAAAATAATCATAAGTATTGTTAAAAACTAATCTCATCATGAGAAAATTCATAATTTTGGACATAATATTTGGAATACCAAGGACTCATTCTAGGATATCTTCCCTAAATTGGTGAGGTTGTGTGAAAGAAAACCATATTATCATGTCTCATGAGGCATACTAAAGAATCTACATGCTATAGTGGGACATTACCATCATATACTATGCATAATAAATTCCTCATATTAATGTTTTTGTAAATATTATATTGTTCCAATATATATCATATTTACATGTCTTGAGGGTTTGTAAAATCCCTAATTTTATTCTATCAAGATGGTTATGTGTTTTAGATTATATTTATCTTACTATGTGTATTAAAATTATTGTCTATCAATATTCAAGTGCATTATTTTATGAAATATTGAAAAAAATATTTTGTTTCTTATAATCATAATCTATAAAATATAACGGTATCTTACCATGTTCGACAAATTCACACAAAGAATATCATTTATTCAGAATGAAAATATGAAAGGACATCATTTTTTAGAGAAGAATATTACTTTGTAGAAGAAGTTTACGAAAAATTAATTCTATGTCCATGTGTCATTTTATTCTATAATTGATAATTATACTATGCTACATTAATGATTGTTTATCTTATCAACAAAATATACTTTATCTTACAAAATTTATTATAGGATGAACAATATATTCCTCCAATATGCTATAAATATTTGATATTATAGATTATCATGATAAATTTATTAATATCTTGATAAGTCATTAAATATCTTTTGAGTACATAAAATTAAAATTATACATTTAAGGAAATAAAATACTACATAAGACTTACTATATATAGAAAAATTCAAATAATGAAAAAATATCTGACATCGTGATTGAAAAATATATTTTATATTTGTAAAATTCAGATTCACACTCTTATTATCGTATATTATTAGGATCACTGCATGACTCGTTTGACCATTGGAGTCATCATGTTCTCAAATTTATATATAATATAATATGAAAAATTAACACCAATATAAAAAAATATAAAATAAAAAGAATAAAGAAAATATTTTTTAATTTTTCTTACATCAAATGATTGGACATAGTGATAATTAATATTTAAAGTAATAATCATACTAGTTTTATCAATTTCAGTAAGGGTATCCCATGATTGACCTTTAAGTCTATCATTCCATTAAGAAGAATCTTCATCTACATTTTGTTGCTAATATCAATTTTGTTCCAAAAATATTTCTTAAATATTCAACCTAATTATATCATTCTTATAATAAGTGTTAGTGTGAGTAAGTACAAGGAGAAGTCAAGTAAATAGTAAGCCTCGTTGAATGATCCTGGACCTTTTAACTAGGTGACTGAAGATTATACTCATTTGGGAGCCCATAATAAAATGGATGTTTAGTTAAAATTACCTATCTCAAAGAGTATAGTGTTGGTGGAGTGGACTATGTGATTTATCAACCTCAAAGCACTATAAATTTCTATGTTCAATTTCCTTTTTACGTGTTTTATATTTCCACTACATATACCCTTAAGGAAGAGTATTAAAATTACTTACTTCCAAGTGGGTGGTCTAATTTTCATGATTCATTGAAGAGGTAAAATAACCACCCCCCACTTTAGTTATTTGTTGGGACCAAGTTGGATAGATAAGGAAGTAAGTAGAGTTTGTTGTTATATAGTGTTTTATTTTATTATCAAAGAAGATAAATCAATTCACTTTTTAATGGACATGTAAATTAGACGATGCTTTGCTGATATGTATTTCAAAAATATCATATGTCAGGAGAACTTGTGATGAATTCTTTATGAAGGAAAGGGGGTGAAACAATGATGAATATCATATACATTTTTGATTGGATGGAATGATGCTGCTAGAATATAGGGATGTTTTGGTACTTCTAATTGAAACTCTGACGATGCTAAAACTGATCTTTCAATGGATATATATCATGACTGTGATGTTCGTGATGAAATCTGAATAATGGTTATGGAATGCAGTGAAGAGAATCATGATATAGGAATGGATGATCTAGAGGTAGCACAAAAGATCATTTTTCTATGGCACAATTTCCATGTGTTTTTTGGAAAAGAATGTTGCGCACAAGTTTGAAGATGGTCTGGTATGTTGGGGGAAAGTAGATTTCTATGATCCAGTCATTAAAATCTAGAAAATGGGAGTCTTGTTGGAAAGATTGGGTTATACATGAAAGTTTATTTTTTTTCATGAATGATTGAAGGGAGTTTGGGATCTTACGTGCAAGGAATGATTTGAGGTCCAAATTTTGAAAAATGGCAATGTCATGAAGTGTGCGATAGATTCAAAGAACTGCGTGAAATATGAGGCTGGTGCTAAAGTGACTTGTCCACCCAATGTGACATCAAATGTGGGTTTGTGAAACGAATGACATATACAGCTAATGGTATATTAAATGGTGTTTTTTGGGATGTGTAAGGATCTAGCGCGACACATTAGTGTTTTTGCGCATAGGGGTCGGCGAGGAGTATAAATAATAGATGACCACTAACATTGAATAAGCTATATATTTAGAAAAATCCAGAGCTCTGAGGTGCAGAAAAATATTATGAAAAGTAGAGTGCATGAAAGAAAGAGAGTTTCACACAAGAAGGAGAAGTTGCACTCAATAATAGAGTTGTGCACAAGAAGACATTTTCATAGAAGAAGAGAGTTGCACACAAGATGGAAGTTTCATGCAAGTGGTGTTTCATGACAAAAGATAAATCATGAACATGTGGCATAAATGATGCATGGAAGACGCTTAAGAAGATTGTTATCTAGTGGATTGTGTAGTACTGGATTGTCTCTATATGATAACAAGGACGTAGCTCTTTTTTTCAGTGGATAACCATATAAATATTGTGTTACTGTGGTTGTGTATGTTCAGTAGGGAAAAACTCATTTAAAAGAGGTGAAGGTTGTTTCAAAAATAAGGAATCATAAAACAAAAAAGATATAATTAATTCACCCCTCCCCCTACCACTGATACTTGGACCATGACAAGGAACTTCAATTGGTATCATAGGAAGGTTCCCTTCATTTGTTCGTTGCTGAAGTTCTGAAGGGGAGTTGTTATGGAGAATCCAAATTGCGTGAATAGTAAGGGGATTCTGATATTTGATTGCAGGGATTATCATATCTGGAAATATAGAATGATGACTTATATTACTTGTCTTGGGTGTGATGTTCTTGACACAACAATAGATGGATTTCCTCCTATTGATGATAAAGGTCCTCTTACACATGTTGATAAGAAGAATCTTGAGAATGATGGAAGTGCTAAAAATTCAATACTCTCATCTCTTTATGAGAGTGAATTTTTGAATGTTAAAGGTGTTTCTACAGCTAAAGAAATATGGTATAAGCTAAAAAATATCTATGAAAGAATTAAAAAAGTAAAGAATGAAAAACTAAAAATATGGAGGTTGAAGTATGATGACTTTAAAATTGGAGAGTCTTAATCTGTTAGAGACTTCTTTACATGGGTCAATGATATTGTCAATTTAATCAGAATTCTTGATGAAATGTTGGAAGATTATATAGTTATTAAAATGATCTTGAGAATTATGCCCGAAAAATTTGATGCTAAAGACTCATCACTAGAAGAGAGAGACACTGAATTAATATCTCCACCTGATTTACATATCACTCTTATAAAATTTGAAATGGGAATGTAATTGACAATGAAGATCAAGAAAAAATCCAAGAGATAAATTCCTTTCAAGGTTTCTATGAAATATAAGTCGAAGTAAATTCATATTGAAGAAGAAGCTCTGGAATCCGACTCCGAAAATGAGGTATATTAAAATTTTGATGAAACATTATCCTTAGTTTCTAGAAATGTTAAACGAGTCATTGGTAAATAAAAATACAAACTCCATTTTAAGTGTTTTGAATGTGAATTTTTTGACCAATTTATGGATAATTGACCTCAAAAAGGGAATGATGAAGGCAGTGATGAAGAAGATGGAAGAGCAAGAAGGTCATGGAAGAAACAGGGTGGAAAAGATAAAAATTCTGGTAGAGGTAAGAATAAAAAGTTCTTCAACTCAAAAGGAATAATATTTTTTTCAAAAGGAATGTTTGAGAAAGATTATAAGGCTTGAAAAGTAAAATAGAATATTGAAAAATGAAAACTCTTCATCAAATAACCAAACATGTGTTTTTGAAAAGAAATAATGATATGAAAATGAGACCAATGATCTAAAAAATTATATTGACTGAGAAAATAATCGTAATGATCATCTATAATTAAAGATAACGACAAAAGAAGATGAGTGGAAAGTTTTCCAACATAATCTTTTTAATGTTTAGGAAATGAACAGAAGGTTCAAAAATTCTATTATTGATGCTGGTGAATATTCTTCTTAGAACGAGCCTAATAAGGATCAACAAATGTTTCCTTCAAAAGATGAAATGAAAGACAAAATGGGTAATGATAAAATAATTTTTTTAAAGGCTATATATGTGGTCAAAGTTAGAAATACTGAAAATCAGAAGCATCTAATAATATAGAGTCTAGAAAGACGTATACCACTTCTGGTTCCTATAAGACTAAAAATAAATATGAGCTAAAGAAGAAATTTACATTTGAAAATATTACGGTCGATGTTCAGCATAATTCTAGTAAGAATATTATTAAGAATCATGTTCACAACTCCAGCCAGTATGGAAGTCTCTGACGAAAATATTCAATCTATAGATACTTCTAGTATTGTGGGGGATTTGGACACATGGAAAATATGTGATTGTGTAGCCAACAATATTATAACTATTCCACATGTCTTGAATTACATGGATTGAGGGAGAGTTAATTCTTTCAAAAGAGAAAATATCAAAAAAATTAGAAGATATCTTATATGGTTGGTGTGAATGTTGAGAATAGGTTCCACCCACTAGAAACTATTTCTGAAAGTTGTGATTGACATGGATATCTTAATAAGGGATTCCATAGTGAGTTACCGGTGAAAACAATGTTTCTTAATAATCCTCAGAAGCCAGAGTTTTTAAAAGATAAAAGGGAAAGTTCTGATAAGTCCGAAAAGAAAGAGTGCATGGTTTTCTAGCCAGAGCACATTGACATGGCTATGTTATTAGAGGAAGAACAACAGAAAGTGGAAGAAAAGGATGAACAGAAATCTTCCATAGTTGAAACTACTTTGAAATCTACAAAAGGAGAACTTCCAATGATTCTTGATAGTGGCTGTTCATTTCATATGGTATAAGACTTAAGCCTGCTGAAGAATGTGAAAGAATTAAAATATAGAATAGTGATATTTGGAAATGATGAATCTCTAAGGATCAAAGATTTTGGATCGTCCACAATTGGAAAAGAAAATATGAAATCCAGGAAAACACTAAATGTTGATGGGATGATAAACAATATGCATAGTGTGCCCCAACTCTGTGATGAGGGAGACTATGATATCTTTATATTGGGTGTATTTTCTAAGAAAAGTGAAAATGATGGAAATATAGCTACAAGAGGCCAACTTACAAGAGTGAATTTGTTCCAAGTTGGTGAAGTGAAAAACCCTTGTGACATGTGTATGGTGGATGAAAATCAGTTATGGCATAATTGGTTTGGACACATGTGTTAGAGAAATATATAAAAGTTATCAAAGAGATATACTATTTGATATATGTCTGATTTATCAAGAAGAAGATGTTGGTGATGCACTAATTGTGAGAAAAGGAACATTACAAACTCTATTAATAAGAGAATTGAAATACACTCAAAAATCCCCTTGGAACTTATTCACTCTTATATCTATGGATTAATGAGCTTGAAATCTAAAAAAGGAGATAAGTACTTCATTACTCTCATTGATGACTTTACCCGCATTACTTGTGTTATGTACATGAGATATATGTTAGATGCTCTAAAAGTGTAAGAGTTTTCATAGGAAAGAATAGAAGGAATGTGTGTTTTCAGTGAAGAAGTTGAGAACTGATAATGGTGGAGAGTATAAGATTAAAGATTTTGATAGCTACCTCGAGAAACACGGAATTTGGCATGAGTTAAGTTCACCATACACACCTCAATAAAATGAGGTTGCTGAATGAAAGAATCGAAGTCTCGTGGAAATCGGGATAACTATGTTATTTGAACATATCCTTTCTCAATATTATTGGAGGAAAGCCATGATCACTACTATGTATATTCAGAACCGATGTTTTTATAGGCCAAACTCAGATATAACTCCATAAGAAATGTTTTTTTGGAAAACCTCCAAATATGAATCACTTAAGAGTTTTTGGGAGTCCATGCATTATAAAGAAGAATGGTGGAAACCTTGGAATGTTTGAGAAAAGAGGATATGATGGAATTTTTAATGGATATGATCCAAAAGGAAGGGGGTACAGATGTCTCAATAATGAAACATGAATAATTATTGATTATTTAGATGTAAAGGTTATTGAAAATGTTGAGAAAAAAAGCAGTCATACATTGATGCGGTAGATGACAAGGATCAAGAAGATTTTGATAACGATTCTGATAATGTTGCAGACTGTGTTAATCATACCCAAGAAGAGGAATATGAATCATAAATATCAAGTGATGAGGATGATGTTAGAACAACTCATCCTAGGCTGAGGAAACATATGGACCCTCAGAACATTGTTGGAGATCAACATCAGATGGTTTAAACAAGAAGAACAAATAATGCTATAAAAAATACTTATATTTATTCAAAAGATGAACCGAATGATGTATATAAAGCATTTGATCATATATAATGGGTTCATGAAATGAGTGAAGTGCTTGATCAGATTTAGAATAATGATACATGGTAACTTGTACATATTCCAAATAATAAGAACATTATTTGTATAATGTGGGTTTTTCTAAAAAAGATTAATGAATAAGTTAATGTAAAGAAAAAAAAATCAAGATTGGTTTGCAAAGGGTATTCACAAATAGAAGGAGTTAAATTTGAGGAAACCATTTCTGTAGTGGAAAGATTAGAAACAATCAGAGTTATTCTTGTAATTTCTCAACAATGAGGTCACAAAATCATTCAAATGGATGTAAAATCATAATTCATGAATGGTGACGTTGACAAAGAAGTTTCAATTGATCTACCATGGGGATTTATTATTGTAAAGGATTAATGTTATGTGAGTAGGTTGACGAAGGATTTGTATGGGATAAAACATGCTTTGATGTAATTGTATTTTAAATTAGATAGTATCTTGAGGAAGATGAATATTATGAATGGTGGAGTTGACAATAGTCATTTTATCAAGGAGTGTCCTATGTGTTCACTAATCATTATTTTTTATGTCGATGAAATTATCTTTTGATGGGAAGGAAGAATGATTATGTGAATTATTTTATAAGGAGATGAAGAAGTTATTTGAGAGGTCCATGATTGGAGATATGAAAAACATTCATGGGATACAGATTTAACATAAGAAAAATAAAGTTTTTCTGTATCAAGAAATGTATGTTCAATAACTTCTAAGAAGTTTGGCATGGAAAATTTGAAAATAGTTTCCACACCAATTTCTATGGGAACCAAGTTGGCTAATGATTTAGAAGGGTAGTAAGTTTATTATAAAGAGTTTCAAAAGATGATTGGAAGTCTGTTGTATTTCACTGCCTCATGATCTAACATCGTATATGCTGTCAAATTATGTTCAAGATTTCAGAGCACTCTTAAGGAATCACAATAAATTTCTACGAAAAAAATACTTAGATATATCAATGGAACAACAAATTTTGGATTCAAGTATGATGGAACTGAACATATTGATCTATTCGGGTATTCATATGTTGATTGGGTTGGAAATGTTGATGATTGAAGATCGACATATGTTGGAGTTTTATTTCTAGGGAAAAGTTATGTTAGTTGGCATACCTTGAAAAAGAATTCAGTAACTCTCAACAAACCTGAAAAAGAGAATGTTGTTGCTACTCATGATATAACTCAACAAATTTGGATGAAGACTCAGTTGGAAGATCTACTTGTAGAAGCAAAGCTACCCTTTCTCTTGGGTTCTGATAATCAGAGCGCAATCAATCTTATAAGGAATCAGGTACAACATTATCATCCAAAACAAATTGAAATAAAGTACCACATCATCAAAGAGAAGGTGGAAATGAATGAATAGAGGCTGGAGTATGTTCCTACATTGGAACAAGTTGCTGACATAATAAAAAACCATTACCAAAGGAACCATTTGCTATATTAAGGTCAAATATGCGTGCCCAACCTTATTCTCATCAAGGTTGAGGGATGTTTATCTATCCCCTCTCTCATATTACCTTTGGATAGTGTTTTCAAGGGGGTAATTGTTTCATAAATATGTCCTTATGGAAGCATGCATAAATGGGGAGTTATAGGTAAGCTGTGAGTCCAACATGTATGTTTGTGAACTATTCAAACTGTTTATTGGAGTGGTTATTAGGAAACAATTTTTTTGTTTTCTAGGAAAATTGAAGAAGTGAATAATGCTGAGGTAGAAGCTTGGAAGTTGTTCTGAAGAAGGTTGCAGAGATATGATCATGAAATCTCATAGTCAATGTTTTTATACAGCATGGATTTGATTGTCAATAATTCTTGTTTCATAAAATGTATTAGCTCACGTAGGTTTAGAATTATTGAAATGAAATCCATTTCATGAGGATACAATGTTCAGTGATTGATGAATCTTGGTTGACAACAAAATCCAAAGGGAGAGATTGTTGGGACCATGTTGGATAGATAATGAAGTAAAAATAGTTTTCTATAACAGAGTGTTGTCTTTTATTGTCAATGAAGATAAATCAAATCTATTTGTAAAGGACATATAAATTAGACAATTCAATGATGATATATATTTCAAAAATATCATAATATAAGAGATCATGTGATGCAAGCCACGTGATGGAAATGGGGAGAAACAATGAGGCCAATCATATATAGTTTTGATTGGAAGGAATGATGATGCTTGAAGATAGGGAAGTTTGGATGCATCCCATTGAAACTCTGAAGAATCTAAAACTTATCTATGAAAGGATGTATATCAAGATTGTGAAATTCATGATGAAAGATGAAGAATGGTTATGGAATGATGTGAAGATAATCATGACAAATGAATTGATGATTTGGAGGTGGCAAAAAAGGTAATTTTATGGTGGTTTCATTTCCTAGAGAATGGAAATTTTTTGGGCCTGAAAATTAGGATATGAAGCAAAGTGTCATTGGAAACAAATGTTGCGTGCAAGATGGATGATGGAATTGTACATTGTGGTCAATTGGATTTCTAGGATCCAAACATTAAAATCTGGAAAAGGATAGGCTTTTGTGGAAGATTGGGTTTTTCATGCAAGATTGGTTTTTGCACACAAGATTGAATGGTGTTTGGGATCTTCCGCGCATGGAATGATTTGGGGTCCAAATTTCAGAAAATGGAAAATTCATGAAGTGTGAAAATGATTCAAAGAACTGCGTGAAAGATGAGGTTGGCATAAAAGAGACTTACAATCCCAATGTGACGTCAAATGTGGTTTTATGTGACACATTACATATGAACCCAATGTAACATCATAATGGTGCATTGGGAAACATGTCTGGATCATTCCCGACACATTGGGGTTTTTACACATTGGGGTCAACTGGGAAAATAGATAAGAGGTGACCCCCTCACATTGAATATTCCCAACACATAGAGAAATACCAATCTCTAATTTGGAGTAAAATATTAAGAAGATGAGAGTGAACAAAAGAAAGAGAGTTGTATGCAAGTATGAGAAGTTGTGCAGAAGAAGAGAGTGGCATTCAAGAAGATATTTGTGTGCAAGAAGAGAGTTTCATGAAAAATTGAAGTTGTGTGAGAAATTGTTTTCCGGTAAATGATAAATCTTGCATGCAAGGTATAAAGAGAAGTGCATGAAACCTAAAAGGATTGTTTTCTAGTATATTTTGTGGTACTAGATTGTCTTTGTACCATACCAAGGACGTAGATTCTCTTGTTGATGGCTGAACCTTGTAAATCTTGTGTTTCTATGGTTGTGTGTGTTCTTTAGGGAAGAAACGCATTACCTAGAGGTGAAAGTTGTTTTCAAAAGAATGAAACATAAAGAGAAAATGATATTACTAATTCACCCCTCCCCCTCTATGTGATACTTTGATCCGGATTGGGAACTTCAATTGGTATTGGAGGAAGGTTCCCCTCATTTGTTCTTTGCAGAATTTTAGGAGAGAAGTTGTGACGGTGAATCTGAATTGTGTGAATAGTAAGGGGATTACAATATTTGAAGGGAAGAATTATCATATTTAGAAAGATTGAATGATGCCTTGTATTATGTCTCTTGGGTATGATGTTCTTGAAAAAACAATAGATGGATTTCCTCCTATTGTTGATAAGGTACCTCTTACACCTGCTGATAAAAAAGAATCTTGAGAATTAAGGATGAGCTAAAATTTCATTACACTCATCTATTTATGCGAGTGAGTTTTTTGAGGGTTAAATCTGTTTCTACAACTAAACGAATATGTGATATGCTAAAGAACATCTATGAAAGAAATAAAAAAGTGAAGAAGGAAAAAATAAAAATATGGAGGCTAAAGTATGATGACATGAAAATAGTTGTGTCTGCATATGTTGGAGACTTCATTGCAAGGGTCGATGATATTGCTAGTAAAATCATATGTCTAGGTGAAATGTTTGATGATTCTACATTTTTTGAAAATATCATGAGAATTTTGCCCAAAAAATTTGATGTTAAAGATTTATCACTGGAAGTAGGAGACCCTGAAACAATATCTATAGATGATTTAGATAGAACTCTTATAACATTTTAACTGATAAGGGAGAAGACTATGAAGAGAAAAGAAAAATCAAATAGAGAGACGTCTATCAAGACCCAAATGAAGGAAAATTCGAAGAAAATTCATATTGAAGAAGAATATGGTGAATCCAACTCTGAATACGTGGTATATTAAAATTTTGATGAAATTTTATCCTGGTTTTTTAAAAATGTTAAATGAGTCATAGGGAAATACAAAGGGAATCTCCCTTTAAAATGTTTTGAATGTAGAGCTATTGGCCACTTTGTGGCTATTTTCCCTCCAAAAGGGAATGATGAAGATAGTGATGAAGAAGATAGAAGAATAAGAATGTCTTGGAACAAACAGGGAAGAAAAGATAAATATTCTGGAAGATGTAAGAATAAAAAGTTCATCAAATCAAAAGGAAGAAGCTTTTTGTCAAAAGATGTAGAAGATGATGATAGTGAGACTGAATCTGAAAAATGTGTTACTGAGAAAGCTGGAGCCAGTTCCTTTTTTTCAAAAGTTAATAACGATGATTATGAGAGTTGTAGTATTGAAGAAGAAGAAGAATGTAAAATTGAACAGTATCTGAAAGAAGAGTTAAATGAGTGTTTGAGAAAGATCAGAAGGCGAGAAAAGGAAAACAGAAAATTGTGAAATGAAATCTCTTCATCAAATGACCAAACATATTTTATTGGAAAGACTTTAAAATATTAAGATGATACTGATGATCTAAAAAATTCCCTTGTGATACAAAAGAATCATAATGATCATCTGGAAGTTGAGCTGATGGAAAAAAGAAGATGAGTTGAAACTTTTCCATCATTTACATTCTAAAGCTCAGGAAATGAACACAAGGTTCAAAAATTATTTTATAGAATTTAGTTATTGTTCTGCTAAGAAAGGGCCAAATAATGATCAATAAAAGTTTCCTTGTAAAGTCAAAAATAAATATGTAATGGGTGTTGATAAAAAAATGTTGGAATAGATACATATGTGGGAAAACATTGAAAAACTGAAAAATCAGAAGCATCTTAAAATATTGAGTTCAAAAAGATGTCTACCAATTTTGGTTATAGTAAGAGTGAATAGAAATATGAGCTGAAGAAGAAAGATGCATTTGAATATATGAAGGTTGATGTTCAGCCGAATTTTGGTAAGAATATTATTGAGAAGAATGTTCACAACTCTGGTCAGTATGTATGTTTTTATGAAAATATTCATTTTATGGATATTGCTGGTATAGTGGTGGATTTGGACAAATGGAAAATATGTGTAGGTTCAACCAACAATATTAAAACTATTCCACATGTCATGAATAATAAAGATTGAGGGGGAGTCTATGCATTCAAATGAGAAAATCTCCAAAAAAATCAGAAGATGTTTGATAAGGTTGGTGTGAATGTTGAGAATAGGTTCCAACAACTATAAACTATTTGCAAAAGATGTGATCTATATGGACATATTGTTAAGGGTTTCCTTAGTGTGTTACCAGAGAAACACAAGTATATTAATAATCCTCAATATTCAGTGTTTCTAAAAGCTAATAGGGATAGGTCGGATAAGTCAAATATGAAAGACTGTATGGTTATCTATCCAGAACACATTGTCATGTCTAGTAAGTTGGAGGAATCCCAATAAAAAGTGGAAAAATAGAAGAACAAAAGGATAAAATTGTCGAAACGTATTCAAAAGCTACAAACGGGGAATGTTCATTGATACTTGAGTGTCGGTGTTCCTCTCATATGACAAGAAACATAATGCTTCTAATGAATTTGAAAGACTTCAATGAAATAACAATGACCTTTGAAAATGATGAATCTATAAGGATCAAAGGTGTTGGATCAGCCATCAATGGAAAATAAAATATGAAACTAGTAAAACAATATATGTTGATGGGAAAAAACAAAACGTGCTTAGTGTATCAAAACTCTGTGATGAGGGAAACTATGTTATCTTCCGAATGGTTGGATCTATTGTGAAATGTAAATTGATGCAAATATAGTTACAAGAATCCAATATACAAGTGGTAATTTGTTCAAATTTGGTGAAGTGTAGATCTCTTATTACATGGGTGTAGTGGATTAAAATAAATTATGGCATAATAGGGTATAACATATGTGTTAGAAAAATATGTGCAGATAATAAAAGTGAGATAGTGTCTGAGATATTCCTAATTTATCATGATGAAGATCTTGGAGTAACACTCTTTGTGTGAAAAGGAATATTACAAACTCCATTCCCAAGAGGGTTGAAATACGATCAAAAAACCCCTTTAAACTTATAGACTCTAATATCCATGGACTAATGAGAATGAAATCTAAAAATGGAGATATGTACATCATTACATTCATTGATGACTTTACTCTCATTACATGTGTTATGTACATGAGTCATAAGTCAAATGATTTGAAAATGTTTAAGAGATTCTGGAGGAAAGAAGAAAAGTAATGTGAGTATTTGGGGAAGAAGTTGAGAACTGATAATGGTGCAGAGTATAAGAATGATGAGTTTGAAAGATACCACAAGAAACATGGAATTTTCCATGGGTATAATTCACCATACACACCTCAAAAAATGGGGTTGCTGGAAGAAAGAATCGAAGTCTGGTGTAAATGGGGAGAAGTATGTAACTTGAACATAGACTTTCTCATTATTATTGTTGGAAATCCATGAGAACTACTGTGTATATTTAGAACTGATGTCTCTATATGAAAAACTCATAAATGAATCCACACAAAATTTTCTATAGAAAAACTCCATTTCTGAAACACTTAAGTGTTTTTGGGTGTCCATGCATTATAAAAAAGAAAGGTTGAAACCTTGGAAAGTTAGAGAGAAGTGGAGATGATGGAATTTTTCTTGTCAATGCTCCAGAAGGAATAGAATATAGATGTCTCAACAATGAAACATGAATAATTATTGATTCGTCATATGAAAAAGATGTTGAAAAAGTTGTGAAAGAAAAGAATTCATATATTGATGTGAAAGTTGAACAGGAAAGAGAAGAATTTGTTAACAATTATGATAATGTTGTAGACTGAGTTAATATTACTCAAGATGAGGGATCCAACATAGAAATGTCTATTTATGAGGATGAAGTTCAAAAAACCCATTCTAGATTGAGGAAACCACTGGAGGCCCATAACATTATTGGAGATCAACATCATAGGTTTCAAAGAAGAAGAACAACAAATGCTATAACATATATATCTCTTTTTTCAATAGTCAAACCAAATGATGCAAATTATGCATTTTAGCATCGATAATGTGTTCATGCTATGAGTGAAGAGAATGATCAAATAGAGAAGAATGATACATGGGAACATGTACCTAAGCCAGACAATAAGAACATTTTTGGTACAAAGTTGGTTTTTTGGAACAAGATGAATGAATAAGGTAAAGTAAAAAAAAGAAACAAAGAAAGATTGGTTTGAAAAATGTATTCAAAAATAGAAGGAGTTGATTTTGATGAAAACATTTCTCCGGTGGTAAGATTATAAACATTAAAAATATTTCTTTCTATTTCTGCACAATATGGTTATAAAATATTTCTAATTGATATAAAATCTACATTCTTCAATAGTGACCTTGATGAGGAAGTTTACATTGATCATCCTTGTGGATTTGTTATTGGAAAGGATGAAATTTATGTGTTCAGGTTAATTAAGGCTTCATATGGGTGAAACCAGGATCCAAGGGAATGGAATTCGAAATTTGATACTTTCATGAGGAAGATGAATTTTAAGAAAGGTAGAGTTGACAACAATATTTACATAAATAAGTGTCATGATTTTTAGCTGATCGTTATTGTTTATGTCAATGCAATTAACATTGATGGGAATGAGGAATGATCCTGTGATTGATTTATTGAATAGAAGAAGATGTTATTTGAGATTTGCATGCAGGGAGAAATGAAATACATTCATGGGATACAAATTTCACAGAAGAAGAATCACGTTTTTCTGTCACAAGAAATGTTTGCCAAGGAACATCTAAAATGTTTGGAAAAGAAATTTTGCAACCAGTTCCTACACCAATTTCAGTGGGAACCATGTTTCCTAAATATGGGGAAGGGAAGGAAGTTAATCAGAAAGAGTTTCAAAAGTTTATTGGATGTCTTTTTTATTTGACTGCCTTGGGACCCGACATCGTCTATGCTGTCAATTGATGCGCAAGATTTCAGATCCCTCCTAAAGATTCAATTTTTATTAATGGAAAAATAATACTTAGATATATGAAAAGGAACAACCAATATTGGAATCATGTATTATGGGACATGAAATGTTGATCTATTCAAGTATTCAGATGCTGATTGGGCAAGAAATTTTGATGATAAAAGTTCCACATCTAGGGGAGTTTTATTTTTTGGGAAAGACTGTATTAGTTGGAATACCAAGAAAAAGAATTCATTAAATCTCAGCATAGATGAATCAGAGTATGTTGTTGCTACTCAAGCAGTAACTCAACTAATTTGGTTGAATACTCAGTTGGAATATCTACTTGTTGAAGAAAAACAACCATTTATATTGGGTAGTGATAATCAAATTGAAATCAATCTTACAAGGAATCCTGTAAAACATTCTTGCCCAAAACAAATTGACATATATTACAACATAATCAAAGATCAAGTTTAGAAGAATGAATTTTGGTTGGAGTCTGTTCCATCATCAGAACAAGTTGCTGACATATTCAAAAAAACCATTACCAAAAGAATCATTTGCTAAATTAAGGTTGAAAATGGGTGTCTAACCACCTTCTCATCATGGTTGAGGTACTTGTATCTATCCCATATCTCATATTACCATTGTACAGTTTTTTCAAGTGGGAGAATTGTTTGATAAATCTCTCCTTATGGAATCATGAATAAAGGGGTAGTTGTGTGTAATCTATGAGTCTAACATGTTTGTGTGTGATCTATTCTAACTGTTTGTTGGAGTGATTATAGGAAACAATGTTTTAGTTTTCTAGTTAAATTAATAAAGTGGAAAATTCTGAGGTAGAAGAATGGAATATGTTATGAATAAGACTTAGTAGATATGATCACGAAATTTCATAGTCACTATTTTTTGACAGCATGATTTTGACTGTAAATAATTCCAGTTTCCTAGAATGGGTAATATCACGTAGGCTTAAAATTGTTGATAAGTAATCCATTGCTTGAGGTTACAAATTTCATTTATTTTTGAATCTTGTTTGACAAAAAAAATACAAAGGGGGAGATTTTTGGGACAAATATTTATAGATAAGAATGTAATAAGTGTTTTCTGGAACAGAGTGATTTCTTTTTTTTCGAAGAAGATAAATCAATTCACTGTGTAAAGGACTTGTAAATCAGGCGATGCTTTGCTGATATGTATTTCCCAAATATCATAAGTTAGGATAACTAGTGATGAATGACTTAATAAGTAAAGGGGTAGAAACAACTATTCTAGACATATACAATTTTTATTAGAAGGAATAATGCTGCTGCAAGATAGGGAAGTTTCAGTACTTCCCATTGAAACTCTGATGACGATAAAACTGATCTATCAAAGGATATATATCACAATATTGAAATACATGAAGAAAGATAAATAATGGTTATGGAATACAGTGAAGGAATCATGACTAATGAATGGATTATCTGGAGGCGGCACATATGATCATTTTACAGTGGCCCCAATTCCTAGTTTTTGCCAAAAATTCAGGCCTGAAAACTGGGAGATGAAGGAATGTGTTTTTGAAAAAGAATGTGCGTGCAAGTTTGAATATGGCCTGGTATGTTGTGGGAAAGTTGATTTCTATGATCCAAACATTAAAATCTGAAAAAGGAGAGGCTTGAGTGAAATATTGGGTTTTTTTCACGTAAGATTGGTTTTGGCACGCAAAATTGAAGGGAGTTAGTGATCTTGTGCAAAAGGCATGATTTGAGGTCCAAATTTGGAAAAATTGGAAAGTCATGAAGTGCGAAAAAAGATTCAAAGATGTGTGTGAACAATGAGGTTGGCATGAAAGAGACTTAAGCACCCAATGCAACATCAACTCTGGTTTTGCGCGACATGTGACATAGGCGCCCAATGCAACATCAAAAGGTGCTTTGTGAGATGTGTTAGGATCCTGCGTGACACATTGGTTTTTTTGGGCATAGGGGTCAACGATGTCTATAAATAAGAGGTGACCCCTCACATTGAAGATGATGAACACCTGGAGAAATCATGAGCTTTGAGGTGAAGACAAATATTAAGAAAAAGAGAGTGCGTGAAATAAAGATAGTTCTGCAATAGATGGAGAAATTTCACGAAAGAAGAGAGTTGCACGCAAGAAGAGAGATGCAAACATGACGATATTTGCATGCAAGAAGATATTTTCATGCAAGAAGAGAGTTTCACACAAGAAGATAGTCTCACGCAATATTAAAGTTGCAGGCAAGAGGTGTTTCATGAAAAATGATAAATCTTGTGCACGTGGCATAAAAGTTGCATTCAAGGAACCTAAACAGTTTTATTTCTAGTGGATTGTGTGGTATGTGATTTTTTTATTCCATAAAATGCATGTGGATACTCTTTTTGTGTGGTGAACCTTGTAAATGTTTTGTTCCTATGGTTGTGTGTGTTCAGCAGGGAAGAATCTCATTAACAAGAGGATAAGGTTGTTTCAAAAAGAATGAAACATAAAAATAAAAAGATATCATTCATTCACCCCTCCACCTTTCAGTGATACTTGGATTATAACTGGGAACATAAATTAGTATTAGGGAAAGGTTCCCTTCATTTTTTTATTTGAAGAAGTTTTGAAGAGAAGTAGTGATGGAGAATCTGCATTGCGCGATTAATAAGGGGATACTGATATTTGTTGGAAAGAATTATCATATCTAGAATGATAGAATGATTCCTTATATTATGTCTCTTGGGTATGAAGTTATTGAAACAACAATAGATGGATTTCATCCTATTGATGATAAGTTTCCTCTTACACCTACGGATAAGAAGAATCAAAAGAATAATGGAAGAATTAAAAATTTCTTACTCTCATCTCTTTCTGAGAGTGACTTTTTCTGAGTTTAATGTGTTTCTATAACTAAAGGAATATCAGAAAAGCTAAAGAACATATTTTAAGGAAATATAAAAGTGAATAATGAAAAACTAAAAATATGGAGGCTGGTGTATGAAGACATGAAAATGGGAGAGTCTGAATCGGTTGGAGACTTCATTACAAGGGTCAATGATATTTTTAGTACAATCAAAAGTCTTATTAAAATGTAATAAGATTGTACATTTTTTGAAAAGATATTAATAATTATGCAAGAAATATTTGAGGCTAATGTTTCAACATTGGAATATAGAGACCCAGAAATAATATCTCTAGATGATTTACATATCACCCTTATAACATTTGATACGATAAGGGAGAAGACTTTGAAGATCAAAGAAAAATTTGATAGAGAAATGTCTTTTAGGGAATCAAGGAAAGATATATCGAAGAAAATTCATGTTGAAGAATAAGATGGTGAATCCGACCATGAAAATAAGATGTTTCAAAATTTTGATGACATTTTATCCTTGTTTTCTAAAAATGTTAAACGAGTCCTAGAGAAATACAAAGGAAATTTTCCATTGAAGTGTTTTGAATATGAAAAAGTTTCCCACTTTAAGGGAAATTGACCTCAAAAAGGGAAAGATAAAGACTGTGATGAAGAAGATGGAAGGACAAGAAGGTCATGGAAAAAACAAGTTAGAAAAGATTAATATTCTGGTAGAGGAAATAAGAAAAGTTCTTCAATTCAAAAGGAAGAAGCTTTTTGTTAAATGATGAAGAAGGTGATTATAGAGAAACTGAATCTGAAAAATCTATTACTAAGAAATTTAGAGAGAGTATGCTTTTTTGAAACAGTTAATAACGATGATTATGAGGGTAGTAGTACAGAATAAGAATAAGAAACTCAACTTGAATAGTATCTGAAAGAAGATCTGAAATAATGTTTGAGAAAGATCAGACGGCTTGAAATGGAAAACAAGAAATTGGAAAATGAAAACTCTTCATCAAATGACCAAACATGTTTTATTGAATAGAATGAAAAATATGAAAATGAATTTGATGATATAAAAAATTCTCTTATGAGAAATGAATTGTAATGATCATCTAGAAGTACAGTAGAAGGAAATGGAATACGAGTTGAATGTTTTCCAACATACCAATTCTATAGCTGAGGAAATGAACACAAGGTTCAAAAATTATATTATTGAAGTTAGAGAGTGTTATTATAAGAGTGGGCATAGTAAGGATCACAAAAAGTTTCAGTCAAAAGTTCAAAAGAAATATGGAATGAGTACAGATAATAGAAATGATGGAAAGATACATATGTTGTCAAAGATAGAAATACTAAAATATAGAAGAAACTAAACATATTGAGTCCTGAAATATGTCTACAAATTTTGGTTCCAGTATGACTAAACATAAATATGTGCTGAAGAAGAATGATACATTTGAAAATATGATGTTCAATGTTCATTGGAATTATAATAAGAAGGTTATTGAGAAGAATGATCCCAACTCTAGTCAGTATGGAGGTTTCTGAGTAAAATATTCAGTATAGGGCTACTGTTGGTATTGTGGTGGATTTGGACACCTGGAAAATATGTCTAGGTTCAACCAACAATAATATAACAATTCAATATATCATGAATTAGAAGGACTAATGGGGAGTCAATCCTTTCAAAAGAGAACATCTCTAAAAAAAATCAGGAGATATCTGATATGTTTGGTGTGAAAGTTGAGAATACAGTCTAACCACTAGAAACATTATGTGAAAGATGTGATCAACCTGGAAATCATGATAAGGGCTACCATAGTGTGTTACCAGAGCGACAAAATTTTCTTAATAATCCTTAGAAGCCAGTGTTTTTGAAAGCTAAAAGGGATAGGTTGGATATGTATGAAAATAAAGAGTTCGTGGTTGTCTGGCAAGAACACATTGACATGGAATGAAAATTAGACTAAGAAAAAAATAAAGTGGAAGAAAAGGAAGAACAAAAATCTATCATTTTCTAAACTACATTTAAAGCTAAAAAATGAGAACATCCATGGATTCATGATAGTGTGTGTTCCTATTATATGATTGGAGACATAAAGATGCTAACGATTTTGAAAGAATTCAAAGAATGAACAATGAAATTTTGAAATGATGAATCTCTAATGATCAAAGTTGTTGGATCAGCCATCATTGGAAAATAAAATATGACATCTAGGAAAACACATTATGATGATGGGACGAAACATTACCTACTTATTGTGTCACAACTATGTGATGAGGGAATCTAAGTTATCTTCAGAAATGAAGGATTTGTTGTGGAATGTGAAAATGGTGGAAATATAGTTACAAGAGGCCAACGTACAAGAGGGAATTTCTTCTATGTTTGTAAAGTGAATAACTCTTGTTACATGGGTGTGGTGGATGAAAATCAGTTATGGCATAATAGTCTAAGACATATGTCTCATAGAAACCAGCGAAAGTTATCAAAGAGATATAGTGACTGAGATATGACAGATTTATCATGAAGAAGAGATTGGTGTAGCACTATTTGTGAGAATGGGAGGATTACAAACTCTATTCATAAGAGAGTTAAAATATGCACAAAAAGACCCTTGGAAATTATACACTCTAATATATATATGGACCAATGAAAAATAAATCTACAAATTTAGATCAGTACTTCATTATATTCATTCACAACTTTACTCGCATTACGTGTGTTAAGTAAATGAGACATAAGTCTGATGCTCTAAAAATGTTTATGATTTTCAGGAGGAAAGAAGAGGAGGAATGTGAGTATTCAGTAAAGAGGTTGAGAACTGATAATTGTGGAGAGTATAATAATGAATAGTGTGAATGTTACCACTTAAAATATGGAATTTGTCATGGGTTCAATTCACCATACAGACCTCAACAAAATGGGGTTGCTGAAAGAAAGAATTGAAGTCTGGTGGAAATGGAAAAACTATGTTACTTGAGCATAGTGATTCTCATTATTATTCGAGGAAAGCCATGAGAACTATAGTGTATATTCAGAACTGATGTTTCTATTGGCCAAACACATAAATAACTCCAAACGAAATGTTATATGAAAAAAATCCTAGTCTGAAATAGACAATAGTTTTTGATAGTCCATGCGTTATAAAAAAGAAAAGTGGAATCCTCAGAAAGATTGAGAAAATAGGATATGATGGATTTTTTCTTGGATATACTCTATAAGGAATAGGATATAGATCTATCGACACAGAAAGAGGAAGAATTATTGATTCTTCGGATATAAATGATGTTGAAAATGTTGAGAAAGAAATGTAGTCATATGATGATGCTAAAGTTGAGCAGGATAGAAGAGATTTTGTTAACGATTCTGATAATGTTTCAGACTATGTTAATCCTACTCAGTAAGTGGAATCCGACTCAGAAATATCATGTAATGAGGATGATGTTCGAACAACTCATCCTAGTTTGATGTAACACTTGGAGGCTCATAACATTATTGGGGATCAACATCAGAGGGTTCGAAAAAGAAGAACAATGAATGAAATAACACATAGTTATCTTTATTCGAAAGATGATTTGAATGACATAAATGAAGCATTTGAGAATGCATAATGGTTTCATGTTATGAGTGAAGAGATGGAGAATATTTAGAATAATTATACTTGTTAACTTGTACACAAGGTTTAAAACAAGAACATTATTAGTACAAAGTTTGTTTTCCAGAACAAGATGAATGAATAAGGTAAAGTAATAAGAAACAGATCAAGATTGGTTTGAAAATGGTATTCACAAATAGAAGGAGTTGATTTTGATGAAACCATTTCTCTAGTGTATTGATAAGAAACAATCAGAATCATTCTTGCAATTATTGGACAACAAGGATACAAAATCATTCAAATGAATGTAAAATCTGCATTCTTGAATGGTGACCTGGATGAGGATGTATACATTGATCAACCTTCTGAATTTGTTATTTGAAAGGATGAAGGTTATGTGTGTCGGTTGAAGAAGGATTTTATGGGCTAAAATAGGCTCTGAGGGCATGGTATTCTAAATTTGTTACGTTCTTGATGAAGATAAAATTTAAGAAAGGTAGTGTTGACATCAATATTTACCTCAATAAGTGTCATGAGTTTTCACTGTACATTATTGTTTATGATGATGACATTATGTTGGCTAGTAATGATGAATGAACATGTGAAAGATTTTTTCAGGAGATGAAAAAGATATTTGAGATGTCCATGCTGGGAGAAATGAAATACTTTCTTGGGCTACAAATTTCACAGAAGAAGAATCATGTTTTTCTATCTCAATTAAAGTATTATAAGGAACTTATGATGAAGTTTCGCATGGAAAATTATAATCTAGTGTCCACACCAATTTTAGTGGGAACCAAGTTGTATAACGATGGAGAAGGGAAGGAAGTTGATTTGAATGAGTTTAAAAAGATGATTGGAAGTCTGTTATATTTTACTACTTCAAGACCGACATCGTATATGTTGTCAAATTATGTGCTAGATTTCAGAGTGCTCCTGAAGCATCACATTTGATTTCTAAAAAAAGAATAATATGATATATCATAGGAACTAGAAATTTTGTAATCAAGTATAATAGAACATGTAATATTGATATATTCAGGTATTGAGATGTTGATTGGGTAGGAAATGTTGATGATCGAAGATCCACATTTGGTGGAGTTTTCATTCTGGGGATAAGTGGTGTTATTTGGAATTCTATGAAATAGTATTCATTAAATCTCATCATATCTAAAGCAGAGTACATTGCTACTATTCAAGCAGAAACTTGACTAATGTGGATGAAGAATTAGTTGGATGTACTACTTGTTGACGTTAAGATACCCTTTCTCTTGGGTTGTGATAATCATAGTGCCATCAATATTACAAGGAATATTTTATACCATTCTCATTCAAAACACATTGACATAAAGTACCACCTCCTCAAAGATCAAGTGGAGAAGAATGAATTGAGGCTGGAGTATGTTCCAACATCGGAACAAGATGTTGACATATTCAAAAAACCATTACCAAAGGAACCATTTTCTAAATTAAGGTTGAATATCGGTGTCCAACCTCCTTCTCATCAATGTTGAGGTACATGTATCTATACCCTCTCTCATCTTACATTTGGATAGTTTTTTCTACGAGGAGAATTGTTTAATAAATCTGTCATTATGGAAGCATGAATAAAATGGGAGTTTTGGGTAAGCTGTGAGTCCATCATGTATGTGTGTGAACTATTTTAACTGTTTGTTAGAGTGGTTATGAGAATCAATGTTTTTGATTTCTAGGGAAATTGATGAACTGAATAATGTTGATGTAGAAGTTTAGAAGATGTTCTGAAGAAGGATGGGGAGTTATGATCATGAAATTTCATAGTCACTATTTTTAGACAAATGGTTTTGACTGTCAATAATTCTATTTTCCTACAATGAGTTAGCTCACATAGGAATACAATTATTGAAAAGTAATCCATTGAATTAGGTTACTATGTTCAGTTATTTATGAATCTTGGTTGATAACAAAATCCCAATGGGGTTATTTTTGGGACCAAGTTGGATAGATAAGGATGTAAGAAGAGTTTTCAATTATAGAGTTTTTTCTTTTATTGTCAAAGAAGATAAAACAATTCACATTGTAAAGGACATGGAAATCCGACTATACTTTTAAAATTTGTATTTCACAAATTTCATAAGTTAGGAAAACTTGTGATACAATACTTATGAAGGAAAGGGGGATAAATGATGACCCCAGTCATATATTGTTTTGATAGGACGTAATGATGCTTCAGGAAGATATGGAAGATTCTGTATTTCCCATTAAAACTCTGACGATGCAAAAACAAATCTATCAATGGATATATATCATGATAGTGAAATTCGTGATGAAAGCTGAAGAATGGTTATGGAATGAAATGAAGAGAACCATGACAAAAGATGTTGTACAAAAGTTTGAAGATGGTCTAGTATGTTGTGGGAATGTGGATTTCTATGATTTGAGAATTATAATCTGCAAAAGGAGAGGCTTGTATGAAAGATTGGGGTTTTCGTGAAAGATCGGTTTTTTCTCACAAGATTGAAGAAAAATTTGGATCTTGGACACAAGGTATGATTTGAGGCCCAAACTTTGAAAATGGAAAAATCATGGAATTCACGAAATATTCAATGAATTGCGTGAAAAATGTGGTTGGTGGAAGAGAGGCTTACACACCAAATGTGACTTAAAGTGTTGTTTTTCATGACGCGTTACTTACACGCCCAATGCATCATAAAATGCGGTTTTTCACAACACGCCAGGATCATGCATGAAACATTAGTTTTTTTGCGCACAGGGGTCAATGAGTTCTATAAATAAGAGATGACCCCCTCACATTGAATATGCCCGACACTTAGTCTAATCCTAATCTCTAAGGTGCATAAATATATTAAGAAAAGGATAGTGAGTGGAATAAATAGAGTTTCCCGAAAGAATGAGATGTTCTAGGTAAGAATTGTTTTGTGCTTAAGAATAGAGTTGCATGGAAAAAGATAAATGAGTTAAAGAAGAGAGTTTATTGCAAGAAGAGAGTTGTGTGCAAGATTGAAGTTGCACGCAAGAGGGGATTCACGAAAAAAGTTAAATCTTGCACGTGTGTCATAAAAGATGATTGCAAGACACCTAAAAGGATGAATAAATTATTTGGGGTCTTCATATGTATTCAGTTGTCTGTAAGATATTTCTTATCGGCTTCTGGGTAAGAAATTGATGATTTTTTCTTTAATTGTAAAGAAGCACTGAAATACTATAATTCTTTATTTGTGCTAAGAATGTGCACACACACACACACAGATTGTTTTCGTAGTGCTACACGAGTGTAAGGGTGTATCATACTCATTGTATTCCACATCAAAGGATTGTTTTCTAGTGGATTTTGTGGTACTAGATTGTTTCCATACCATGCCAAGGAAGTAGATACTTTTTTTGAGTGGTGTTCCTTGTAAATCTTGTGTTCATGTGGTTGTGTGTGTTTAGTAGGGAAGAAAAACATTAACAAGAGGTGAAGGTTGTTTCAAAAAGAATGAAACATAAAATGAAAAAGTTATCAATAATTCACCCCCTCTCCCCCCCTTAGTGATACTTGGATGTGGGCTTGGAACTTAATTATTCTGTCCATCATTATATAGGAAAAAACATGTATAAAATAATGTGACTCTCATGTTCACAATTTTAAAAAGTTAAATTCCAAATATCCATTATAAAATGGATGAGAATAATGAAGGTATGTCAATGGATAAACCACTTTACATAAATGGTAAAAATAATGGTTCTTAGAAATCTCGCATGATCATTTACCAAAAGAATGTTAGACTTAATGTTTATATCAAAGAAGTTAGGCACTATCAATATGCTAAGTCATAACCCGCAATATTGTATGATGTAGGTGAAGTAAATAATTGATATGATCTCTAATCCCATTAATTTAATCATTTCAATGTTCGGACTATATGTGTTTTGAATAATCTCTCAATGTCAAAAAACACATGAAATGTGAACTATAGTAGTTTCATATGAATGAAATGACAATGTAAATACTCAACGAAATGATAAATCTAAGCTTATGTTCTAAATATTATGAATTATTTAAGGAGAAGGAATCAGTCAACCAAATAGATGAATTAATGAGATCATTAATAACACGACTTCTCTAGGAATGACTATCACTAAGCATGACCAAGAATTTAATGTTCTTAGAGTATTTCCATCATAGTGAAATTTAATCTCAACGAATTTTAAATAATATAAATAGGTGAAATATTTAAAGATAAAAGATCTCATCTGAACTCTCAAGATGTATTAATATGAAATATAAACTATAATTTTAGAGGCAAAATTGGTCAAAATGTAAAATAATTCCTTTAAATTATTTACATCTATAGATGGTGAAAAAGTAAAAAGCATACAAATATCATAGACATTTGAATAAAAATGTATTTCAATCAGATATTAATCAAAAGAAAAGCTCACTCATATTTCCCAAATGATCAAAATATTATATCACAATAGTCAAGGATGCCAATGTTCTTTAACAAACATAGAATTTCTGGTGAAATCTGTCAGTAGTTGAGATGTTTGGAATAGTAAAAGTTGAGATACATTGAGCATGATTGTCAGTAAAATGAAGACCAAAAAAAGAAAAAAAGAAAAATTTTCAAAAGAATCGATATAAGTAATACAAGAATGATATGAAGTCCAGATTGAGTTATTTCTAACATTCTAGAAAATGAAAATCATTAGAATCAGATTCAAAATCCACAAGTCAAAAGGCCAACATATTTTTTATGTCATAACAAGTTGAGGTTCAATTATATTACTCTTTTGAGCATGATATGAATGAGAAATTTAAAATTTCTTATATAATGAATTATATTATTACTTTAGAATATTGGAAATCATGTACGAGTTTTTGGAAAATAAAAATAATGCACATCAAAATTCAAACAATAAAACTGTTCGTTTTGAGAAACATCTAAAAAATATGATTATAGACATAATAAATTAAGTGTATAAATATACAATAAAAATAATGAAAAATTAAAATTAATTGAAAATTTACAGAATAAGGTTATAAATATTAAATATGTTTTATTTTTATTTACAAATGGGAAAGATTATTTAAATAATATTCATTATCAAAATCAACAAATAAATGAAAACATTGAATATGGAAGACTAGGTGAATGTACTAAAATTTATAAATAACAATTTGTACGTTTATCTAGTATTAAAGACTTTCAAAAAATTTCTTTTTCCCATTTCTGTGAGATAGTAAATTTTGAAAATATATATGATTTAAAAAATATTCATGTTAGTTGGAGTAATAATAATTTTTAACAAAGGAATTTATAAAATGTTCTTCAATATTTTCTAAAAAAATAAACAATACCATATGTCAAAATCACTTATAGCTAACAATTCAAGATCCAAAATAATTTGAGTAATAATGATTTTTATTTTTTTGATATTTCCTTGTAGGTAACTGGCTATCTGAACATTGACTCAAAATGGTTTCTCGATAGTGGATGATCAAGGAATATGATTTTAGATTACTGTTATTTTCATTCCCTTTCCATACTATATAGATGATATGTCATATTTGTAGATAATGAATATGGATATATTGTTGGAATTGTTTCAGTTTAAAATCCCCATTCTTTAATTATCAACAAAGTACACTATGTTTTAGTCATGACGAAAAAAACTAATAATTATTTCTTAACATTGAGATGATGGATATTCTATTGATTTTATTAATATTGCATGCATAGATTTTAATTATAGATGTCTCAACTCTGAAGAACCTAGAATATACAATTTTTACACACATGATCTTAACTAGTTTTGTAGATAAAATGAGAGTTTTTTAAATGCTTAAATTTATTAATCATATATTTATCATTTCAATGATTCCAGAATAATATTATGATACATAAAAAGAACTATAATTATTTCTATTATATTTTTTAATAACCATTTATTTTAAATTGATTTCATATTCAGATGTCGAATTTTCTATATGTAGATTAAATAGAAAAATATCATAAAGAACCTATCATATTATTTGTAAATCCATGGTGTCTTGGTCATATAGGAAGTGACATTCAACAAGACTATCAACATCCAACGTTGAATATATTTACAAATTATTTTTTTTATAGGTGATATGGATTAAACACACCTTAATGTATTTTTGATTTAACATTAATTGTATTCTAATCAGATGTGATAACACCTATGAAATCAACATATCAAAAATACAATAAATCATTAATGAACAACGAACATTTATTTGAGACAAAATTTCATGAGACAGAATTAAAAAAAACATTATATCTCTTTAAAATAATTTCACAAAAAAAATAGTAGATACTTTCACTATACCTTTGTCTAATAACAAATTTGATATAATTAAATGAGAACTAGGAATTATTAATTTTACTAAGTAATATTTAATATTATATTTATTGTATATATATTGAGCATGATATATTTTATATTTATATATTTATTATCATTTTATTTTGAGTAATGATCACATATTATATACCACATCACCTAATATTAAATAATTACCATGTAAATTATTTCATAACCAATCAATTATTTAAAAGAAAAATCATTGAGTACTAATTCCACATTTGAAACGCCTCAAAAACCATTTAAACCATATTCCTATTTTGTCGAACCCAAATTACCCAACCCTCCTGACCATCCAATCCCTCAACCACTATGAAAATGGAAAAAATAAATTTATGGTGCTTCATCTAGGGGGATAAAATATCAAAGTATTTAATAAAAGTTAAGTGGAAGAGTCGTTGATTTCAAATGGATGGGGACAAATACATGATATTATAGAAAATATTCAACCATAACGTATGTTAGTATTCTTTTGATGCATTGTGAGGTTTTTTACATTTCAAGTGAGAATTTTATGAGTTTTATGAGTATATTTTTTTCACTTTAATGATAATGAAGAACTTGTCCCCACAACCATCAACCAAAAGTATATGTCCTTTACATCAGTCAATATGGATGTAGCATTGAGTGTTTCCCATGAAGCATACACATTGGTACTTACCTATTTATCTTTTATGGAAGTTATTACACCTCCATATATCATTATATCACTTTTTAGAATCATCATTATTGATAAAATATAGGTGGAAACATGGTACAATATATAATATTGTCAAATAAATCCATTAATCCAGGAAAGTATAAAATAAATAGTCAATTAGATAATATTATTTTATATGATGTTTCATTATTTTATTTTTTTATTCAGTAGTATCCAATAAAATTAGGAGTGTAAATATTATGATATATGTTTCTTGTTGAAAATAATTATATAGACAACTTTCCATATAGAGGAATCAAAAAAATAGTTTTCAAAATGATGGAGTTGTTTTGGATGAAAAGGATATAACCACATGTCACGATTTGATAGACCTGAATGAAATCATATTAAGGATATGTGGGATTCCCTAGGACACCTCATTAGTAATGTTGAATCCCTTTTCCTCAATGCCTGAACCAGACCCTAAGAAAAAATAGGGGGAGTGCTCTAGTTTTCTTAAGACACCAATATTGGTGGAAGAAATAACTCATCATTCAAAGACAATAAAAATTTGTGATGATGAATAAGAAATTTTTAATCTATGAAAAAGTGATTTTATTAGTATTCCATCAAGATCATACAAATTTTTTTAGAGAGAAACCCTCCTGATCTTGCCTCTTACTCTTACATATTCAAAATGAAAGGATACACATAGATATAATTGAGATTTTCTCAATCGGTTAGTATAAGACAATCTCATTAAGGTAAATAATGTCCCTACTTCATGTTTAGTCTCTCTCTATAGAGATAGATATAACATGTTAGGAAAGATTTGGAAAAATATATTCCCAATAATAACATCATATTCACCGAGTACCCAATGTCAATGAGAATCGAAGAGTTCAAGGAGTGAGTGTGAATATTCAATAGGAAATATTTTTGCATGTTCATCAAGAAGCTAGAAATAATGAAATTATAATAACTAATAGGACTTAATCTGGAATACCAAAATACATCCTTTTAAAGTTAGCATCTGAAGTTGAAACTCTCAATACCCAATTATATGAATAAATTCGAGAAATGAAAGCTCTGAGTGAATGGATTTGTTGAAAATTTATATTAACGAATACATACTATTGGTACATTAAATTATTGAAAAGTGTTCAGAAAAACCTCTTGATGGATCTATGTCTATTTAAGATGTTCAGTTAAGGATAATCGAGTTATCTCAAGTAGTTGAATCAGTAACTATATTTATTGATTCTCATCAATGTTAATTTCTGTCTAGATAGATGTACCAAATCTCAAGAATATTATTATAAATTAATTTAAGAAATTTCCATCTACAATAAAGAAAACTATTTAAAATTCCCCAAAATTTAAAATTTATAATCTCAACTAAAAGTGGTATGAAACTCAAAAAAACCCCTTTGGGTAATTAATGATGCAATTTTTCATCACTCTTAGACAATGGTTAGATGGAACATTTTCCAAAAACAAATAGTGGAATGGAAAATAAATTTAATGATATTCATTTTATATTACTGAATAGTGTCAAGAAGAGTTACTTGGATGGTGGTAATGTGGACGTTGACGATATTGAAGAATCCTTACAAATATTTGATCTTTATATGGAAAAAAATTGTTTATATCTTGGGAATTATAGATAATCAGTTCAAAATATTATGGAACTTGTTATCCATTTCTTCTATGAACAGATACCTCTAAATGATTTTTGGGAACATTTGTCAATGAGTGACGACTGGTTATAAAAATATTTTATACTACTGCAGGCATAAAATAGTATAAAATGATTGATTCTTGTAATGACACGCTGTTTCAAATGTACAATAGAAGAAATCCTAGACATTATATTTTTGAACATTATCTATGTGCCTCCCAACATTCTAATAAGATATTTGATCCATCATAGGATCATCAAATTTAACATTTAAGTATTTCTAAGAAACATATATATTTTTATCAAAAAAATACTTTAAATTTACTTTGAATAATGGAGGTAACATTGATTTAGTGAGGGAAAAATAATATGTTTGAATCATTTATTCCACACCAATTATGTTTTCTTGTGAAGACTGTGTTGGTCTGGGAATATCCTCACTAACATTAGGTGATATTGTTGGAACAACAGCTGACAATCCTCTTCCTTCATCTCTATAACCTCCTGACCAACCCCTCTATTTAATAAAACCACTTACAAAAAGTCACATTAAACAATGAATTTGATACTCAAACCATTCATGATTATGTAATGGGTTTCCCAGTTACTGGGATCTTTAATATAACTTATGAATTGTGGACCCATTTATTGATTTGAACAACACCATAAATTTTTCTTAGTATCTCTTTTAGATGATCATGAAATATTACATCATGATTTTCACTTAAACAATATAATACTCTAAATAATATTTTTAACTTTTATGTGATGTTTATCATTGTAATGAATTTATTCTTAACAATTAATTGGTTCTGGATAAAAAGTTCATTTCAATAAATAGATTTATTATCATCTTGTACTAATAGATGAATATTTCAATATGAAATAAATATACTATCCATACACTATTATGTTAAATGATATCTATTTTAAATATAATTTATTCCTCATTACACTTATTTTTTATATCAAAAAATGAGGGGAATAAAAGAAAATACATAATTTTTCATGTATTTTAGAATTGCATCTTTTTTCATAAAAAGGGTAGATGAAAAAGAATTAATTTTAATGAAATTAAAAGAAATAATATTTCTTTCTGAATATTTAAAATCTAATATATGGATGAAATTTCATTTCATGTGGTTTGTGATCATTGAAAAGGTGTAGAATGTTTTAAAGTGTATATTATTCAATTATATCTTCACATAATGTGTTCCAATGATTACAAAAATCACTAATTTTATTCTATCATGTTTTTTATGAGTTGCATATTATATTTATTATTTGATGTGATCTAAACCTCTTATATCACTATATTCAAATAATTTTCCTTATGGAATATGAAAACAAATTGTTTCTCAAAATCATAATGTATCACATAAGACATTATCTTATGATGCTTGACCGAGTCACTCCAGAAGATATTTTAGTAATAATGAAAATATGGAAGGACTTTATTCCATCAAGAATAATATTCATGGCTAGAATAATTTAATGACAAATGACTACTATGTTATATTATAACATTATCATACATTGGATAATTCTCTTATGATGTGTCAAAGACTATTTATATTATATTGAAATTATACTTTATCCTATGAAGGATTACCTATGATGAATAGTATATTCAATCGATATCCTATAAAGATATGATATTACAAAATATAATGATTACATTGATAATATCTTGATAATTAATTTAATACCTATTAAAAAACTCAAAATAAAATTATCCATTTATGTAGATATTAGACATTATAAGACTTACCCTTTATGACAATCAAGATAATGAAAATATCTCTAACATGGAGATTAGAAAGGAAATTATATACATGGAATCCTGGGATGAAAATTCTTATTATCCAATCTTATCATGATCATTTCATATATTATATTACCATTACTGTTATCTTGTTTTATAATAAAAATTTCATATAAAAGGAATAGTTAACCTCCATACAAAAAAAAGTTAACAAAAAGAAGAATGAAAAGTCATTTTCCTTTGGCTAACACCAGAGGTATTCACATATTTATAATCGATACATCTAATAATAATAATATTATCTCTAAAATTTTAATTTATGATCACCATAAATGATATTTATTTTTATCATTCTCTTTGTATGAATCTGTATCCTATCTTAGTTGGTACTTGTATTTGATTGTTGAAAAAGTTTCTTAAATATTGTATATCATTCTATAAGAGTGTGTCAGACTGTGGATAAGTCTGGTAAAATATGATAATTGGTGAAAGCTCTAGGATGTTAATAAAATGTGAAAATTACTTATACTTAACTGAGAGTCCCCAGTAAAAGGGTAGTATCTTGAAAATCACAATCCTCATTGAGTATAGTTTTGGTAAAGTAGAATATTTGTTTTCTATTCCCCATACCACTATTAATATCTATATAAAATATATTTTTTTGTGAATTTTACAAGTAAACTATATATAATCTTAAGGAAAAAAAATTCAAAGTCCATACTTCAAAGAGGGTGGTCTAATTTTCAAAAATCATTTAAAAACCAAATTCACTTATCTGGGAAAAAAATTGTGTGAAATGAAATAACAAAAACCATCATATTTAAAAACTATAATATTAAATTGTAATAATTTACCCAATAATTAAATATAATCATAAACCATTTAGTGTAACTTATATAATTATATCAAAATAAGAAATTTCAATTAAAACTAATTATAAACCATTGGTAACAATAACAAGGATGATCTCAACAAAACATATTCCAAATTGATCAAATGTAAAATGATTTTTGTTTTTATTGGTGAATCAAAATATCACAAAAATAATATTAAAAAAAATGAATGAAAATAAACTTTTCACATTGAAAATAAAATTAAAAAACATAATATTTCATGAATATTAATAAAATCATAACATTTTAAAATATGTATTTAAATTTTTTAAACAATTAGAAATTTAATGAGTTGTCATGATTGTGGGTAATTCTATACAATCCATATAATTTTAAAAACATTCTGTTGAATGTATTGCAAAAATGCAAAAAACTCAATCATTTGGATAATAAAAAGAATATTCCATTAAAAAAAATTTAAATGTCAATCATGGGTAAAAATTTCTATAATGAATTCATAATATAATGTTAAAATATTTTTGATAACATTTTTAGAAAACATGTATATTGATAAATAATTGTTTTGTATAGAATAAATAAATGAAGGATGTTTTTTTAAAAGCACTATTTTAGGAAAATTTGATCATATATAGAGTAAAATGATTGGAAAAATGTATTCTAATGAAATATCAAAGGGATAATAATAAAAAAATTATTATTTAAATATGAATAATAATATTTCTAGATTTGGAACATAATCACGAACAATTATGATAAGAAATGAAATTGTATCTTAATACTTTATCAATTCGATAACATCTAAATGATAAGATGTAAGGATAAAATATCATCAATATAAAAATTAGATTCAATAATGATAAATGGATTCATGATAAAACACATCAAATGGTTATTATATATAACACATGAAATAATAAAGTGGTGAATATGGAATATGCCTCATAAACCACTTGTATGATTCCCTTCATACTTGTACATACATCCAATATAACAAATATATACTTTTTAAAAATATATTACAATCCCAAAATCATATTTTTCATTCAATATATGATTTACTCATATTATTATGACCCTTTTACTTTCAAATCTATGTTTAAATCATGGTTTATGGTGATAATTTCTACAATTATCAGGTATGTACTTGGTTAAGTAATTTAGGTCCTTTTACAATGATTATGCTTCCATAATATAAATAAATTTAATCAAGGTATAAATTTAATAAATATTCCTTATATATGTATTTAAAATAATCCATATTTGTTTATAATGGGAAAATTTGTTTGAATGTTCCTAGAGATGGTAGGTCATACGTCACAGTAACACTATTACAATTCCTATATCAGAAGGAATGAATGAAAGGACAATAAAATTTCACCATTACACTACTGTTATTATATCCACAACAAAATTTATTACAATTAAATATATTCTTATTACCAACCATGTGAATATTAAATAAAAATCATTTCACATCAATTTGTGGAGGATGTAGTCTACATGTACACACGAGTAACATTATTATTTTCCAAATAACTAGAAGGTGATAAAAAATATATGATATTATAATTACATAAGAATCTAAATTTAATAAATAAATATTTTTATTATCATTCATTATTTATATCCATATCTGAGATGTGATTATGTAAAACGAGTAATATCAATTAATGAGAATGTAGTTTGTCATTCACAAGATGGATTGTTTTGTTCATCCATAGATTGAAGGTGATATTGATATAAATTTTGAAATTAACATTAAATATATATTTATATTATACAATTTATTGTTATTATATCATATTTGGAGAGTGGTTTAAGGATTCAGATGAATAAATAATGGAAAATATAAGTTTAAGAATATTTCCCCTTCTTCATAGAGCCTATTTGTGTTTATACCAAAAGAATTTTTAGTAGTGTTTCATAATAAAAATAATTACCCTAGGATGATTTGAGTTGTCATGACCCGTTCTCGAGGCCCATGCCGTGACTACCCCAAGCCCGCCTTCCATAGGCCAGGGGCTGGTGACTAGAACCAAAGGCATAAATCCCGATAACTAGGAAGGCATTGCCTTTATAAAAGTAAACAAAAAACCACAGAGTACAAGCAGAAGTAAAATACTATGTAAAACTAAAACAAGCTGTGCTGGAAGTAAAGGGGCCATAAATACAAGCCCAACTGTAAAGTACAAGGAAAAAGATAAAATAGCTGGAAGGTGAAAAGAAGCTCCTCGATCGTCCACCAAGGATCCTACCTGAAGGGTAGGTACAGATAGCGCAGCTCATGGATCGTCCACCACGGATCCTACCTGAAGGGTAGGTACATATAGCCTCCACAATGCTCTCGTCCATCAACCTCCTCCGAGTGTCGTCTCGTCGTGAAGTCCACCACCAGATACTGTCTCGTTGTGAGGTCCACCTCTGGGTACTGTCTAGTCCTTGAACACTCGGCCTCTGTCTGCGCTGCCTGTCATCTGCAACCAACTCAACGAGGTGCGGGCATATCCCGTGCAAGGGTGAGTATAATGAAACTCAGTAGGGACCCCGAGACCCTAAAGGTCTCACTAAATCCAACACGGATAACCACAAAGAAGATCTAAATAGATAACCTCTACCTAGGTATATACCCATACATATACCCAATTTATCTAGTAACCCATCTCCATCATGAGGAAACACAAAGATTATGAAATCAACGAATAACCACTACCCAGGTATATGCCCATACATATACATAAGTTATCAAGTGACCCATCTCAATCATGAGGTAAGCACAAAGGTCATAGACTTAGCTCAAACTAGGATTTTCATTATCGAAACCGGAACTGCTAAAGAGCCCCGTCTCTAGAGTGTACAGTGGTCCTGTCATGACTCCGAGGTACTGCTCACTAACCTAAGACTGCTGAGGTACTCTTCCTGTCCAGTACCGCGGGCCAGCCACTCAAACACAGCAGTGCTTCCCGCCGTGGTATGCCACCCAAACACAGTAGTGCACCCCCCCTAATAGCCTGCAGAGGTACTCTCCGGACGAGTACCGTAGGTCTGCACAGTCACACATGTAGTGCTCCATCTGCCATGGTTTTCCACCCAAAAATGTAGTTCTCCATCCACTGGGCTAGTCGACTCACTCCAAGTCAAGTCGGTCAAGCAGTCGTCAGGTCTCAGCCGGCTACACGGTCTCCGTACTCCAAACGCTAATCTCCGAGAGGGTTCGCTCCACGAGCTATAGGTCGATACTCCAAGTATCTCAAAGTCCCACGAAGAAGTATCTAAAAGTACCGCCTCGTCATAGGGGTCTCAACGCAATAGACGGCGCGTCAATCAGACGCCTGGTTTGTGAGTTATTAGCCTTTTTGTCCCAGGGACCCAGTTGGTTTCATGTGCGAACCAACCCAGTCGTATCTCAACTGTACCCCGAACTCTCATAGGGTATACTCAAAGGGACCGTTTCTCAACAAGATCACTAATGCCGCTGACGGTTTGTGAAACGGACGTCCAGTCTGAAAGTTATCAGCTTTTCCGTTCCAGGGGCCCAGTTGGATTTCGGGTACAATCCAACCTGGTCATATTCCAACAGCGTCCAAACCTCAGTCGAAGTATACCAAAAGTTCCGTCTCATCAAGAGGAATCCAACAAAGTCGACGACATGTCATTCGGACGTTCGATGCTCAATTTATAAGCATTTCTGCTCCGAGGGCCCAGTTGGATCCATTTTTTGATCCAACCCAGTCGTACTTCAAATGACACCAGTTAACCAAACCTGTCATACCATTGCGATCCATATGAAAAAACACACAAGATGGACTACCCATTGGTCCTAAACGGATAGCCTATGAAAAAGTTGCATTTCATCGCATCATGAGCGAACCGGGCCTCGTGCGGCCCGCACCTCAACCTCGACTTAAATATCAAAAATTATTCTTGAAACAACTGTCGTAATTCCAGGGTCACAACGTTGCATACGGTTCTTCATTCCGACACCGTATGAGATAGATTTGTCCGATACAAGATCACGTAATAATAATAATAATATTATTATTCGGTGTTTCGTGGCCCCGCACCACGAACTAGAATTTAGTATCCAACATTAGACTTGAATCGACTGTATTAATGACGAGATCATATCTCCACTGATGGAAAGCCAATCGGACATCACACGCATGAGTTATGGTGGGTCAAAGATTTAATAATAATATTAAATCTATTATTTTTCGAGTGCTTCAGGTACCCATTCCAAAAACCTGAAAAAGACATCCAATATAGGACTCATAAATTCTGTCTCGAAGTCATGATCGCACTGCCACTGACGGTTCATGAAACCAAGATCGCACGAAGAAGTTATGTACAAAAAAGTGTTTTATCATCAAAATTAATAATACCATTATTATATTATTAATTTTAATTGATTTCTTTCAATTACCCCTTGTCACGCACCACCCTTCTTAACGCACCACCCTTCTTTACGCATGGCCACCACCTTTGGCTGCCCACCCATGTCCGCCTCCAGATCCTTCTGCACTCTATTTCGACTTCGATTTAACTCGGAAAAAAGATACAAACGCATTTCCTTTATCATCGGGTCGAGATCTTCGTGTCCGTATGTCACTCTCAGGGAAACATTGATTTTCCAGCGTCAATAAATATTTGGACGCCTCCTTCCGTGAGCCATTACGGCTTCGTTCCAAGCCCGAAAAATTAAACGATCGCATATTTGTGATCCTTGGGTCGAGGGCTTCACATCCATATATTGCGCTCAACAAAACATCGTGTTTCCAGCATCAATAAATATTTGGACTAAAGAACGCACGAAGACCACGTGAAGAATAAAAAGAAAAAGGAGAATGGTTTTTGTGCGGGACGATGTCCATGTTCATTTGGTCATCATCATTGTGAATTTAAGATATAAATAATCAATAAAACTAATTCAATCATATATAAAAACCCCTACCTCGAAAAGACGTCGCACGTCGTCGAACCGCGGAAAGAGGCAAGCATCGTGGTGGTCGGGCATCGCGGAAGAACGATGCTCCTCGTGGCATCACCTTACATTCTTTCCTCGGTTGAAGGAGATTCCCTACGCCGAGAGGAAGATTGCGTTCTTCGTGGAAAGTAAGATTTTCCTTCTAATCCTCCAATGATTCTCCACAGATTAATTGCCCAACAATAAAATGAAAGGCTTCCTCTTAATTTAATAACGCCACGCAATTCAAAACTAAGAGGATCCAATTCATTAATTGAAATAAATTTTTAAAAACTTATGGGAGAGAGGGAAGAAGGTGAGGAGTTCACATAATTAAAGGGGAGTTTACAAATTAATTTTAGGGGTGATTAAGGGGGGGGGGGGTTTAGGGAGTTGAGGCGAGGCGAGGAGTTAACAAATTAATTAAAAAGGTGGTTTAAGGGGGGTTTAAGAGTGGTTATGGGGAGATTAAAGTTTGGAGCTTGTGAGGGACCCACCTTCTAAATATCCACACAGGGGTATTTAGGTGGTTTTGGTCCCAACCTTAACTCCCCTTTGTAAAATTTAACCACCTCAAAAATAAATAAAATTGTACTCACCAATTTTTTTTTATTTTAAACTAATTCCCCAAAAAATTAATTCTCAACCCGCTTAAAATGCAACTACGGTAAATGTCCCCTTAAGCAATAACGGGTGCTACAAGTTCATCGGAGCCTTCAGATTTCAATTCCGAGTACCGGTTCAAAAGATAGAAAAATCCACACGTACATTTACTGAACGTACAGGAAAAAAAGTTCCGAAAATTATTATCAGTCACCCTCGACCCATGCCGGTAATGGTCAGGCTCTGCCTAAGGGAAACACGCCCCAACGAATTCAACGGTACTCTCCGATTTTCAATCCGAGTTTTCGTTTAAAATATACGAATTTTATAATAAAATAATTGTCATTTAATTATTTTATTTGCGGCCAAAAACTAACTTTTTCTGGTGTCCCGTGCCGGCAAAAGTTAGTATCTACTTAAATAAACCATGCCCTCATGAGTTCAGCGGTTGTCTCGGATTTTTAATCCGAGCTACCATTTGTGAGTTATAAGCATTTGAAAAATAAAATTATATATTTAATTATTTTACTTACGGTTATGCCATTTTTGTAATTTCTCATAGGAGGCCCATGCCGACTAAACTTAAATCGCGCCTAGGGTAAACCCACCATCCTGAGCACAACGGTGCCCTCATATTTCTGATTCGAGTTATCGTTTAAGAGTAATTACACTTTTTTAGTAAAACTGCTTACACACGTTAATTTAAGCTTAACAAGACATTAGAAAATTATTCTGGGCACACCGGGCATTGGAATTATGTGCCGTCAGAAACTGCGTACTCGTAAAATTCCATTGAAATTAAGAAAAAAACATTTCCTTGAAATTTCCGGGTCTTTACATTACTCTCACCTCAGGGCTTTACGTCCCTGTAAAGCTATAACACAAACTAGGGAAACATAAGTGGTACTGAGCACGCATCTGAGCCTTCCGCTCCCAATGTGCTCTCTTGGAGGTTCTCGTGATACAAGTGAAAGGGAACCTGAGGAATCGACCGTTCACGTAGGACCCGCTCCTGTCGATCCTAGATCTCCACTAGAACCTCCGTGCATGTTTCCCTGTCATCGACGTCCAACTCCCTGTGGTCGATGATGTGTGAAGGATCACGAATGTATCTCCTCAGCCGAGGTACGTGGAAGATTTCATGCACCAGGTGCAACTGAGGTGGAAAGGTGATGCGGTAAACCACCTCGCCTACCCTGCTGGGGACCTAGAAAGACCCATTGAACATTAGAGATATCTCGCCGCCTCGGCTACATCTCTGTAAACCGCATCGAGGTGATTCCCATATAAGAACGTGGTCGCCATCCTCGAACTCTAGAGGTCTCCCTTTCCATATTAGAACTGAAACTCAAACTCCTGCTGCCACGAGGGTAAGGCTGGCCGACCCAAGAATGATCAGTTACACCCTCCCATGCAGGAGTTTATCCTCTGCTGCCTGGGGTTTCCTTTTCGCCGACCAAGGAAAAACCATCCCGATGTTTGCCTAATACTGTCAATTTGAGTACGAGTAGTGATTGCCCAATCCATACTCAAACTAACGTCGTAAGGCCTCGACGCTTCCACCAAGAGGTCCCAACCGAGACTCTCGTCTCAAGGGTCAGATCACACCGTCGGCGTAATTGTGAATATCGACTCTCCTACTAAAGTTGTCTCCAGACATGAGGGTCAATTCAACGGCTTAACCGGAAACTCTAGGTCTGAGACTAGATTCATGGAAGGAAGGGATGATTCGTATCGATGTATGTGGCTACGACAGCTAGTAGAAGACAAAGTCTGCACTTCGAATCATCCTTAGAGCCATTTCGGTCGCACTCCTTGAACGCATGCAGCTACTCTTTTCCCCTGACCTCCAGCTCCCTGAGCCTGGAGGGGACAACAAAGGCGGGTGGTTGTAATATGTTGAAATGTACACCACCTCATGCTGATCTCCAAGCTCTACCTCCACGTCTGACGCTCTACATATTTATCTGTCCTTAACATTTCCTCTTATTGAAACATTCGCACGCCCAAGTCTCTAAGACTAGCACCAGGTCGCTGCGTTCCAACTTCTAACATTCTCTAGCTATATTCATTCAGCCAAATAACATTCAACCACAAGGTTCTCTCTAGCACCCTAACGTGAGTAGGAATGCATAGAGGAATAAGTGATGGCTTGAATCGTATTCTTCAAGTACCCTGAATGTTCGGTACACCTCGATGAATTCTCAGCTACCGACACGTCGTCCTGCCGAAGATGTATAAGCTCTAGAAAACTCTCATCCACCTCCTCATTCTAGTCCTCAGCCGCCTGTGAATCAGGTTCACCTCGGAACTTGAGGGTATCTGATGTTAGAACACGTGTAAGGCAGTAAGCTTACAAGTGTCACCTACCGGTACCGCTGGTTGTAAATACTGACCAACATGTAGTGATGTATAGCTGACACACTACCCGAAGGCACTATCTCATGCATCGGTCCACGTACTGAAGCCTCATCACTATGCGGACCATCCTCATGGCCATTCACTAGAAAACACAAGTGGCCAAGTCCACCATCAACTCTCCTGATGTCTCATCTAGGCAGAAAACTCTAGCAATCACCTCCAGCCAGTGCTCTGCTTTTTGGGAATCTGCCTCGCCTTTTATCCTCGGAGGTCACTACTGTTGGAACTCTTACAACACGCTCTGCCAGCATGCACAGTTCGCTAGTTTAGCTGGTGGCATCTGCTGCCCAACAGGTGGTGGTGCTGCTGGTACACCACCCGAGGGTTCCAACATAGTAAAAAGGGCCCCGCACCGGAGCCTCGTCGCTCGGTGGGCCGTCATCGTGTGCTATCTCAGAACTCCAACTGTCTATCTGTATGGAGACATCCTGAACAGATACGACATGGTCAAACGATTTATACATGGTGAGCTGACATGGTTTGAGATGAATTTAAAACTCTTGAAAACACACACGCAATCAGTGTTTTCGTGCACAATGTCGGAAATCAGTATTCAGGGTCCTGGTGTACAGATACGTCGGCTGCCACACCAACACTGAACTCCCAGAACTGAAAACCACACTCGGTACCCTTAACACTATTGCTTCACACAAAGGGAATATCAGAGTTATATGTTCTACAGTAGAACCGACTCCTCTAATACCAATTTGTCACGACCCATCTTCAGGGCCCATGCCGTGACTACCCCAAGCCCGCCTTCCATAGGCCAGGGGCTGGCGACTAGCACCAAAGGCGTAAATCCCGATAACTGGGAAGGCATTGCCTTTATAAAAGTAAACAAAAAACCACAGAGTACAAGAGGAAGTAAAACACTAAGTAAAACTAAAACAAGCTGTGCTGAAAGTAAAGGGGCCAGAAATAAAAGCCCAACTGTAAAGTACAAGGAAAAAGATAAAAAAACCAGAAGGTGACAAGCAGCTCCTAGATCGTCCACCAAGGATCCTACCTGAAGGGTAGGTATAGATAGCGCAGCTCCTGGATCATCCAACAAGGATCCTACCTGAAGGGTAGGTACAGATAGCATCCACAACGCTCTCGCCCGTCAAACTCCTCCATGTGTCGTCTCGTCGTGAATTCCAGCACCAGATTCTGTCTCTTCGTGATGTCCACCTCTGGGTACCGTCTAGTCCTCAAACACTCGGCCGCTGTCTGCGCTGCCCGTCGTCTGTAACCAACACAACGAGGTGAGGGTATAGCCCGTGCAGGGGTGAGTATAACGATACTCAGTAGGGACCCCAAGACCCTCAAGGTCTCACTAAATACAACAAGGATAACCACAAAGAAGATCTCAATAGATAACCTCTACCTAGGTATATGCCCACACATATACCCAAGTTATCATGTAACCCATCACAATCATGAGGAAACACAAAGATTATGAAATCAACGGATAACCACTACCCAGGTATATGCCCATACATATACCTAAGTTATCAAGTGACCCATCTCAATCATGAGTTAAACACAAAGGTCATAGACTCAGCTCAAACCAGGATTTTCATTATCGAATTCGTAACTGCTGAAGAGCCCCGTCTCTGGAGTGTAAAGTGGTCTTGTCATGAATTCGAGGTATTTCTCACTAACCTAAGACTGTTGAGGTACCCCTCCTGTCGAGTAATACGGGTTATCCAACCAAACATAGTAGTGCTTCCCTCCAGGTTATGCCACCCAAACATGGTAGTGCACACCCCCTAATAGCCTGCAGAGGTACTCTTCGGATGAGTACCGCGGGTCTGCACTGTCACATTGGTAGTGCTCCGTCCGCCATGGGTCTGCACCCAAAAAAGTAGTGCTCCATCCACTGGGCTAGTCGACTCACTCCAAGTCGAGTCGGTCAAGCAGTCGTCAGGTCTCAGCCGGCTACACGGTCTCCGTACTCCGAACGCTCGTCTCCAGGAGGGTCCGCTCCATGAGCTACAGGACGATACTCCAAGTATCTCAAAGTCTCATGAAGAAGTATCTCAATGGACCGCCTCGTCATAGGGGTCTCAACGCAACAGACGGCGCATCAATCAGACGCCTGGTCTATGAGTTATTAGCCTTTTCGTCCTAGGTGCCTAGTTGGTTTCGTGTGCGAACCAACCCGGCCGCATCTCAACTGTACCCCGAACTCTCATAGGGTATACTCAAAGGGACCGTTTTTCAACAAGAACACCAACTCCGCTGACGGTTCGTCAAACAGACGTCTAGTCTGAAAGTTATCAGCTTTTCCATTCCAGGGGCCCGATTGGATTTCGGGTACAATCCAACCCGGCCATATTCCAAAAGCATCCAAACCTCAGGAGAAGTATGCCAAAAGTTCCGTCTCATCAAGAGGAATCCAACAAAGTCGACGGCACTTCATTCAGACATCTGGTGCTCAAGTTATAAGCGTTTCCGTTCTGAGGGCCCGGTTGGATTCATGTTCAATCCAACCCAGTCGTACTTTAAATGACACCAGTTAACCAAACCGGTCATACCATTGCGATCCATACGAAAAAACACACGAGATGGACTACCCATTGGTCCCAAATGGATAGCCGGTGAAAAAGTTGCATTTCACCGCATCATGCGTGAACTGGGCCTCGTGGGGCCCGCGCCTCAACCTCGACTTAAATATCCAAAATTATTCTTGAAACATCTGTCGTAATTCCATGGTCGCAACGTCGCAAACGGTTCGTCATTCCGACACCGTATGAGAGAGATATGTCCGATACAAGATCTAGTAATAATAATAATAATAACATTATTCGGTGTTTCGTGGCCCCGCACCACGAACTAGAATTTAGTATCCAACATTATACTTGAATCGACTGTATTAATGATGGGATTATATCGCCACTAATGGAATGCCAATCGGATGTCGCACACATGAGTTATGGTGGGTCAATGATTTAATAATAATATTAAATCTATTATTTTTCAAGCGCTTCAGGTACCCGATCCAAAAACCCGAAAAAGACATCCAATATTGGACTCATAAATTCCGTCTCAAAGTCATGGTCACACTGCCACTGACGGTTCGTGAAATCGAGATCGCACGAAGAAGTTACAGACAAAAAAGTGTTTTATCATCAAAATTAATAATACCATTATTATATTATTAATTTTAATTGATTTCGTTCAATTACCCCATGTCACGCACCACCCATCTTAATGCACCACACTTCTTTACGCATTTCCACCACCATTGGCTGCCCACCCAGCTGTGCCTCCAGATCCATCCGCACTCCATTTCGACTTCGATTTAACCTGGAAAAAAGATACGAATGCATATCCTTGATCCACGGGTCGAGATCTTCGTGTCCGTATGTTGCACTCAGGGAAACATTGAGTTTCCATCGTCAATAAATATTTGGACACCTCCTTCCGCAAGCCATTGCGGCTTCGTTCCAAGCCCGAAAAATTAAACGATCGCATATTTGTGATCCTTGCGTCGAGGGCTTCACATCCATATATTGCGCTCAACAAAACATCATGTTTCCAGCGTCAATAAATATTTGGACTGAAGAGCGCACGAAGAACACGTGAAGAATAAAAAGAAAAAAGAGAACGGTTTATGTGCAGGACGATGTCCATGTTCATTTGGTCATCATCATCATGAATTTAAGATATGAAGAATCAATAAAACAAATTCAATCATATATAAAAACCCCTACCTCGAAAAGATGTCGCACATTATCGAACCGCGGAAAGAGGCAAGCATCGTGGTGGTCGGGCATCGCGGAAGAGCGGTGCTCCTCGTGGTGTCACCTCAAATTCTTGCCTCGGTTGAAGGAGTTTCCCATCGCTGAGAGGAAGATTGTGTTCTTCGTGGAAAGTAAGCTTTTCCTTCTAATCCTCCAAAGCTTCTCCACAGATTAATTTCCCAACAATAAAATGAAATGCTTCCTCTTAATTTAATAATGCCAAGCAATTCAAATCTTAGTAGAGCCAATTCATTAATTGAAATCAAGTCGGAAACATTTATGAGAGAGATGGAAGAAGGTTATGAGTTCAAATAATTAAAGGGGAGTTTACAAATTAATTTAAGGGGTGATAAAGGGGGGATTAGGGAGTTGAGGGGAGGTGAGGAGTTAACAAAATAATTAAAAAGGGGGTTTAATGGGGTGTTTAAGAGTGGTAATGGGGAGATGAAAGGTTGGGGCTTGTGTGGGCCCCACTATCTAAATATCCACACAAGCGTAGTTAGGTGGTTTTGGTCCCACCCTTAACTCCCCTTTGTATAATTTAACCACCTCAGATATAAATAAAATTGTACTCACTAATTTTATTTATTTGAAACTAAATCCCCAAAAAATTAATTCTCAACCCGCTTAAAACGCAACTACGGTAAAGTCCCCCTTAAGCAATAACCGGTTCTGTGAGTTCATCAGTGCCCTCGGATTTCAATTCCGAGTACAGGTTCAAAATATAGGAAAACCCACACGTACGTTTACTGAACGTACCTGAAAAAATGTTCGGAAAATTATTATCAGTCACCCTCGACCCGCGCCGGTCAAGGTCAGGCTCTACCTATGAGAAACACGCCCAAACGAATCCAACGGTACTCTCAGATTTTCAATCCGAGTTATCGTTTAAAAGATATGAATTTTACAATAAAATAATTGTCATTTAATTATTTTATTTGCGGCCAAAAACTAACTTTTTCTGGTGGCCCGCGCCGGAAAAAGTTAGTATCTTCTTAAATAAACAATTCCCTCACAAGTTCAGCGGTTGTCTCGGTTTTTTAATCCGATCAACCGTTTGTGAGTTATAATCATTTGAAAAAATAATAATTTATTTAATTATTTTACTTACGGTTATGTCATTTTTGGAATTTCTCACAGGAGGCCCGCATCGACTAAACATAAGTCATGCCTAGTGTAAACCCGCCATCCTGAGCGCAACGGCGCCCTCAGATTTATGATCCGAGTAACCATTTATGAGTTATTACACTTTTTCAGTAAAACTGCTTACGCATTTTAATTTAAGCATAACAAGACTTTAGAAAATTATTCCGGGCACACCGGGCCTCGGAATCAGGTGCCGTTAGAAACTGCGTACTCGTAAAATTCCATAGAAATTAAGAAAAAAAATTCCCTTGATATTTCTGGGTATTTACATGAGTACTTAATAAATATATTTAGTTAGGGATTTTCTTAACCAATATGATCAGCATGTGTGAAGGGGAGATATGTGATGCATGCCATTTAGAAGTTGGATAGAGGACACATAAGGCATTTTTTAAAATAAAAATTGATACCATCATTTTTCAAATCACACAAGGATAATTAATGTATAATCATAAAACTATAGATGATATAATGTATTGATATGCCTATAATATAGAAATTGTATATTTTGGGAAGTTATTTTAACCGTTAGTTTTTTTTAGTTTTATAGGTAAATCCATTTTATCCATAACTTTCACAATTATTTTTAAATAATTTTTCTATTCATTTAGAAGATTTAAATTTTAAGTTATTATATAGTTTTAAATATTATTATTCAAAATTTTAAATCCATTCTTTAAAATTATAGTCAAATGGGTTGTAGAATTTTATTTATCTTTAGTCTCACCGATACGACAAATATACGACTTCCAAAGGATAGTATTTCAAAAGTATATAACGTTTTAACAAAAAAAATTAATATTCAACTGATTCTATTTTTTTTTAAATTTTATGTATTATAATTTACTTAATTTAATTTTACATTCAATAATTTTATAACTAAATGTAAACTAAAAAAGTCATTAAATGATAAGGAAGTTTTCATTAAAATTAGTATTTTTTACCATTGTCGAAAAATTATCCTTTCTAAACTATTATAAAAATTTCAATCTAATTATATATTCATATTATGATGTTATAAATTAAGAACAATTTTTAAATTAATTATTCTATATTTTTGGAGAATTAGTTTTAATGTAATTTCAAAAAGTGCGACTATTTGTTTTAAAAATATAATTTAGTTGATATCAATTTTTTTCAATAAAATGATTATTAATGTATCTATAATGATCATATATAAATATTTTTTATTTTATACAAATTTAGGCTAAGTAACATTTCAAATTAATTTATTCTTATTACTTATTTCCATTTTATATGTTATGGTATTATGGTAACAATAAATAATAATATTTTTTTAGTGTATTACAATTCATTTAAACTCACTGTTTCTTATTGTGAAAGCTATAAAATAGAACAAATTAAATGAAATAAATATTTTGGCTCATTTATGATTAGATTCACATTTTTTACGATATCTAGAATAATTTTCTTCTTTTAAAATCTCCTTGTTTTAAATTATATCCCCTTAAATAAATTTATAACTTGTAATTCTATTTCAATCATCACAAGTTCATCGTTTTTAAAAAACATACATCTTAAATAGGATTTAAAAACATCTTATTTAAAATAGGGACAATTATTTATTAATTTAATCTACCATAACAAATAACTAATATTTTAAGAAGTATAACATTAATGGGGTGTAAAAATATAGACATTGATGATAATATTAGTGGGGAGTGTGAGAAAATTCGTAGTATGATTCCACCAAAAAGGGATTCCATACAAAAAAATTATAATACAAATTAACATGCAATATTTAAGAAAGAATTTGGAAACATTTTTAATAATAAAATTTAGTAATTTTTGTGAGGAAAAACGTCTTGAAATTATAATGCATGAGGGGTCCACCATATGGATATGGAAAGAATAATATCTTAATAGAGGACAATATGTTATCTTTAATGGCTCTACCACTAGTGGGACCTTATTAGCCAAATACCTTGGTGAAACAATGTATATAAGCCATTTCCTATATAATCCTCATGCTCATGAAACTAGATGGGAATGCATTCCAAGTTATCATGGTATCCAATATTCATTATGTTTTAGTTTCTTTTTATCATCAATTATGCTAGAAGAAACTGGGGCTCATCCATAGCGATCAAACTAGCATACTAGTTGTAGTCCACCCACCAACATACAAAGGAATAACTTTATGATAAATTTTGATTTAACATGTAATGTGTATCACGAATTTTCCCATACACACATCAGGATATATTAATACACTGAAAATCACTATTTTTTATAGAAAAAAACATCATTTAAGTCCATACACACATCAAATCCATTTGAGAAAACCCTTTATACTATTTACACAATTTATAGAACATGGTTAAGAAGAAATAAATAACACATGAAACATAACCAATTCCATTTGGAAAACTATATTTCAATATGTACAAATCCCAAAAAAAAATTAAAACACATAAAATAACCTTCACATAATACATGGAACACATTCAAGGAGAAATATATTAATAACAAAATAATTTAATAATTCTAAATCAAGGAACCACCATCGTCATGATTGGATGATTTTTAAATTCTATAGTAACCCACAACTGAACTACAAGGGGACCCTATAAAGGAAATATTATACCAAAAAAATCAAGATTTCACAAAAACCACAAGATCAAATCCTTATTTTTTCAATCAATCTAGTGCATATGAATAACTCAAGAGAGGGGAAGATATATCAAGGAAGAAGTATAAAACAATGATAAGAGAGACTTACATGATGATTTTATGAAGATGTCCACAAAAAATACCAAAGGAAAGAGGTTTAATATATCCTTGAGGGAGATTGGTTGGTGTATAGGATTGATAATGTTTAATGGTGTAAAAAATCATGTAGTTTTAATTAAATTTAAATGTGAAAATACGCAAAATTTTAATTTTTAATCACCTAGACATGCCACACGGTTAGCTCACATGATTTTCCATACTATGGAGAAACAGTTTGGTGTCCTTGGTAAAAGCAGAAACTGGAGAAAATGTTTTCTGTAGAAGGGGGAATGATTGTGTGGTAGGTATTAAAGCACAAAAAATTTCCATTGTCCACTATATATGGTTCATTATATACAGTCACATGGTTTTCCCTACCCATGCACAAATTGTGCTCCACCTATTTTTTAGATAATACAATTTATATTTCCCCAAAAATACCCAAGAAATTAAATGTAAAAATGTTGAAAAAAATAAAAAAATAAAACCAAAAAATAAAATAATGGTATGACATAAGGGAAAATGTGTATGATAGGTCAAAACATTCTCTAATGAAAAAAATGGAATTTTTAGGAAATCACAATTGATAAAGTGAGTCGAAAAATTGGGGAACACTATGATTCCATAATCAGAGGGGAATTTCAATTTTGATTTGGTATGAAAGATCCATATTAAAATTATATTGTTCACTATTTATTGAAATTTCATTATATTATGTTTTTTCTCACTCTAGAGGGAATTTGGAGTAGTGAAATAAATATAGATATTCTATTAGTACAATGATGAACCAAAGAATCTAGTTAATTTATTTATAATATAATTTCATATATAAGGAATAAATAATGAATTAAATTCCTATATTTATATGTCTCCAAATATGATTATTTTAAGAGTTTGTTATGACATCATGATTTTATGTGTTTATGGTTAATAAAAAGTTCAAATTAATTGACACCCCATTTTATGCTTTTCATAAAAAAGTTTTATCATGATTATGTATTGTTTTTATAAATATATGGAAATAAAAATACTTGTTTTTTATCTTTTTTATTTATAATTTTTTTCAGGAGGAATTCCATTACATTGTCTGGACATGTCATTAATAGTAATGGTATCTATTTGGGATTATCTAATCATTTTTAGTATATTATAGGTTTAATTGTATTACCTTATCAAATCAACAAATATTTTTTCTACCATAGAATAATTTTATCTAGAAACACATTCCAAATTACACATTAATTCAGTTTTTAGGTTAAAAAAATTATCACGTCAAATTTTAACTAATTGGGATCTAAGGATTAACTCAGTGTTTTGGTAATGAATTATGGAAGAACTTGATGTAGTGTTGAATTGTAGTATTTTGTATCATCGTCATACATATGGTATGTAATAAAAATCAATTAAATACCTATATGATATAAAATGATCTTGTTATATGGATTTTAAATGTGGCAAGGTTTGACAACATCACATATAAGAACATTCAAAGGATAATACCATTAACTCAATTGTTCAGATAGACCCTATTGAATCCCATTTTTAAAAGAAGAAGAGAAATCCAACTAAATAGAATGATGTAGTAGAAATAAATATAATTGGGCCAAAGATAGTTGATAGAATTACAGAGAAGGATAGATATATTAAAATACACATATGGTAGGCACATGATTGATATAAATTTTAGGTTAATAATCATCGATGCAATATATAAGTTTAAATTAGTGAAATTGTATTTATTTTAATTTATCTACTGAATAAATAAGGTAATAAAATCCCAAAATATTATTCCTTTTGAATATCATCATCATATTTTGAAAATACTATAATTTTTTGTTCTTTTATAAAACATCTCTCATGTTCAATATGTCTTTCATTTATCATTCAAGATGAAGTATGTAACAACCTATGATTTTGTTGGAATTATATTGTTTTTATGTATTATGTTATATTAAACACCAAAGGAATCTTCACTACACACAAATCTGTCTTGTCTTGCATGACATGCAAGAGCAACCTTTCTCGATAGCTATCGTTGTACGCAATACCGAGTTTCACTAAACAACGATATGTTATTTAAATATATATAAACTAGACGTTATGAATTGTAATACCCACATTGTGAAATTTTATAAATTTTATCTGTCAAAATGAACGTCATTTTTGGATTCTGAATATCAAACTTATTTAAGGGTCATTTTTTGGTTATTTTATGAAAACGTCCATTTTTTGATGAATAGTGAAAAACACTAAGTTATAGTTTAAAACTGAATTTTTATTTCAATAATTATTTATTTTATGTGAATTTATTTTACATAAAAATAGATACATAATACCTATATATGTTCAATGTAATTTATTGGAGTCATTCTATAATAATTTTAGATATACAAAAATTTTATTGAACTTTTTAACGTATTTTACCCACCTCATAGGAGTATTTGAAAATTTACATAAAACATAATTTTAACGCATTAGTGAGTTGAATTTCAAAAATAAGATAGACACAGTTGATATTAGTAAATAAAATGAGGTTCAATGAGATGAAAATAATTTTTGGTGAATATGAACTTTTAACTTTTATTTACCACGGTTAAAAGTAAATAGGGTAATTAAGGGTAAAAATGATATTATTATTACACGAAAACATGGCCTAATTCTATTGGATAAGTGTAATTCATCCAAAAACAACCTTAGGAATAAAATATGACCCTTTAGGTCTACTTTTATTAGGTAATCACATCTATTATTATTTAATTCAAAGAAGAGTTATAAGAGTTAAAATCAAAGTTTAATAACAAATACATTTTTAATATAGGGTTATACATAATATAAATAATACTATAAGTATTAATTAGAATTATAAAAATATTTTTTACATAATGGTATTTTATTTATAATTTTTAGACATTAAATAAATTAATTTCTTTATGAAACAATGTTGATGCAGTAATTAGCTAATTAATGAAATATTAACATAGTGGATGTTATAAATACCCAAATAAATATAATTTGAGACTTTTAATGAATTAAAATAATTTTATAGGTTAATATAACAAATTTTTGTTGTTTATATGAAATGTTTTCGAAGTAATAATTCTGTTATGAATTTAACAAAATCAAAATACCAAATAGTGTCAAAATTGAAAAAAAGAGTATTCAAAACAAATATTATATTATTAATTGTTATTCTATTCCTAAAAATATAATGTTCATCCAAAAGACTTATATAATTGTATGTGTATAACTAATTCTCCACTTGGGGTTCTCACAGATGTATATAGTAAGATTTTTAACCATATAATATAAAAAATCAAAGAGACATGGTAAATGTCAAACTAATTAACTAAGAGTTAAATATAAAAGATAATGTCAATATAGTGACCCAAAACTGTCTAAAACCAATTGGTTGAGAGGATTATGACCCATACCCACTTTAGCTTCTAAATAAATCAAATTGGAGGCATTATAAACCGAATATGACTTTATTATAAAATATTATTTTAAGTTTTTCCTAAGGTGCCCCTCTCCTCCCTTATAAAAGGGCACCTCCCCCCTCTCCTCTTTACAAAATATTGAGCCTTCATGCTCATCCAAACCCTGTCAATTCCCCTTATACACTTCCCTATAAACATACTATATGTTCTTGTATTCTTCAAAGACCAACTTTAGTGTCCTAAGAGGAGGTTTAGTAAAGGCACGTTGAAGAAGAGGTATTATCCTTTTCCGATTATTTCACATTTATTTATTCTTCTACATACTCTCCTTTATTTTTTTAATTATAAATTAATATCATCAGTATCAATAATATATTGATATGTTATTATAAAAATTAAACAACTCTATTTCACCATCTATCCATCATATGGGAAAAAAATCACTGCTCGTGCGTACGTATGGAAAATCGTCTCCACACCGTGGTGTAATCTATTTTTCCACGACCGCCTTACTTGGATGGTAATAATGGTGTAATGAATAACTATATAGGGTTATTATGACATGATAATAATTCTGATATATTCTATCATCCACTTCTATACAATTCCACAATCATGGGAATGATTTCATCGCTCGTGTGTACGTATGGCTTACTATCTCCACGATGTGATGCGACTCATTCTATATGATATTCATTGAATATTGATGATATAAATGAATTTAATGAATTTAATGAATATATATGTTATATATTATACTAATACCATTCTATAAATGATGTAACTATAACCTAAAAAAGAATAATAAGAATTTATTAGACAAAACACGCATAATAACATAATGCAACGAACACCCGAATAACCAGTAGAAATGAAATATTAGTAATAAGAAGACAAGAATATGACCATATATGATATCATAACAATGAATATGATTCTATAATAAGTGAATTTCATTATTTAAATCATTATATAGGAGGTTTGGATACGTACTAAGCATATCAGACCTAAGGTATGGGCAAAAATCACAATCTCAATTTTTATCCGAGATTGTTTATACTTCGGTATTTACAAGGGCATATTTATCATCCACATCCATGTTTCATTAATATTTAATATTATATATATTTCAGTACAATTTTTTAAATCCAATTTTACCCATTGGTGAGTTTTTATCAAAATATATTAAAGGAATATTTTGACATTTTCATTATGAGATACTTTTTGACTTTTCAAGCGAAAGTACGAGAAGAATGTTTTTTGACTTATATGGCATGAACTAATTTTTATGCTTTCAGATAAATTTTTTCCATGATGATTAATTTATATTTTTTCAAGTTTATTTTCAATTAACTTCTTTTAGTTTAAAATTTTCTAACATGTTGAGAATGAAAAAATGATTTTGAAGTAGAAAAGATATTTTCCTCAGGAATGTAGTTCATGCATTTTATCAAAATTATTTTCCATATATGATAATATTGGGTTCTATTTATATCCCTATTATTACATTTATTTGATTATGTTTTGATAAAATTGTTTTTTTGATGTTTTTTATCTTTTATGGATAATGTTATGACGTCATTATGTTTAAGAATCCCATTTTTATTACATGGGTTATGCTATGATGTATGATTTATGGTTTTGTGGCACACATAAGAATGGTTTAATTATGAGATGGGTGGGACCTATATCTATCTCCAATGAATTGGTTAAAGATTTATATCTCATGATATAGACATGGTAGGAACGACATGTTAATCTGGTTTAGTAATCCAAGACTGGAATGAGGAGTGAACTCGGTTTAAAAATGGACTTTGTCAGCTATGATAGTCTTGGCAATGAGTCTTGAAAAATATGAAAATATTTTCTATAATTATGTGTGTATTTGACAAATTTTCATGTTTTATGTTATCATTATTGGTAATACATTTCACTACAATTTTTTATCCCATGTCATGATATTATGATCTCTTTTGCAGGATAAGATTTTCAAAATGTTATGTTCTTATGAATATGATATGATTGATATTTCCTTTTTTTACCCTTAAGGAGCATTTGAGCTCACCCTGTTATATGTTTTATTATCCCTAGGTCAGGAAGAAGGGTATTAAGTAGTATATGCCAATGGGGACTCTAGATATGATGAAATAAACGGGAGACATTATAGATGTTTTATGAACCAGTTGTTTATGTTTCCCAGTTTCTAAAGAAACTATACCTACATAGTCCTATAATGGATTTTTTATATGTTGTAATTAGTATGCTTCAATTCTGAAGTAATAAAGATGTATCTAAAGTATGGGTCATTACAGTTGGTATCAGAGGAAAGGTATAGTCAACCTTTGGAAACTAGGATCTGAAAGCCTTAGTAAGAACCCTTATGATATGTCTAAGAATAGAACACAATCTTAGTGCTTTAGAAATGGTCATGAGTAACCTATGATAAGAGATAATGTGTGAAATTAAAATAATAATTATGGTTTTTCTTGTTGTAATTAGTGTTTCTCACACTATTATTCTTGGTTTTAGTCAATGGATAGAACTCGAAGGAACCGTGTTAATGCTGGATGTAATAGGCAATACAATGATTGTCCCCCTGAGTAACCAAACGTTATGGGAACTAGAATGAAAAATCTTATAGCCATGCTCACACAAATTTCTCAAGCTATGAATCCTGCAAGACTTCCAAATGATTAAATGAAGGAGTAACATTCTATTGAATCCTTCATGAGGTAGCATCCACCCGCATTCAGCAGGTCTACTGATCCATTAGTGGCTGAATAATGGATCAGTACCACTGAAAAGATATTTTCAGTTCTACAATGTAATGAACATGATAAAGTTATCTTAGAAGTACAACATTTGGAAGGTGAAGATGATCAATTGTGGAATCTTATCAAGAATATGAGGAAAAGGGACAAAATTTAGTCCATGGAATAGGACGAGTTCAAGAACATATTTTTCAATAAGTACATCCCTCGTATTCTTTGAACAAATATGGAGAAGGATTTTCTTGAACTCAAACTAAAGGATGATGAATTTGTTGCTACCTACGAAGAATATTTTACAAGACTAGCAAGGTATGCTTCTTGAATTATTATCCAACCTCAGAGTAAGATCGATCGATTATTTCATGGCTTAAAACCATGTCATAGAAGGGCGTTATCCGTAAGGGAATTCAATAGATATGAGGAAATTGTTGGCTGTACTCTCAAGGTTGAGACATAGATTGGAGTAACCCATCAGTCATATAGGTTTGATAAGAAGAGGAATATGGAAATAAAAGGGAAATATAAATACCACATAGAAAAGAATATGAGTTTTCCCTTATGCTCAATATGTGGAAATAAACATGAAGGGAATTTTTTTAAAGGGACATGTAAATGTTTCAAATGTGTAAAAGAAGGTCATCGAGCATTTGAATGTCGTAGTGATGGGAAAATGATGTATAGTGATGCGAAAAAATAAAAGGCTACATAGAATGTACCTCCTACACATCAATGTTACAATTGTAAGGAAATGGGGCATTATGATAATCAATTCCCTAATACAAGGGGTTTTAATGATGATCTAAGTCTATACACTCTTAAATACAATGACAAAGGAATGTCACATGTAATTTCTATCAGCGATGTGGAGTATGATATTGAAGTGGTGAAAGGTACACTTACCATCCGCTCTAAAGTAGAAAATGTTTTATTTGATTTCGGATCCACCCACTCTTATATTTATGATGAAGTTTCAAAGGGTATCGTCGTAAAACCTCAACAATTAGCTATCGAGTTAGCTATGACAACTCCTAATGGAACAATGGTTGCATCAAATGTTTATAATTCTTCTCTAATTAATGTTTGTGGGAAAGTGATTCCTGAAAATCTTGTGATCCTTCTTATAGTAGAATTTTTTGTGATTCTTGGCATGGATTGGCTTTCCTTATATGGAGCTCATATCGATTTCTAGAGAAAGGAAGTCACATTTCATATTCCTGATCAATCTATAACCATCTATCAATGCATGGATGAATGTACCATTCTAGTGGAAATTTCATCCATCTTATGGGTCTAGATCCCAATAAAGGAAGGTTATTTATCTCAAATGGTTGGAGGGACACTCACAATTAAGAATATGCCCATTGTACGAGAGTTTGATGATGTCTTTACAGAGGAATTGTGAGGTCTTCCGCCAAATTAGGAAGTTTATTTTTAAACTGTAATCATACCTGGGGCTATGACCATTTCAAAGACACCTTATAGAATGGCCCCAATTTAGTTGCAAGAATTGAAGAATAAACTCCAAGTGAATCTTGAGAAGGGATTCATACACCCTAGTGCATCACATTAGGGAGCACATGTTCTGTTTGTTAAGAAGAAAGATGGATCTATGAGACTCTGCGTTGATTATCGAGAACTTAACAAGATCACTCTCAATATCAAATATCCTCTCCCATGAATTGATGACTTATTTGACCAACTACGCAGAGCTCAATACTTTTCCAAGATTGATCTTCGTTAAGAGTATCATAAATTAAGGGTCAAAAGGGAGGATATACCAATGAAGACTTTCCGTAAAAGGTATGGACACTACGAATTTATTGTGATTCCATTTAGTATTTCTAATTCTCTGCCCATCTTCATGGATATAATGAATATAGTATTTATAGACTATCATGATCAATTTGTGGTAGTCTTTATAGACGATACCCTTGTCTATTCAAAGAGAAATCAAGAACATTAAGATCACTTGAGAATTGTATAAAAGAAACTATGAAAGGAAAAGATTTATGCCAGATTTAACAAGGGTAAATTTTGGCTTCAAAAAGTTTCATTTTTGGGTCACATAATCTAAATAGAGTGCATATATGTGGATCCAGCAAAAACAGAGGTTATTGAAAGTTGGTCGAGACCACCAACAGTAACTAAGATCCACAGTTTTCTTGTTTTGGCTGGATATTATCGAAGTTGTATGAATGATTTTTCACGATAACCTAATCCACTAACTATCCTAACTCGAAATGGAGTTATTTTCATTTGGACAGAGGAGTGTGAAGAGAATTTCAAGGATTTAAAAAGAAGATTATCCAGTTCACCTGTGCTCACACTGCCTTGTAGTGGAGAACGGTTTGTGATCTACTGTGATGCATTCACGAATGGATTGGGGTGTGTTCTAATGAAAAACTATATGGTGACAGATTATGACTCACGAAAGTTGAAAATCAATGAGAAAAATTACCCAACTCATGATTTGGAGTTAGTTGCGGTAATCTTGGTATTAATGATTGGGAGGCATTATCTTTATGGTTAAAGGTGTGATATTTATACTGATCATAAAATTTTAAATTATATTTTCACACAAAATGAGATCAATATGAACCAATGATGATGGTTGGAGCTGATTAAGGATTACGACACCTCAATTCATTACCACCCTGGGAAAGCAAACAAAGTGGGAGACTCATTATGTGGAAAATACCATGCTAGCTTATCCATGATGAGGATAAAAAAAGATACAATATTTATGGAGTTAGAAAGGATGAATCATGGAATTATAATGGAAGGGGAAAAATATTATCTTTCTCAAATGAATTATCAAACATCTATAAAAGTGAAGATTAAAGAGGCAAATAAAGAAGATGTAGAGTTACAAAAGAAGGTGAGAAATGTTTCTGAATTTCACATTGATTATGTTAAAAAAATTAAGTTTTAGGAATCAGGTTTTTGTTCCTCCCACCCCAGAATTAAAGAAGGAAATATTTGATGAAGCTCATAGTTCTTTATTCTCTATTCAACCTGGAAGCAAGAATATGTATAGGGACATAAAGGAGTACTTCTGGTGGGATGGCATGAAATGAGATGTTGATGAAGATGTCTCTCGATGTTTAGTTTGTCATCAAATTAAAGCTGAGAGACAGAAGCCTAAGGGGATGTTACGGCAATTACCCATACCAGAATGGAAATGGGAAAACATCACTATGGACTTTGTCACTGGACTTCCTAAAACATACAAAGTAAATAATACAATATGGGTTATAGTTGATTGTCTTACGAAGTCAACACACTTCATTGCTATTAGTGAATATTTATCTCCTGATCATCTTTCCATGATATATGTGAAGGAAGTGGTAAGATTGCATGGAGTACCACATTCCATTATTTCTGATTGGGATCCGAGGTTTACCACGATGTTTTGGCGAAGCCTTCAGCATACTCTAGATACATACTGAGTATTAGCACTACTTATCATCCTCAGATAGATGGTCAGTCTAAGAGGACAATTAAAACTCTAGAAGGCATGTTGAGAGCTCGCTTTAAGGATTTCAAATGTGGTTGGGATCAACACATACCTTTTGTGGATGTTTCTTATAATAATATATTTCACCCCAGTTTTTAGATGGCTCCTTATGAAGCTCTCTATGTAGTGAAATACAGAACTCCAACTTGCTGGGTTGAAGTTGGGGAAAGAAAGCTATGAGGACCTGATCATGTTGATGAGATGACAGAAAAGGTTAGATATATTCCACAGCACATAAGAGTAGCTTAGAGTCGAAAAAAATGTTATGCTGCCAACTGAAGTAAATTCATAGAGTTTGAAGTAGGGGATAAATTTTTCTTAGGAATATCTCCTTGGAAGAGAGTAATGAGATTTTGAAAGATGGGCGAGCTGAGCCCTTGGTATATTGGTTCTTTTGAAATATTGGATCATGTTGGGAAGGTATCTTACCAATTGGCACTTCCACCAAATCTCTCTCATGTTCATGATGTGTTCCATGTATCTCTCCTAAGAAAGTAAATAACTGATCCTTCACATGTACTATGCTCAGAAGTTGTACTACTAGAACAAGATCTTTCTTATAAAGAACAGCCTATAGAGATTCTAAATCGTAGTGAAAAAGTTCTATGAATCAAGACCATTTTCTTGGTTAATGTTTTATGGACGAACCACCAATTTGAAGAATCTATATGGGAACTTGAGGATATGTGGAGGGAGAGGTATCCTCATCTGTTTGTTACGAAGTGAAGAATTTTGTGGGAAAATTCTTTTTAAGGGGGGTAGAATGTAACACCCTGAGATTTTATGAGATATATTTTGTATTTATGTATTCTGTTATATGCAACACCAAAGGAATCTTTCACTACACCCAACATAATCTTGTCTTGAGTTACAGGAAAGAGCTACCTTCCTCGATTTCTTTCACTATAAGCAATTTCGAGTTTCACTAAACAACGATATGTTATTAAAATATTATATAAAATAGCCATTATGAATAGTAATACCCACAATTTGAGACTCTATAAATTTTATCTTTCAGAATGGACTTCATTTTTTGATTCAGAATATCGAAATTAGCTTACGGTGAATTTGTGTTATTTTCTGAAAACTTTCAATTATTGATGAATAGTGAAAAACACAGAGTTATAGTTTAAAACCGAATTTTTATTTAAATTTATTTTATGTCAAAATAGATTCATAATACCCATATAAGTTCAATTTAGTTCATTGGTGTCATTTTATAATATTTTTAGATATATAAAAAATTTACTGAACTTTTTACCGTCTTTTACCCACCTCCTAGGAGAATTTGTAAATCTACATAAAACATAATTTTACCGCTTGTGTTAGTTGAATTTCCAAAATCCAAGAGACACGGTTTATATCAGTATGTAAGATGAGGCTCAATGAGATGAAAATAATTGTTGGTGAATAGTAACTTTTAACTTTTATTTACCACGGTTAAAAGTAAACAAGGTGATTAAGGGTAAAATGATATTATTATTACACTAACGCATGGGATAATTCTCATGGATAAGCATAATTTGACCAAAAAACCTTAGGAATAAAATATGACCCTTTAGGTCCACCTGGATAAGATTAGGACATTTATTATTATTTAATTCAAAGAAGCGTTAAAAGAGTTAAAATCAATGTTTAATAACTAATTTTTTTAATATAGGGTTATACATAAGATAAATTCGACAATAAATATTCATTAGAAATATAATAATATTTCTTACATAATAGTATTTTATTTATAATTTTTAGTTATTAAATAATTTAATTTATTTACGACACAATGATGATGTATTAATTTCCTTATTAATGAAATATTAACATAATTAATGTTATAAATACCGAAATAAAAGTAATTTGAGTCTTTTTATGAATTAAAGTAATTTCATAGGTTAATATAACATATTAGAGTAGGTTATATGAATTTATTTCTAATTAATAATGCTTCTATGAATTTAATAAAAACAAAATACCAAATAGTGTCAAAATTGACATAAAAGTGTTTTTAGAAAACATATTATATTATTAATTGTTATTCTATTCAAAATAATCTAATGTTCTGCCAAAAGAAATATATAATGATAGTTGTATAATTAATGAACCACTTGGGGTTATTTTGGATGTATATAGTATGTTTATTAACCATATAATATAAAAATACCGAGAGACATGGTAAATGTCAAACTACTTAACTAAGAGATAAATATAAATGATAAGGTTAATATAGTGAGTCAAACCAATCTAAAACCTATTGGATGAGAGTATATAGACCCATCCCCACTTTAGACTAGATATAAATCAATTTTGAGCCATTATAAACCTAATATTACTTTATTATAAAATAATATTTTCATGTTATTTTCTAAAGTGCCCCTCTCCTCCCTTACAAAAGGGAACCTCCTCCCTCTCTTATTTACAAAATTTTTAGCCCTCATGCTCGAACAAAACCTATCCATTTCACTTATCCACTTCCCTATAAACATACTATAGGTTATGGTCATCCTCTAAGACAAACTTTAGTTTCCTAGGAGGATGTTTAGAAGAGGCATGTCGAAAAAGAGGCAATATCCTTTACGGATTATTTCACATTTATTTCTTCTTATACTTCCTATTATTTATTTGTTTTTTTATAAATTAATAATATTAGTATCACTCATATACTGATATGTTATTATAAAAATTAATCAACCCTATTTCACCTACTATCCATCCTACAGAAAAAGAAATTACCGTGTGTGTGTACGTACGAAATACCATTTCCACAGCGTGGTGTAATCTATTTTTCCACCACCACCTTACTTGGATGGGTATAATAGTGTAAAGAATGACTATATATGTTTATTAGTATATGATACTAATTATGAGATATGCTATCATCCACTTCAATACAAATCCACAATCATGGGAATGATATCATCGCTCTTGTGTATGTATGGCCTACCGTCTCAACGATGTGAGGCGACTCGTTCTACATGATCTTCATTGAATAATGATTATATATATGAATTTAAGTAATAAATATGATATATATTATAATAATAAGATTTTTTAAATGATATATCTATAACCTAATAATAATAATAATTTATTCGAAAAACAGGCCTAAGAACATAAAGCAATGAACACCCAAATAACAAGTAGCAATCAAATATTACTAATAAGAAGATAAGATTATGAATATAAATGATATCATAAAAATGAATATGATTCTGTAATATGTCAATGAAATTATTTAAATCATTATACAGGAGGTCCAGATACATATGAAGCATATCGGACCTAAGGTAATTGAAAATCTTGCAATTTCAATTTTTATCCGAGACTATTTATACTTCGGTATTTACTAGGGCATATTTATCATCGAAATCCATGTTTCCATAATATTAATATTATTTCTATTCTCCTAGATTTTTTTAAATACAATTTTACCTATTGTTGAGTTTTTATTAAAAGATATTAAAGGAATCATTTTTCATTTTCAGTATGAGATACTTTATGTATTTTCCGGCCAAAGTACAAGAAGAATATTTTTTTAACTTATACGGTCTGAACGGATTTTTATGCATTCATATAAATTTTTTTCCATGAATATTCCTTTACAAAATTTTAAGTCTATTTTCAATTAAATTCTTTTAATTTAAATTTTTTAATGTGTTTATAAAGGAAAAAAATTGAAGTAGAAAGGGTATTTTTCTTAGGAATGGAGTTTAAGCATTTTATCATTATTATTTTCCATATAATATAATATAGGGTTCAGTTTCTATCCCTATTATTACATTGATTTGATAATGTGATGATGAAATTGTTTTAATTATGTTCTTTTATCTTTTATGGATTATTTTATGACCGCATTATTGTTAAGAATCCCATTTATATTACATGGGTTATGCTATGATGTATGATTTATGGTTTTGTGGAACACATATGAATGGTTTCATTATGAGATGGTTGGGACTTATATCTCCCACCAATGCATTGGGTAAAGATTTATATCTCATGAGATAGACATGGCTGGAATGACAAGTTAATCAGGTTCAGTGATACATGACTGGAACGAGGAGTGATCTTGGTTCAGAAATGGACTTTGTCCGCTATGATAGTCTTGGCAGTGAGTCTTGACTAATATGAAATGATTTTATTTGTGTATGTGTTTATGACACAAAGTTTATTGTTTTATGTTATGATTATTGGGATTAAATTTCACTACTATGATTTATCCCTTGTAACGATATTATGATCACTTTTATAGGTTATGATTTTCAAAATGTTATGTTCTTATGAATATGATATAATTGATATTTCCTTTGTTTACCCTTAATGAGCATTTGAGATCACCCTTTTGTATGTTTTATTTTCCACCGGTCAGGAAGAAGGGAATTAAGTATGATATGCCAAAAGGGACTCTAGGTATGATAAAATAAACGGGATACAATGTAGGTGTTTTATGAAGCAGTTGTTTATGTTTCCTAGTTTCTAAAGACAATATATATATACGGTCCGATCATGGTTTTGTTATATGTTGTAATAAGTATGCTTCAATTCATAAGTAATAAAAATTTATGTAAAGTATGGGTCATTATAAAGTACATACATGATCTATCAAATGTAATAGACATAGATTTAAAACTTTTGGTGAATAGTATTTATTATGAGGAAAAACTAGTGGAGATTTGGGATTATAAAAATAATGATCTATTAAAAAAACGACTCACCTGATAAATGTTTTGTTAAAATAAAACCAGTATGAAGAATCTATGTGTTATCTTGAGTATGTAATAGAGAAAATTTTTATAAATTATTGGTACCACAATGATGGATTTCAATAGGGAATGTCATTATAGGGAGGGAGTTCACATTTAACAAGCCATGATTTTGTGAAATATATTTTCATATACGTTTAATTCTTTTTATATATCATGTTACCTAAAGCAGAAGGGTTAGCTTGAGTGTCATGCAACAACTATTTTAGATTATGTTACACTAGAGACTATGTTTCTACGAACCATGACATATAATTATTGTTTTTATTTGAACATAACCATAATAACATTAATATTAAAAAATGATATAAATAATAATAAAGGTATTTAAATATTATGTAAAATGGGTTTATATTATGAATGAATATTGATAAAAAATGAATTTATTTGTAGTGAATCTTTTTAAATTTGAAAATTAAAACTTTTTTGAAAATAATTATTTTCAATAATTCTTGTCAAAAAATAAAAAAATTACTTTTTGAAACATTTAATAAACATAAAATGAAAAAATAATAACAATTTTTTAAATCAATATATCAAAATATTTTATAGTTAATTTTTTAACAATTTTATAAAAATTAATTTTCTTCCAATAATAGAGAAAATTTTATGTTTTTATTAAGAATTTTAATTTTTTATTAAATTTTGAGAAATAAAAATTATCTGAATATGGTTTTAAGAGTAAAATCAGTTCAATTATATCACTAGTAACACAATTTCGATCACTTTAAACATATTCCCATTTAATTTTCATATAAAAAAATTATAATCCTTTCAGCATTTTATCTTTGAAAACCCACTTTCATATTGTTTATTTTGGATTTTTATTAAATTAAAACTTTCCACATCTTTGGTATGAATTTAGAAAAACATTTCCATTATTTTATTTTATTTTATAATATGTTAAATTAAATTTTTTTTGATATTTAATAGTAAAAACATAAAAAATTATTTAATGTGATTAATGTGAAAATGAGACCATGAGGGGGAGAGGGGTAATCTAAAATGATAAGGGTTAAAAATGAAAAAAATTCAAAACCCCAATGGATGATTTATTTTATTAATTATATATTCATTAATCTATAAT